>CM040244.1:137611998-138013199 GCA_022545495.1 Chrysanthemum lavandulifolium | reverse complement strand
GGCATATCTATTGTTTAAGATCATAAAAGCTGTTTTATGATTCACTTTTCTTGGTGGAGGATAGAGAACCTAAATTGTAAACTGGATGCATTAGCATTATTCAAATAGTAAAATTGTCTAGTATTATGTACTTGTAGGCCCAGGAGTATGAACTCTGAAGTGGTTACTCTAAAGGCACATTCTATGGTTATTGTGTAGGATCATGAATCTGTACCTCTCATGAGCCTGTATTATAGATGGAGCTGAACTATATTTTAAATAGCATATATAAATCTGTGATTCAACTTACATGGTTATCATTTTTAGCTTAGCTCTAAGTTTTGTCCATTATTTACAAAGTATACCCACATTGCCCATGTTACACCTAAATGAATGTGGCGATACTATGATATACTCAGTCAACATTTAGGGAGATCTCCCTGTCTTAGAAGAGTTCAAGTATGCTGGTGATATCTCTTACATCGATAAGGAAGAAAACATAAAAAGTTCACAGTAACGACTGGAATGATCATATAAAAAGTCGTTCAATTTCCTTTTATTTAAGGGAAATACATGCAGAGATATTAAATGAAGCTTGAGTGGAAGGAACGGGTCAGGGATAACATCAGGATCATATATAACAGTAACTCAATCATGCAGAGGTAGGTGGAGAAAGGTTGAAGTCAAGTCCCCAGAGCTCAAAGGTCCCGTTAACAAAATCATAGTGTCCACCCTTGAGTGCTAGTGTTTTCTTCACCAGTCCATTTCTCACAAATGGGTATGTCAACAGGTTTGCAATAGATACATTCACAGCCTCCTGCATATTCATTACATTGCTATTAGTTTTCTTAAACACATATGAAAGAGGTAATTGCTGCACTCGTTGAATATAACTATAGTAAACAATATTTACCTTTTCACAGGTTACACATTGATCATCAATAGATGTACTGCTAGATTCTGCTTTCACCTTTGACTTTGCAGGTGCACAGACTTTCACCCAGTCCTCAATGAAATCACTGCCATATTATGTCATCGCGTGGTAAATTATATTACTAATGTACTCAGAGATGAACATAAAACAAGTGAGAATAATGGTACGTGGCCCATTATTTTTTGCATATAATTTTGGGTACTTACGTGACGTGGGGTCCCTCATCCGGGAATGTCATGAGACCCTTGATCCCACCGCAACGGCTATGCCCAATCACAATAATCTGCTCTACCTGTATAAGTTAATTCAATAAATTTCAGTATCGGTGGCAAAATGGGCAGTTCTGTTGGGTTGACCCATCTACACTTCTTTTCCCCATTTTTAGAACCTTGTAATTGATTTTTGTACTGAATGCGAGGTTGTAAGCATTTGAAATATTCAGGTGTTTGACTTATTGAATTTGCTATCTAAGTTTTAAATTAAGCTGGTTTTACCCATTAGGTTATTAGTCATTAGAGATACATTATAATCACTTTAGGTAAATGTAGTGGGTCCAAATTGCCACATATACTTGATGCGTTGGAAAGCACCCTTAGAACTATTATTGTTACTTGGTTTATGTTAAAAAGGAGTCGGTGACTTTTGTGGAGTATAAAGTTCTTATGTGGACTTTGAAGCATCTGAAGTTGGGTGATATTGGGATTAAGATTACCTTGAGATGCAGAACTGCATACTCAACTGCAGCTCCTACTCCAGCATACTTGACCTGTTATTGTAGTGGAGCACCGTTAATTTGTGAATGGTTAGAACGATACCAATTATGATGATAATTAGTTAAACTGTGAGCCGAACCTTATCAAAGGGAGGGACCATGTTGGCTACATTACGGACCACAAACGCCTCGCCGGGTTGGAAATCGAGCACATGTGATGGGCAAACTCGAGAGTCCGAGCATGCAAACACCATGAACTGTCACACATATATGGTATTGCATTTATTGGAAAAGTTTAGCAATGTTGATTTATCTTATATCAACTGCCTAAGGAAGCTTTATCTTGAAAATAGCATTCCAGACCAATGCATGTTGCTTTCTAGAGACTAAATTAGTCTGGTGGTAGATCACCCTCGTAGTAAACAGCCAGTTCTAGACTTGAGTGTCTTTTGGATTGCTTGTGTGAGTGGTTCGTTTTGAGTATTTGAATCAAATTGCTTATTTGCTTATTTTACTCTATAATAAGCAGGCTGATAAGGATTTTAGAAATAAGCAATTCATGACACCAACAAGTCAAAACCAGTAAATTTTTTGGATGGGTCAAAACATACTCGACTTTGTTTCATTAGCAAAACTTTGAGTTTACTTAATTGAGTTGTTATCAAGTAACTAAATCGACTCAAGTTGACGAGTTAGAATTCTCCCCTGTAACTGAGCTTAAATTCTGAGGGTATGAAATAAGTTGTACCTTAGGGCTTTGGCCTTTGGAGAGTTCATCATACAAGGCTGGGTTTGTTCTGCATACATGTTCACACAATCATTTGATACAACTTGTAGATTATTTGAAAGTGTTTATTAAAGGGCGAGTTTAAAACTTACACATATTTCTCTGTTTTGAACTTGGCGAACCCAGTTTTGATCCTCTCGACAGGGTCAAATGCCGGTTTAGTTTCGGGTGTTGAAAGTTGGGCTGTGATTTGTTCGATTTTAGCAGCAGCCACGGGTGCCAACTCCTCCTTTTCACTGTAAAACGATCATTCATTGTTAATCCATGAAATTGATCATTCATTGTTAATCCATGAAATCGAGATAACCAGAAAGTCATAGTGATCATCGGTTTCTTTATTTAAAAAATCTGAATCCATGACTAGTTCCTTTAAATAAAACCAAACACGAGTGACAACCTCAACTGAAATTTATGAATAGTTCTATAAGAACATGTTTTATAAATTCTGAATCCACATGAAAATTGGTGCAAGATGTTCCAAAGCTTCTTTTGATTTTTGAGCATGATTATCATGCAATTTCATATTTCTTTGGTTTATGTTAACAATATATAAGCTGAAAATTTTCAGGTATTTTGTATGGCTTATTTTTTTTTTTTTCTAAATATAAACAAAAATGTCCAAATTCTTGATTGATGGACTTCACAATCATCTTTATACCATCAACATCTATATTACCAGCTCCATAATTAGCCAAATATATGAAGCATCATAAAATGACATATGTAGAGAATTATGGTTGAAGTATACAAAATGATGACTTTACTCTCTAAAAATTGAAGTACATAGATTGTTGTGATACTAAGAAGCGGAACTATGTGAAGGCAGGGAGGTTGTGGGCATAGCATATTTATTTCGTATATTATGGATAAAATAAAATAAAGTAGTGGTCGCCTTCTCAAGAAATTAGGAAACAAACACCCATTTGCCTACTCATTCGCCTCCACATCTTCAAAATATATAACGTTGTATACACCTTTCGGCAATTTTCATCATATAAACACAGTATCATAATCTCCTCAAACAAGTTCTTTTATGGATGATGAATTTTTCATCAAAAAAGGTATTGAACTTTTATAAATAACTCTCAGTAACTAGATAGTGTTAGTTGCATTCTTATATACATAATCTAATTTAGTTTATCAAATTAAAAACTAAATTAATCTAGCCTTTAGATATTTCCTCAAGTTCCGCCACCGCTGATACTACATATCAAATAGGGGTGAGCACAAAAACCGATAAACCAAAATCGAAACCGAAAAGCCGAGCCAAAAAAACTGGCCCAATTGATAAACCGATGGCGGTGATTTTGATTTTTATAAAAACGAATGTTTGAGGCGATTTTTGGTTTCAGAAGAAAAACCGAACCGAGAAAACCGCTCCGCTCCACCTTTATATATGTTTTTATATAAATTTATCTATATAAGGATTTCACATTTAATTTCAAAGATTTTAGTATATAATTTTATCTATAAAAGAATAGCAATAGTTTTATTTATTTTGATACATTTATAGATATTACATCTTTGTATTCCAACAATAGTGTTCTTTGAATGTTTTGCGGACGAAAAGCACAAAGATATGAATTTTATATTTTAGATTCTTGTTTGGTTGTTTCGTAAGTTTTTTGTAGCTTTGGATTGTTGAATATTATGCTACTATTGATATTTGTTTAAATATTTTTGCTTGAAAGCTTAGAATCGTAAACCTTTATATAAGATTAAAACTTGCTTGTTGTCAAGTAAGAAAAAACTGAAAAAATTAAAATCAAACCGATTCAATGTCAAAAACCGAAAAACTGAAACCCAAAAAACTAATACCAAACGGTTTGTAGTTTTCAAAACCAGCATATACGGTTCGATTTTGGTTAATCCATAAAACTGCCTGCCCCACCTCATCTCAAAGGAAATTAGAAATTTATGATGTTCAAGCTTTTGAATCACACGACTGGATGACTATATCTAGCTGAAATACTCACACTATTATAGCAATAATCTACATTTTCATGGTAATGGTAATATTTGTTTTGACATTATGAAGATGTATGTTTGTTACTTTCATGAAAACTATATAAATTCTAAAGATTATGTAATTTTAATTGTTAAAATAAAGCAGTTTGTTCTCATTCTAGCTAGCTTGGACATTTGAGTTGGTTACCTCAATAGCTTCTTGAGTGCAGCAATTGCCTCATCATATGATTCACTTCCCATGTCTCCTCTCTGCATATATTCATTAAATTCACAAATTTATTTCCGAATTTTCAATACTTTACCAATGAGATAAACGGATCACATGTTTACTGATAAAATGTATCCGTTACGTATATATTTGTTATCTCAGAAGTTCAAAAGCAAGTTATAATTCGAGATAGTTTAAGACATTATTGAACTAGACCTTAATGTTGCTAAACGCTAAGTAGCTTAGAGTTTCGATCAATAGACCATACATTACATACTCACTATCATAAGAAAATAGTTCAAGTCCGTAGACATTTTTGTATAAGAAATTTCATGCTACGCATGTGTGCGTGGGAATGGAAAGAGATTGAGTATACCCAAGTGGGGTTGATAATGGGAGCCGGGGCAGCAAAGACGGGCTGGTTACGGATGAGTCTTGGTGGAGTTGAGTTGTTGCTAAGCCTTGCGAAGCAAGTAGAAACTGTGGAAGAAGATGACGATGGTTTCACGGAAGATGTAACAATGAAACGAGGTGTAAATGCAGTGGTTGTCACAGACATTGATCACCAACACCACGATAAGTTGTTGATATTGATCATCTGCGTTCTACTTGGGGTTTTATACTAAGTTCACTACTTGGTTTTTGCATGGATAATTCGATAGATGAGGTTTTGACGTACCACATGACTCCACGTGTCAAGCTTCCATGCTCTTTTAAACGGATATGCAAATGCAAATACATCACCATCATGTCCATTCCTATTCTTAAGAAAAAAATGTATCAAAGAGGTATTTTAGATTTTGATTTTAGTAATTGGAAGAGTAGTTTTTTTTGGATTTTTGGCGAAATACACAGTGAACATGTTGAAAAGTTGTATATATAAGTTACTGAAAATTGAGCGTAGAACCAGCATTATTAGTGTTGTATTCGCATGAATGAATGTTTTTAAGAAGTTATTTTGGGTTGCTTTTGTTTTATTTTCTGGTTTATTTTAGATTTATCTCCAAAATCACTTACGTACATGCGATTGTTTTACCTATTTAATTAACTATATTTGATAAGTTGTCGGATCAAGTGTATATACGATCGACTTATTTAAAGGGGAGGTGATATGCGTATTCAAAATTAATGCACACCACAACTATGCATATATGATGTTGTAACATATGCACTAGTGATGTGATATTGTGGTGTTCACATCTCTTTTTTTGTAACATAGTCATTTGATGTACATATCATTTTGGTGACCGGAGATATGCACATCGTGTATGCATAAGTTGGTTATACGTTAAATAGATTGAGATTAGTTAAAAATATAAGTGTTTATTGTTACAATACAACTAAATAATGCACATATAAATATCTTAAACATATGTCATAGAACTTTGTGTTTGAAAGACTATTTCCTATGTGCATGCACGAATTTACTCAAAGATGCTAAAGCAATACATAAAATTTAGATGGTTAATCGTCAACCAAACACCTAGTATAAAACCTCATCAAGCCTAGGTAATATACTAAGTATGGGCATGTTTGGTACGTAGTTTTTTGTTCGTAAGTTTTTATTCAAAAATAATCTCCTAAAATAAATAAATTCAGTTTGGATATATCGATTTCAAGCTCAAAATGAAAATCTTATTCATGAATCTTTTAAATATCTCATTTTGTTAAAGCATAAAATAAGCATTACAAACATAATTCATATTTAACAATTTGCGCGTAATTTCTACAAAAACACTTTTATTGAAAAAAGATACATCTTGTAAACATGTTATAAAACCTAAAGTTCAAATAAATTTACCAAATAACTACAAAATAAAAGTTTCTGAACTGACGAAAATAAATCTGTTAAACATCTAATTTTCAAAGTGAAATAAACATATCCTATATCGGATTCATGCGACATTTGCGCGTAATTTCGTGCTACGACAAAGTAACATTTAATATAATAATACAGGGAATATTATCGTTGTTATAAAAAAATTTTAACTTTTTCTTACTGAAATGTATGTAAATGAGATGGGTGATAATGAGTGGAAAATGAGAGATAAGATGTTATCTATAGAACATGGTGGAGAACTGGAGATGGTGGTGGCCTAGTGATATTATCTACTCGATCAGATTTTAATGATGACTATACCTTCTCAAATATATGGATCACCTTCATTTGTAACGTTATCATTTTTCAAAGTAATTAAAACGACGTACAAATTCTATGGACATATAGTTATATTAGAAAATGTAGAGTACATTGAATTTGCATACAAAAATGCTAAATTAATTGCAACCAAGCGTACCAATAATAGACTAATATCAAGCTTACATGACTATTGTTTTTCTTCGTATTCTGATATCGACAACTTTCTAGTTATTTACCGCTATCACCATCATCATAACGATCATCATCGTCTCCATGAACATTGTTCTTCAGCATACAACTAACTAGTTGTATGTTGTTCCCAGATGAGTAATCAAAGGACCACACATACATCTAGTTTTGCCACATGAGTGCTTTTGGAGAAGCATGATGACAACGGAGGCGGTGGTGATCGTTATGGAGATAGTGGTGGCGTACATCAGCGATAGCAAAGAAGAACGTACGAGAATTCCATCAACATTATCATTTTTCGCGACACCTGAGAGAGAGTAGAACAACGTCAATACAAAATATATGTTAACTAGACTAGCTACTCAAATATGTATATAAAATCTTGATACATACTCTTAATTAATACTACTGATATTTTTAAAGAAAGGAATTGTATTAGAGTTGCACCAATAGAAACGTGTCTACATATTTGGCGCAGTCAGATGCAAGGCCTTATACGATTTAGCATTATGCTGGGAGCATGCACTTATAACGTGTTGGGTACCATTTGCAATTGGCGACATGTCGACATTCTTATGTCATTCTTACTAAACACATCCTTTTTTGAAATAAAATAGAACAATATTAAATATAGATTATCATTTGGAATATGGACATCTTGACTAAGTTACGTGGAGCTATGAGTTTTGTTAGTTTTATATAATAATTAAGTGTTTGAAAGTAGTACGTAATTGTCATTGCACCTAAAGTGATTTAAAAGGGTGTGCATAGTCACCAAAATATTTGAATTTTGATTAAAATACACAGTTGGTTTTTGCCAAAGAATGTCGTTCTGCACCGTAATTCGAATTTTTCGTAACAAGTAATCCAAACTATAGGTTTTTGAGGTCAAACTGGTCCCTTGACCCATAATGCCTATGTCAATGTCCGATTTTGTTATTATGTCGAGGGTATAATAGTCCATACACATATATACGTAAATCTAACTCAACCAGAGAATACCTATTCGAATACCCTCTTGATTGTTTTCCTCCCTCATCACTTAACAACTGACTTAATAAAGACCCGACACTACATGATCCTTCACACAACCCTCACAAACATTTTAACAATGGCAGAAAAGGACCTTACTTTGACAGCAGTCACGGATGAGATGGTAGAGTATGTGAAGGCCAAATATGGGGATACTTGGTTACAAGGAGATGGAATGTTTGATGAGATGTTTGAAGATTTATGCAGATTTGCGAAAGAAGCTGAAGTGATGAAAGGTTAGTTCATTTTTTTTTTATTTGTGTAATTGGCATTTTAGGGTTAGCAGTCAGGAATGAGCCTAAATAACCCTATCTTATTTGCAAGAAATCCAAGTAATATAAGAATCTGCAAAAAAAAAGGATTATAGCAAACTAAACGTAGCCGACGACATGATTAACTATGTCATGGCTACTTATGGGAATAAGTGGGATATAGAAGATGAAATTGTTGATGTGATACTTGAAGACTTGTGGCTAAAATATAGGAATAAGGAGGTTGCGAAAGGTTAGACTTAATGTTTGCAAAGTAAGATAGGTTTAATAGTTGAACTCTGGTGTCTTTCTGTTTTGGCTTTCTTTCCAGATACCAACTTTAAAGGAAATGAGGTTGATGTCATCATTCGGACACGTCTAATGATGAGTTTTGATTCTGTCTTCAAGGTGTCGTTTTTTTTTTCCCAATAAACACTTTTTTCTTCTTTTTACTTCTTTTCTGCGGGAGGCGAGAGGTTTATGTTTGTTTTTGCGGACATAAGTCTTCTTTTCACTTCTTTCCTCTTCAAATTTGGACATTATCTTTCACTTCTTACCCTTTTCACAAACCCTACATCTCTTTCTCAATATCTTACATCTTTTTACGTCGTTCTTTTACGTTTCATCCGGTTTTACGTTTTCGTCCGTTTTTACGTTTAGTTTTTTCTTCCGCTTTTTTTTTAGTATTCTTAAGTTTTCGTCCGTTTTATTACGTTACGTTCGGCATTTTATGTTTTCATCGTTTTTTTACGTTTAAATACATTTTTACGTATTCATCCATTTTTATGTTTCCGTATGTTTATTTACGTTTCATCATATTTTTAAGTTTTCGTCCATTTCTTACGTTTTGTCCGTTTCTTACGTTTTCATTTGTTTTGTACAATTTATCCATTTTTTAATGTTTTCTATCCTTTTTACGTTTCGTCTATTTTTTCTTGTTTTGTTCGTTTTCGTTTCGTCGGTTTCTTGCGTTTTCATCCGTTTTCTTACGTTTTGACCCTTTTTACGTTTTCGTCAATTTTTTCGCCGTTTTTACGCCGCCGTTTTCTTACATTTTTCCGTTTCCTTACGTTTTTGGCGGTTTTTTACGTTTCGTTCGTTTTTACGCTTTCATCTGTTTTCTTATGTTTTCGTCCGCTTTTTTATGTTTTCGTCCGTTTTTTAAGTTTTCGTCCGTTTTTTACGTTTTCATCCGTTTTTAACGTTTTCTTCCATTTTTAACGTTTTAGTCCGTTTTTTACATTGCCATCTATTTATTTTACGATTTCATCCGTTTTCATATGCTTTTATAAGTTTTTTGTACGTTATTCTACGTTTTTTCTTATGTTGTCTTACGTAACAAAACGTAAAATAATGTGATGGCGGATGAAAGCGAAGGAAACAAAGCGTAAAACAAGCGATCAAAAGCGTAAAAAGAAAGACGAATACGTAAAAAAAGGTCGAAAACTTAAAAAACAGACAGAAACGTTAAAATGGATGAAAACGGACGAAAACGTAAGGAAATGGACGAAAACGTGAAAAAAGGACGAAAACGTAAGAAAATGGACTAAAACGTAAGAAAACTTAAAAAAAACAGACGCAAATGTAAAAAAGCGGACGAAAACATAAAAAAATGGACTAAAATGTAAAAAAAACAGATGAAAACGTTAAAAACATAAAAAAATGGACAAAAACGTAAAAAAAAGACGAAAACGTAAAAAGGGGGTCGAAAATGTTAAAAAACAGACGAAAATGTAAAAAAGTAGACAAAAACTTAAAAAAGGAGATGAAAATGTAAAAAAAAACAAAACGTAAAAATGGACATAAACGGACTAAAGCGTAAAAGACAACGAAACGTAAAAAAAGGTAAAAAGGGACAAATACGTAAAAACAAACAAAAACTTAAAAAGGGTCGAAAACTTAACAAAAAAAAGATGAAAATGTAAAAAGCGATTGAAAATGTAAAAAATATCAAAGCGTAAGAAACCGTTGATCCATTTGACCCATATAGCAAAAGGATTTATAGCGCAAAAAAAAGTATTTCAATAACACAAAAACAAGCAGTCTTCTTTCATGAAGATGAAGACTTTAGATGTGCTCTTCTTCTGCGGACATGGTTTGCGGATGAAGAGGTAAAAGCTTCTGAAAAAACAAGCGACACCTAAGAATACTACTTTGAAAGCTTCCACTTCCCAAGCTTTCAAGGCTTCCACTTCCAATGCTTCCAAGACACGACTTGTTAGCACCCTTGTTTGTAAAAGTCCAAAAACAAAAGAAAGGATTACAAATGTTGTACTTGGTCTTGAGGCCGCTGTGGGATGCTCCAGCACAAAGAGGAATGAGTGGTGTGTGCCTCCCCCTAAAGAGCTCAAGTCTCCCATCAAGAAGTTCACATGTTATTTTTAGTTGTTGATGTAATGAAACTTTAAGTTTTTTGGTTGATGATGGTTACTCAAAAGGATGCTTGTTAACATGTTTATTTTGTTGTATATGGTATAATTAGTTGGTGATGTATGTTATATTTTCATTTTGGTTTTGTTGTTTCCATTTTATCAGTTTGCATTTGCATATGCAGTTTAGGGAGGTGTTTGGAATGACCCATTTGGACTTATAAAGTCAACATATTCCAAAAACTTATTAACCAAACTAAATTGTTATAATCTTTTAAAACATCTTTTGTTTGCATTTGTAGTTTTGGTTTTGCTATTTACATATTTCATTTTGCAATTGCATATGCAGTTTAGGGGGTATTTTGGAATAACCAATTCTGAGTTATAAAGTCAACATAAACAAATTTATTTCAAACATCATAGTGTCCAAATTACACATTGGTAAAACCGAATAACAACATTTCAACAATTTATTTTCCAACATCCATTGATGGATATAAATCCTTTACATCTACTCCATAATAAGATGCCTCTAACTCGGCTTCCCATTCTGCTTCTTTCCTAGCTCGTTCCTCTTCAAGTTTTCTGTACATTCTCTCCTCTTTCAGAAACTGCTGGAATGCTTCTTCATCCAACCTAGTCTGCTCTTCTTCTTGATTGATCCGTGCGAACCGTAAGGTTTTCTCGCTCAATAGGCCACTCATGAATGGCGATAGTAGAAACTTAAAGCGGTTAAGACACGAACTCAATGAAGATCGGGGGTATAGTGTTTCCGGTCGTTATGTCCCGTGAGCTATGCAATGGATCACCCAACGTATAGTGATCGAGAGATTTGAGCGGAAAATAGGATGCGATATGATTATAACTACGGAAAAAGCCAACAAATTACGAGGCTTAAATGCAAATTAAAGGAAATTAAAAGATAAGAAATATTAAATAAACGCTATCACTATTTGCAAAATGATGTTTTGATTTTATGTTTTATAAAAGCGAATTAAAACTACGTAACGTCTGAAATGAAAAAGTGAAACTTACACAATATTAATCCTAAAAATATGAAAATGATATTTTACAAAACTAATGATAAAGAAAATTTATAGAAAAGAAAATTATTTTTACAACTATTTAATTAATTATTATTAATTAAAACTAATTTTAACTATTAAATAATAACCTAAAGACAAGAAAATAGGAAATAAAGCTAGAAAAATAAAATTATGATTTGGAAAATCTAAAATAACAAAGAGAATTTTCAAAACTATTTTATATTTTTACGAATATTTTCTATTTTCTAGGAATTAAAACTATTAAAAACTAATTAAATTACTTAAAAATACAAATTGAACTAAGAAAAATTTGGAAAAATATTTTTTTGGCTTTTTATAATTATCTTAACTTAAGAAAAATGAAAAATTATTTTTTTGAAACTTTTCTTAATTAATTGCAATAAAAGCTAATTAAAAAGTGCTAAAAACTAATTTAAATGCAGAAAAATAGCAAACAAGCTTGGAAAAATATGAAAATTTCAGGAAAAGCTTAAAATAATATTTAAAACCTAGGAAAAATATAAAAAACAGGGGTTGTGTACAAGAATAAGAGGCTGCAGTGCAATGTGATAGTGAAATAAGCACTTGAATAAGCAATTGCACACAACAGATGATCAAACTGAGACAGAAGCTTCAATAAGCTAAATTAACTCTACAACAACTAGAAACAACAACCCATAACCTCTGGATTGCAAGATACCAAGATTTGGCTTATTTGAGTTACATGAGCTAAAACAGTTTTAAGGGTCCTACTTTGGGCTTAAAAATAAGCACTGAGATAAGCTGGAATCAAAAAAACTAAAGAAGGGACTTAGACTAGACCTGGCTGAGACCTTGTAAACCAAAGTGGAGACCTAGATGAGCTCAAATGAGCCTAATGCAAACCTTGCCAAACCCCTGTGCAGACTCAGCTTTCACTGAGTCAGTTGCACAGGGGAGCTTATGCCCATTTGACAAGCCCATTAGAAGCTTAAGAAAAATTCACAAAATTTGACAAAAATGATAATCATAAAATAGACCAGTAGAAGTTCTAAATACAACAAGTTTCACTTAAATTGGCTTAAAGATGAAGCCAAGAAAAATCAACAAGCGGCTCCAGCTGGATTTCATGTTTTTGACTTTTTATAAAGAAATGGAAAGTTGACCAAATGGAACTTTGATCTTGATTCAAGGACTGAATATGATGTATATGGATGAAATTAAGCTACTAAAAGTTGTATCTATGAATTTAAAACACAACACAAGTTTTTACTTCTCCAAAAATCCAACAGTTAAGTTATGAAGACAGTTGACAGGTAATTTTGACTATGAGCTCTTGCAGGCATAAATAATTGACTCAAATGAGTTCAAAAGAGTTATACAAACCTAAAACACCAAGTCCTAACTACTGCATAAACCTCTATAACAGATTAAGCAACCAATCCAAACACCACTGTTAAGACTGTTTTGAACTATAAATTGTGTTAAACTCTGCTCTAGCTTATAATACCACTTATACCAAGTCTAGTTACTCTAATTAGAACTAAATAAACATATTTGAACTACTAATGACCATAGATACAAATATATGATTATGCGAGACTAAAAAAAGCAGTTAAAGAGATTGAAACTTAACTTGGAGGCCGGTAAAAGAAGCTTAAGCAGAACCCAAACTACACTAACTAGTCTAATTTAACCCATATCCATGCTCTGAATCATCCATAACCATTTTCATTTCAAATTGAGCTCACAGTTGACTTTTGTTGACCATAAGTGAAAAATGCTAGAAACTGTTTCCAAAGCTTGTCAAAAGCTAAAATAAGCTTGAGTGAACTTGTTTGAGCTTAAAAAGAAGCTAATGGAAGCTTGTACATAAGACAAGGAAACTGAAATTTTCAACATTAAACTTGAAAATTGGAACTTATATAAAAACTTGGATTGATAATCCAAAGCACATTACAAAGGTGTTTAAACTTAATTGTGATACATAAAAGCTAAAATTACAACATTTGGACTTAAACTAGAACATTAATTTAAAAAAAGCGACATAAGGATTATCCAAATCACTAACTCGCTAAGCGGAAGATAATCAGCCTGACTCCCGTAGCGGCGCCAAAAATTTGATCGGTGCAACAAGTCGAGTTTTTCTCTCAAGCCGACGACATGAATGGTAATAGTAAAAACTTAAAGCGGTTAAGACACGAACTCAATGAAGATCGGGGGTATAGTGTTTCCCCGGTCGTTATGTCGGTGAGCTATGCAATGGATCACCCAACGTATAGTGATCGAGAGATTTGAGCGGAAAATAGGATCGATATGATTATAACTACGAGAAAAAGCCAACAAATTACTGAGGCTTAAATGCAAATTAAAGGAAATTAAAAGATAAGAAATATTAAATAAACGCTATCACTATTTGCAAAATGATGTTTTTGATTTTATGTTTTTATAAAGCGAATTAAAAACTACGTAACGTCTGAATGAAAAGTGAAACTTACACAATATTAATCCTAAAAATATGAAAATGATATTTTACAAACCTAATGATAAAAGAAAATTTATAGAAAAGAAAATTATTTTACAACTATTTAATTAATTATTATTAATTAAAACTAATTTTAACTATTAAATAATAACCTAAAAGACAAGAAAATAGGAAATAAAGCTAGAAAAATAAAATTATGATTTGGAAAATCTAAAATAACAAAGAGAATTTTCAAAACTATTTTTATATTTTTACGAATATTTTCTATTTTCTAGGAATTAAAACTATTAAAAACTAATTAAATTACTTAAAAATACAAATTGAACTAAGAAAAATTTGGAAAAATATTTTTTGGCTTTTTATAATTATCTTAACTTAAGAAAAATGAAAAATTATTTTTGAAACTTTTCTTAATTAATTGCAATAAAAGCTAATTAAAAAGTGCTAAAAACTAATTTAAATGCAGAAAAATAGCAAACAAGCTTGGAAAGTTGACTTTTTATAAAGAAATCAACTTAACTGGCCTCAAAACTGGATTTCATGTTTTTGACTTTTTATAAAGAAATGGAAAGTTGACCAAATGGAACTTTGATCTTGATTCAAGGACTGAATATGATGTATATGGATGAAATTAAGCTACTAAAAGTTGTATCTATGAATTTAAAACACAACACAAGTTTTTACTTCTCCAAAAATCCAACAGTTAAGTTATGAAGACAGTTGACAGGTAATTTTGACTATGAGCTCTTGCAGGCATAAATAATTGACTCAAATGAGTTCAAAAGAGTTATACAAACCTAAAACACCAAGTCCTAACTACTGCATAAACCTCTATAACAGATTAAGCAACCAATCCAAACACCACTGTTAAGACTGTTTTGAACTATAAATTGTGTTAAACTCTGCTCTAGCTTATAATACCACTTATACCAAGTCTAGTTGCTCTAATTAGAACTAAATAAACATATTTGAACTACTAATGACCATAGATACAAATATAACAGATTATGCAGACTAAAAAAAAACAGTTAAAAGAGAGAGATTGAAACTTAACTTGGAGGCCAGCTAAAGAGAAGCTTAAGCAGAACCCAAACTACACTAACTAGTCTAATTTAACCCATATCCATGCTCTGAATCATCCATAACCATTTTCATTTCAAATTGAGCTCACAGTTGACTTTTGTTGACCATAAGTGAAAAATGCTAGAAACTGTTTCCAAAGCTTGTCAAAAGCTAAAATAAGCTTGAGTGAACTTGTTTGAGCTTAAAAGAAGCTAATGGAAGCTTGTACATAAGACAAAGGCTGAAATTTTCAACATTAAACTTGAAAATTGGAACTTATATAAAAACTTGGATTGATAATCAAAGCGCATTACAAAGGTGTTTAAACTTAATTGTGATACATAAAAGCTAAAATTACAACATTTGGACTTAAACTAGAACATTAATTTAAAAAAAACGACATAAGGAAAATTTATAAAACTAACTACTTTTTTACTCTTCTCCTCTTCCTTCCTTTTTATACCCAAACTGCTTCTTTTCTCTCTCTAAACTAATCCCACCTCTTCTTTAAGCCATTGGATGAGTTTAGTTGATCTTGGCCATTCATTTCATTTTTGGCGGGAAAAAGGCTTTTGACAGTTTGTTGAGTTTGAGTGCAAAAGGAGTGAAGTAATTAATGTGTCTTGGATTGTTGTTGAAGGTGGAGTGATAAGGTGGGAAAGGTGAGCTGGGGGATGGGTAAAGACTGGTGTTGCAGGCTATTGTAGGGGATGATGGTGGTAACACGTGAGTGGGAGGGAAAAGGAGAAGTCAAATGGTTTGACTGGGCAGGATTATTAAAAGGAAGGGGGTCAAAACAAGGGTCCAAATGGGGTAATGTGAGGGTCCAACTTGGTTTATGACAAGGCCAAAAGTATTAAAGGGTATTAATGACAAGGACTCTTTTGTAATTTACGAAAAATGCAAGGACCAATTCTGCCATTTTCATAAAGTTGTTCCAAGGGCTGAAAATGACAAGTGTCAATAGTACAAGGACCAAAGCTGACATTTTCCAATTTTCCAGGGGCCATTTTTGCCAATTTTTAAACTTGGAGGACCAAACTTGTAATTTCTCAAAACTTTTGATATTTTTCACCAAAGGACTAAATTTGACAACTTATGATTTTAAAAAGGACCTTTGGTGATTTTTCTTTTGAAATTAGAACTCAGGGACTATTTCTGACAATTTTAGAAACTTGGGGGTGAAGCGCCAATTATGCAAACTTTGCTCATTTTCATCGATTTTGAATATTTTGCATCGAAACATATAAAATGCAAATTTGGAATATTTTCAGTATTTTGATGCATTTGTGAGCATTTTTAGACGTTTTGCAGTTCAGATTGACCCAAAAATGATGAGTATTTACACACTCATCATTGATCCAACCTTTTATGTTCTTCTTCTTGCTCAAAAAGAGCTTCAAGAAACTCTTGTTCCATAGTCTGCCTTATCTCGTCTTCATCCATCCACTACAAAAGTAATAGATTCATACATCAACTTTAATGTAAACACACAAGAACATTTGTTATTCAAATGATAATTAAATGCATACATGTTCTTCTGTCATCACAATGCCTTTTTCTTGTTCGTACCTTAGTTTTCTTTGGTGGTTTTGGTACTTGTTCCTTGTGACACCTAGACTTATTATGTCCAACAGTATGATAATTGGAGCATTTAATCTGTCTACGAACTCTAGATTTACCCATTGTGAAGCAATTTCACTGAATTAAGGCTTTAGGGTTATGAATTCGAATTTGGAGAAAAATATGGTCAAACAACACTAGTAAGAATAAATGCATTCCTACACCTTTATGCAGTTGTGACCAAATGGTAGGGGACGAAAACCTTAATCAGATATTTATACACTGTTTATGCAAGGACCATACTTCTAACAACAACGAATACAATCAAAACACATATTAAAACAATCAAAGCGGGAAAAAATGATAACACAAGAATATAAAGATAGATTCCTTCATTTCACGAGATAAAGTGAACTTGATACATATCGTTCCCAAAAGAAACCATCAAAAGCACAAAATACAAGAAAATCACTAAGCCCTCCTAAGATCTTTAAAAAGTTCTGTCGAACACCGGCAATATGTTTGACAAATCATCTTCCTTAGCTCAATGCCTTGACACATTTGCCTTTTATTCTTGCGAAGATCCGGAAGAAGCTTGTATGTCATGACCGAAGGGCGATATCCTTGAACTCGATGATATACTCTTGAGTTTCGTTCATAGCATGACAAATTAGCGAAAGTCTTTTGGAGACCGTTTGTAATCTCGATGTCCTTGTCGTTTTCTCTCTCGATGTCCTTGGTAGCTGTGGCGAGTTCCTATAGACGTGTGAAGTTAGCCATTAGGTTGTTGTGATTTTGTGATAATTTGTGTTTGTGATTGTTGGTATGCAAATGATTTAGGGTTTAGGGTTTAGGAGAGTTGCCGGAGCTATTGTGTTTAGGGTTTAGAGTTTACAGAACTTGACCCTAAACCCTAAACCCTAAACTATGTGTAATACACTAGGCCAGGAGAGTTGCCGGAGCTATTCCTTGTGGGGTGGACAATGGCTGGTGCCAAAAGGCACCCGGGGTCAGGGTGTTCCCGCCAATCTACACCTTCTTGTGGAAGTTCTGTATTAAAACTATGCGAGAATTTTAATTGCAAAAAATGGCTAACTGACCAAATTTAGGGACCAAGTGTGACATAAGAAAATCGTTACCCTGTAACTTGACCATTGCCTTCCTTGATACGCGAATACGCAATTAATGTAGTGCCAAACAACCAATAAACCCAACTAATAAGATCCGAAACCATAAACACTCTCCTAAAAACCTAACTTTTAAGGACAGGAGCATATTTGTGTCAACTTTTAAGGATGTTCAGAATTCACTGTAATTGGTTATTTGATTATTGCACACTCAGGTATGAAGAAGGATTATTAATTAATCTATGTGCCTTTACCATTGCTAGGGATATATTTAGTTCAAGCCTTGATAATATATTATTAGATACTAATGAACAAAAATGGGCGTTGTTTTTTTGTGATCCTAAACAATCCCTAGAAAATGTTTTGCATTTGATTAATACAGATGCTGATGTTCATACGCTGTTTGCATTAGCTAAAACATGTGAGTCAGTTGATATCTTTGTTGTACACAAGCCCCAAAAGTTAGCACAATTTTACTTAATAAAACATAAGTTTAGAAGTTGTGGGTGGGGTAGAGCAAGATGCTAACTTTCGAATGACTAGTCCAACACCATTTAGGACTCAACGTAAATAGAAGGGGACAGATAGGAACAAAAAGCAGGGCGGTGTAACCAAAATTCAAACAGTGAAATGTGGTGTTGTTATTAAAGAGGAAGAAGGTGTTTTTGATAACAAAAGGGAGAAAAATAAGGGAAAAGGAAAGATGCTTGAGGAAGAGGATGTTTTGCACAAGAAAAAGGGCAAGAAAGTTGTTAAAAATTTTAAGCGAGGTTTTGATGGGAAGGGGAAGGCTAAAATGGTTGAGTTTCCAGGTTTTGATGGTGAAAACATGGTTGGTGGTTCTAGTGTTAAAAGTAGGGTTGGTGGTGTTACTGGTCATGTGTCTAGTGGTGTTAAGACAACTTTTAGAAGCAGAGAAAGGATAAAAAGTTGCGTCCTTGCACTTTTCGTCCAAAGGCCATCCTAGGTGAGGTTTCAATGATGAATAGCATGGCATATGTTTAATATTTTGAACCTGCAATTATACCTTACCTAACTTAAATATTTGTTGTTTGGATACTTGTTCTTGCAAACACGATGCGATATGATCATCAATTTAAGGTTCATGTTTTTTCTGTTCATAAGTTTATGGATGTCCAATACCAATATGTAGATCATTATAAGGTTCATCAGTTGAAGGTTTTGCATTGAAAGCTACATCATCTTTTCTATTTTGTGAATTGTGAGTAACACCTTGTATCAGTCTATGAATCTATAGTTGAACTCATTTTCGTGTTGGATCAGACAATGATTCCCAAGTTGACTATTATAAGTGAACTTGCTAAATGGTTGGTTATGTTACATTATGTGTTTGTTTATCTTTTAAAGGTTATATTTTGTGTGCCCTATTAGTTTCTCAGTAGACATTTATAAATTAAAACTTCAAATGTCAAGTGTGATGGTATAATCAGCACAAACAATCACCTCTTTGTATGTTGCTGGTAAAAATAAGGAATTATGTTGGGTTACATTTAACTAAGGTATAGTATAAATGTGTATGGAGTATTATACCCTCGACAAAATAACAGATCTCGGACGTTGACTTGGGTATTACGAGTAAAGGGACCAGTTTGGCCTTAAAAACCCATAGCTTGGACTACTGGCGGCGAAAAATCCGAGTTACGGTGCACGACAACGTTTCTGGGCAAGTTTAGGGACAACGGTGTATTTTTTCTTGAATTTTCTATTCGTTTATTTCCTCAGACTAATAAAATAATTTTACACGCACTTCCAATATAGTTTCACTTTTAGGGGAAAATCAGAAAAAAGAAGAAAAAGAATATCATTATAATTATCACCTTATATTCTAAAAAGTTAAAGTATGTTGGTTAAGTTTGATCACTTTTTCAATGTGAAAAATTAAAGTATGTTGGTCAGAGGAAAACACGTGTGTGTGGATTTAACCGGGGTTTCTCTTTTCGTGGGTTTGAGTAGCCGGGGTTTTATAGTAGGACATGCTGCTTTGAAAGCCGCCTCGTACAAAGTGGCAAAACATGAGAAAGCTTGCATTAAAAATCAACATGTTTTATCACTTTCGCGTTTGATACTTTTGGTTTCCTTGCACCTGAGGCATTGCAGTTCATCAACAGAGTCCAACGAGTTATGCATAGTAATGTTATGACACCTAGATCCACATATGTAGTTTTCAAAAGAACTAGTTTTGCAATCCAAAAAGGGCTAGCTGGGCAGCTTGTTACTCGTTTGCCTTCCAAATCTATGTGAATCCAAACTCAACATGTAAGTTGCTGCACTAAAATTTGCTACCACATACCTTCCCAACCTCGAAGTAATTTGGTCTATAAAAACATTGTGAAATGAACTAAACCTTATGTTCGAGAGAAACTTCAAGATATCAACATTTTATTCATGGATGGGAGAAAAAAGAGAACTACGAACTGTCCTTGCACGAAGAGTTGGAAAATGCTTAAGATACGCTTCATGTACTTCTTTTTCCGATGTCAGCTCTTTTTCTTTTTTCTTACCTTTCAAATTAGAGTTCGGGTTACTCTCTTCATCAGAATCCTCTTTCTTAATCTTCATATTCAATTTATTAATAATATGCCTCACTTTATCTTCATCAGCAGACAAAGTATTAGAATCTGAACCCTTCCTCTTTCTCTTCAACCCACCCTTATTCTTTAATTTCTTTGGCTTTCGATCAACGATGCGGGATTTACGACCGTGTTTTAATATTTGCAATGTCTCGTTTACCTATGGTCTACCTTATGCACTCACGGGCGGTGTACCCGGTCATGTGTAGTGTAGTGTCAGTAAAACCGAGGTCGTCCCAAGAGCTATGTGGTGATTCTAATTAAGTCTAGATGTGTTGGTTTTAAGCGGTTTGTAGTATAATTGATTATTAAACTAAGAAACAAGAAATAAATCGTAAAATAAAGAGATGTTGTAATCAATAGAGGAAAGTGTGCTAACCTAATTACTCATCCTATCATGTAATGTTCATGTTTTATTACTTCCAATTGATTCAAGTAGGGATTTAAGTCGCTAGGACAACATTTGGTCAATTCGTCCTAACCTATCAACAAAGGCTCCTACAGGGTCAAGATTCTACCCTTGATAGTTGAGTGGTTTTAGTCGCCTAAGCCAAGTCATTAAGTACCCTACATGCAAGATTCTAAATAATGAGTGCCCGGGCGAGCGTCTTAGACACTCATCCCTAACTTCTTAAGTTCATCCGGACGACCGGTAGTCATTTGGTCAGTTCGTACAAGCGAGGAAGGGTCGTCAGTTGGTCAATTCTTACCTTCCCCAACTCTACCTAACTACTTAGGGTCAGTTGGTCTATTCTCCTAAGCAACTAGATACGACCGACTTTCAAAACTACCGAAGCTAGGGTAACTACCAACGAACTATGCATGCATACACTAGAAACAATTATATGGAAGCATGAAAACATAAACAAAACATTCAACGAATTATAACTAGGCTAGCACTAAAGGTTCTTAGCCGATCATATTAAAAGAAACAAAGAATTCTATGTTTAACATAATGAAAGACATGAATCAAAAGTATAAGATAAAATGATCGCTAATGCTTAACGATAAGGTGTGATTCCTCCCTTTGAAATGGCTCCGTATGCTCCGAATGATCTTCCTTGGACCCTCTTCAAGTTCTCTGCCTTTGAGTTGTGAGTGAATGATGTGAAATCGTAAATTAGGGTGGTATTTATAGGCACGATCCTAGTTACTGGCGTAACTTGAGTTGAGAGATTCTGTAGTAACTTCAATAATTCTTCAAATAATACTCTCGTTAAGTAGGTTACGGCGTAACACTTGGGAAAGGTTGCACCGTATCTTCAATACATGCTACTTTTGCGAGGACTGCGGCGTAATCCTTGTGAGGAGTTACGGCGTAGTTGATGGAGGCGCAAAACATTTCTTAACCTAGATGATTATGGCGTAACCTTAGTTGGGAGTTACGCCGTAATTGCTGTTAAGTTGGTCTTCTGAGTCAAAACACTAGCTAGGGCGTAATGTGAGAGAGTGAGTTACGCCGTAGCTCCTTCACATTTGGCATACTATCATAAATCATTAAGAAAATCTCTACATCCGCGTCTCATAAGCTCCAATGCTCATAATTTACCTGAAAGTGAAATATAAAGGAATACAAGCGTAAATCCATATAAATGATATCAAATATTACCATTATCGAAACCGACACTTAAAGTCGGGACTATTTGATGTTATCAAATATCCCCAACGAACTCTACTTGCCCTTAAGTAGACCTGATTAGAAAAATTTCTAAAAGATATCCCCGTTACGGAAGATATGAGTTTAAAATCCTTTATGCTAGAATAAATCAAAGCCGAACACCTCACGAAATGGGAACAAAACACTCAAATTCTCTCAACTAGTCTAAGTGTCAATTTTGGGGTGATCACTCAAAGCTGATCATAGCATGTATTCTATCATAAGCTTGGCAGTTACACAAATCTCCACCACTAGAGTTAAGGACTAAACAATTCTTGAAGGCAATATGGGTAGACACAACATGGGTTAAGGGTGAAATGTCATTACTAACGTGTCACGACAAAGTGGACAAAATCAATTATACATGACCAAATCCATGGCCAAGACACCAAAGATTGCTCGCTTCATCACCTAGACACGCTTCATGACTAAAGGGTAGGATAAGACATGGGAAATAATTGGTGTAAAATAAAAGTAACAAAGCAAATAGTCTTAACCTATAACCAAGTTGTCACAGCCTACCATTCATCCAAAGTTCAAGATTTAAGGTGAAGAAACCGGATCATGATATGACAAGTAGATGTGCCATTAGCGGACGTCATGATAGGTATATTACTTGTTCTTCAACTGTTGGCGCAATAATTACCAACTCAATTCTTCAAATGTGACCGTAGTGGTCTCCTCGATGCTTAATCTTGATGAGCTCCAATCATAGTTCTTATACATTGCACCTTACAATAAACAATAAACTACTTTCTTTTTTATTTTTATTTATTTTTTATTTTTGGAATCATAACTAAAACATAACATCCCCCCACTTGAGATGAACATAAAATGAGAATCTGGAGGGTCTTCAATGATCTTCAAATATAAGTCTTTGACGAAAGCGTGATTTCCAAAGCTTTCTACTTGAACCTTGAACTTAGGCAAACAATGATGTAAGATATAACTTTTCACATACACATCAAACCATAACACAAGGTGGCGTATAAGATGGAATTCTAGAGAGAGAAAGTTAGAGGTTTAGGGAACTTAGTGAGAGAAAGTGAAAGATATTATTATGAGCTCCAACTCTCTACCTTGAGAGGTAGAGAGTATTTATAGTCTTACACAAATCGCCACACTTTGGGGTGTGGATCAGGCATCTGATGGGTAAAGACCCGTCAGGTCCTCCACGGTGTTACTTAACTAAATTACTACTTAACTTAAAAGAACTACGACTCGAGCTTTCTAGCGATTACATATACTTGGGGTGACCGACTCTTTAATCACGGAATTTCTAATTCCTAACAATCTCCCAAGGAGGTCACCTCAATCACGTACCAAAAATACATAGAATACAAATAGATATTACATTAGCACTTGATCTTGCATTCTTGATGTAGTTCTTTGCATAAACTCGTAGTCATTGATTCTTCACATTGCATGTATGATTGTTCCAAGTGGAGGTCTTTTCTTGATCCACGTGATGATAATTTTGAGCCATCATTTGAGATCATCACTATCGACAATCTCGAGACATCCATTGTGGTGTTGTGACTTTGGGACGACATGCTCACATTTTGGATCATGATTTCTTCTCATCGAGTGGCGGAAGCTTTTGTTGAATCATGATATTGGCGCCGTAGCGAAGCATGGAGTGAAAATATCGAGTCATTGATGCACTAATCATGATTTCTTTTGAGATGAATGTGTTAAGTGAGCATGCGGTCGTGGATTGACCGCTTCATTACGATCGGTAAAGCGTCGGGCGCACACATACTGTGATTAGCAACAAATGCACGAAAGTGTCTTTGATCACTTCGTTGAATTGAGGTACACGCCCACGGTTCCCGTTGATCGATTACAAATCTTGCTGTGATCGGTAGGATTCCTAAGAATCTCCTTGCGAGGGTTTCGTTGTTCTAAATTTGTTCTCAAACCGGAACATCTCAAAGAAGACAACACGGGTGAGTGAACCGTGAATTTTTAAGTCCATTTGATTGATGAAAAGAGATTTGAAAAACAATCGTGTATTGCTCAATAGAAATTGTTTTTGCAATACAGCGAGGGTTTTATTGAAAATCAATTATCAATCATAAAAATACCTTTTGGTTTGAAAAATGAGTACACGATCGATGTGCTAAAGAAAAAGTTTTTAAGCACAAAGACCGGTTTTCAAAGGTATCCGTCGATCCATAACTGAACCGGGTTTGATTCAAAGATTGAATCGCCCATTGTTTCTGTTCATTTGTCACATGGTTGATCTATAATAGATCTCACACGCCACCTACGAGGAGCTTGTTTGATGTTGGCTCGAAGGCTTTCCATCTTCATTGTGAATATGTAAACACATCACTCGGATGTTCGGCAATACCACAAGGATAATGCGTGGGACTCGAGATATAATCTCTCTTTCCACATTGTGTGAAACAGAGAGTCTTCATTGAAAGTGTCCTAGTGAGATTAATTGATGATCTCGTGGCTCTAGACTCAATTTATGCATATTTGGATCCTATAGCGGAGACTGGGAGAGGTCTCCTTCTTGATATCAACCATCTCTAAGAGAAAGTCGATAGATAATGTCGGTTCCCGTGAGAATGAAACAAGCCCTTTTAAGAGGAACTTGAGTGGTTTGGAAAGTTGAAGTGCGGTGCGTCTTTGGGTCCATGACGTCTTGTCTTCAATACCGATGTTACCATCGGTAGCATATGAAGTGAACCGGTTTACGCCCTAAGGTTGAATTAATGGAGGCTATTTGTTTCACCCTATTTTCATTCAATTCTTTTAATTCTTCAACCCTTGATTGCTTACCGAGACTTCATAGCTATTACCTTGTTGGGTTTATTCCGATTACTAGCTCGGTCTTAGTCCGCACTCTTCCCATATCTCACTTTTCTCCTTTTATCATCATACCTAAGGACTTCTACACTAACTAGTGGATTGTCACAGGTAGATCCCTCCGATTCTGGCGGATCATGGGAACCAATACCTAACCTTATCATCCTTATATCACCGTACATAAAGTAAAGTTGGTAGGTCAATTTGGTATTGTTCATACGCCATTGGATCGATTGAAAACCATTTGAAAATCAATTCGAGATACTTGTGACATATTATCAAAGCTTTTGTACACGAATTGTTTTGATATTTTAAACGAGAACTCCCCTCAACATGTGCATCAAGTATTTGAAAATGTTTTGCACACGGAGGCAAGAGAAAGAATTAACTTCTTTTGATTACCATTTTCTAAAAGATATCAACATCACTTCCTCAGCGGATCAAGTAGGTATAGCATTTCGGGAAGGATGAGGTTTCCATAAATTTGCTCCCCTCGATATGTGCCTCGAGGTTTGAAAAGAGATTTGCACATACTAGAGAACACGCACATGGGATAAATGATCACGTTTCAAATCATAGGTTTAAGATAGGTGCTCCCCTCAACATGTGCATTGAAAATTGAAATCGTTTGTCACATGTGGGAGGATGACTGTTCATTCATGTGAAACCATTTACCTTAATATCAGTTTAAATCTAATTTAAATCACACATTCTCCCCCGATCACAATTATCAAATCATTTGAGATTTGTGATCTCGTATAGATTTAAATTGATTTTGAAAGCTTTTAGGGAGAATTGTGACTTGATTGTGAAAGCGTTTGAACTGATAAGGATCGGATTTTAAGACTTTAAACTCCATTTATAAAACCATGCATGTATATCTTTTGAAAACAATTTAATGCCAAATAACTTTTTAATTTAATTGAAATCATTCTCCCCTCAATCAATAGCGTAGGTTGTTGATTGAGAGAATTAGTACCTATTAAGACTGTGAAGACACATTAGAGAAAAAATGTACTATGCAATTTTTATTTTTAAAATATTTGTTTTAGTATTTTAGGGTTCAATATTTAACTTTTGATAAATAAAGCGATATATATCGCCATACTCGAACCACCAAAGCTAAGTATTAAATGAGTTGTTTTCATGTTTGAAACTTATGTTATTCATACACCGGATCTGTTAAGACCTGTTAAGACACGATTTGCCAGCTCTATGAGAGATAGAGATTTTGACAAATAAGTTCTGATGATTATCAAAAATAGAGATTGAGTTATTTTTCAAAGCATTTAGTTTTCAGCAGATAGGAGTTTATAGAATCAGAGCATAAGATTTGAAAACTTGGTAAAACATGGCTCTGTTCTTTCTTTAAAACCGGGTTATTGCCTGAAGATGACAATAAACCATTGTTTCTCTTTCTCCCAAAAATATTTTTTGATTTTTTTAAATTTTTGATTTTTTTTTTTTTTTTTTTTTTTTATATAAAATTGAACAACATCTAAAGTCCGTGTCATTCTTTGAATGACAACATCAAGACCGTAGATATTATCGAACCGAGAAAAACATGACAAAATGACAATATTTTTGAAGAATTTTGAATTTTTCAAATTTTATGGATTTTGAAAGTTTTATATTTTTCTATTTGATTTTTGAGGATTTTATAATTTTGTATTTTGTTTTATGAATAAATATTTACAAGAGATAGATGAAGAAAGACCTTTACTCTCGTCTTCTTCACGAAGGCGTTTGAGAGTTTCGGTTGAAGGCTTTTCAAACCAAGGCGTGGAAGAATAAACTCAAGCGTTCTCTTGGAAGAGCTTTGGTGAAGATGTCAGCTAAGCGATATTCGGACCTCACAAAATATAGTTCCACCACACCTTTTTCCACTTGTTCACGATGAAATGATGTCGAATGTCGATATGCTTTGCTCTTGAGTGTTGAGCGTTGTTGCATGAGAGAGCAATAGCACTTTATTATCACGGTGAGAGGATTTTGTTGAATTCAAAGCCATAGTCGGATAATTGAGATCTCATCCATAAGATTTGAGCACAACAAGATGACATGGCTATGTATTCAACCTCTGTAGAGGAAATAGAAGTACTCATTTGCTTTTTGAAGACCGACTCACAAGCTTATCACCCAAAAGCGAGCACCTCTGACGTACTTGACGTGTATCTTGACAACTCGCATGATCGGCATCTGCATAGGCCGTTAGTGACATACCGGTGTCCTTGGTACCATAGTCCCATGTTGATGGTTCCTTGGAATCCGAAGACCCGCTTAAGCGCTTCAAGGTGCTTTTAGTAGGCTTAGCACGGTATCTAGCACACATGCACACGAGAGAACAAAATGTCGGTCATGGCGTTGAGATACATCGGGGATCAATCATACTCCGATATTTCGTTTGGTCGATCATGATCCCCGAGAGGTCCTCATCTAGTTTGGTTCGGTCGATCATGGGGTGTCAGCGGTCACATGAATCAAATCAAATTTCTTTAAAATCTACATTGCATATTTAGATTGATTTATGAAAATGCCTCCGGACTTTGAGAAATTTGTAATCCCAAGAAAATGACATTTGTCCCATCATTGACATTTGAAACTTTGAACTCATTTCATTTGAAAACGATCACATTCCATTGGGTCGGTCGAGGCAAAGATAATATCATCAACATAAATTTGAACATGAATCAAATGTTTGCACGACTTCTGGTGAACAATGTAGGATCATTGCTCCTTTGATGAATCCGGTTGATAGAAGAAACTTTGTGATGTATCATACCATGCCCTGGAGCTTGCTTTAAACCGTAAGAGCCTTCAAACGATAAGCGTGATTAGGATGTTCTTGGCTCACGAATCCTTGGGTTGGTGGCGTGACAACTTCCTTAAGATCTCCGATTCGAAATGCCGTCTTTACATCCATCGATATACCACCATGTTCTTACTAGCGGCATTAGCCAAAAGATTCGATTGCCTCGATTCGAACAAGCTGGAGCAAAAGATTCTTCAAAGTCTATACCCTCCTCTTGGCGATATCCTTTAGCAACTAATCGAGCCTTGTTCTTCAACACATCACCATGCTCATCAAGTTTTACTGAAGATCCATTTTAGAGCTATAATCACTTACACGTCTGGAGGCAGTACTAACTCCCATACATCAAGGCGATCAAACTCATGAATTTCATCTTGCGTAGCATTGAACCGACTATCTTCATTCATAGCAGTTTAACATCTTTTGGTTCGATCTTAGATAGTACGGAGTTGAAGAAACACCATAAGGCATCGGTTGCGAGTTGCTTCGGGTTGATCTGGGCGAGAGGATTTTCAATGATGTTGTCTAATGGATGATCGTGAGTCCATTTTACGAGGTGTTCATGTGGCATTTGTTGAGGCCGAGGTAGGCGAGTCGATGTCTCACGAAGAAGATGGTTCGATGATGATTCGGGAGTAGCAAATATGTTTTCAAATGGAGCATCTTCATGAGTAGCAAAGGATTAACTTCATCATTGATGCGAAACATTTCCATGATGTACATTTGAAGAATGATGATTTGTTGATGAGGCGAAGGATCGCAGCGGTGCTTCTTGACTTCTGAGATATTGAAACCGATGGATTGACTTCATTCAACGGAATATGAGCATCCTCTGTTGTAGGGATCGGCACCTCATTAGTAGTAGACTCATCTGATTCATCAAACATTGGATCAAACAATTTCTTTACATCATCTTGGATGGAGGTACATATAAGCGTTCTAGAGAGGAGTTTGGAACAAGGGATGAACCAATAGGATTTGTTTTGAAGTCACGGGTCTGAGTGGAGTGTCAGGGAGCCATTTGACCGGTCGACTCATCAAACGTAGCGTGAATTGTTTCCATGATATTTCGGGTTCTTTTGTTGTAGATCCGGTATCCCTTTTGTTTGGTGCATATCCTACAAATACTCCAATGTCGACTTTAGCTCTAAGTTTGCCCAAGTCTTGACCTCATTGGTTGGATAGCACAGGCACCAAACACACGAAGGAAAGATAGATTAGGTTTTCTGTTGTGGACAAGTTCATATGGAGTTTTCCATGAATGGTGTGAATCGAGGAGCGATTTTGTGTAGCATGCGGTGGCAATTGCTTGACCCGGAGAAACATTGGAACCTTTGAGTAGATCGACATTGTTCTATGACTTCAACAAGAGTACGATTGCGTCTTTCAACTACACCGATTCATTGAGGGGTTCGTGGAACACTTCTTTGATGGTCGATTCCAACGCCTCATAGAATTCACTAAGTTGTTTGTTGACAAACTCGGTTCCATTATGCATTACGATAATTACGACGGTTTTGTTTAGTCTAACTCGCAATGTTTGATGAGTTTGATGATGATATCGTGAGTTTCATCCTTTGTCCTTAAGAACTTGACCCGGTGAATCTAGAATAATCATCAACCACAACTAACACATATTTCTTCCCAAAGATATTCGCCCTCATTGGTCCACATAAATCCATATGAATCATATGAAGAACCCACGAGCGAGTTAGTGGGTTTGGGTTTATGGGCATACTTCTTGCTTTTCCCAATTGACATTTGAACAAAGATGATCCTTTTCATACTTTAGTCTAGGTAAACCAACAACTAAGTCCTTTACGGAAAGATCGTTGATGGTCGAAGTTCAAGTGATTGAGGCGGCGATGCCATAACCATGACTTTGTCTTTGAAGCCTTTGATAACAAGCAGATTGGTGAAGCTCTCATCATGTCATCGATAGAGATAGTGTAAAGGTTTGAGCCACGAGTTCCTTTCAGCAGTTCCTTACCATTGAGATTTCTAGCAAGCGGTATGTTTTCTCAAGGCTACTTCTAGATCGAATCACAATTGACCAGCAGAGCAGATTATGACCTAAACCTTCCACATAATACACTCGGAGATGACACTATCACCAACAACATAATCTCCATAACCCATAATAGCATCAAATGATCATTACCAAATCTACAGATCCGATGAATTTGCTCGCGAAGTTCATGGCCGTGACCGGTCTCAGGTCATATGCTTGGAACGACTGAGTCCGGTACCACGAACGATTTGAACGATCTGCGGTTGAACATGACAAGAATGGATAAGCTGGATAATTGGGATCCCCATGCAAGAATGGGTTCCATTTGGTTAGTAGTAGCAGTTGGACCACCCACATCGAAATAGAAGCATTCATATCGAGACGGTGAGGTAATGGAATCGTTGTGAATAGATGCAATACTAGTGTACGTATTAACCCTATTCTGATGTGACCACTTAAGGAATAGTTCTACCAAGTAGGCATCCATTTTCTAGTGGGCATTATCGATTAGTCTTATGACCAACGGTATCAATAAAAGCCTATTCTGGCGAATGTTCTTCCTGTGGGTTTCCATTGTTTTCTAACTCTCTTTCGCTTTTGCCTTTTAGCCTTTTTAGTATGAGTTTTAGCATTAACAATATTAAGCTGGACAATTAACATCATTAGGCAAAGCATTGACATCACATCCATGATTAGAAAGCGTAATTCAAGCAAGCGTCGAACAAGTTTTGCAAATAGTATCGAATTGAATTAATTCTGACGCTTATGGCTAATACTAGAATCAACACGATTCGTTTTATTCGATTCAAACATAAGGTTCCTAGATTGTTCTTCACTTTCTTCAAAGGCACATTCTTAGCTTGAGAGGTCTATCATTCCTTGTATTGTCTTGAGACTTTGACTGCTCCCTTTAATGTCATGATTACTCTGTAGAGGAATGGGAACATTAGTTTGTTTTACTACTCTTTGCACCACTGTTTAGATGTCTTTGGGATCCGAACTACATGCGTGTGCACTACGGTTCACTTTCGCAAAGCTAGATGTCTTGAGATTAGTACTCCTAGAAGGCACATTTGAGTTCTCTTTCTTAGCATTGATGATCTAGAATCTGAACTACTCAATGGTACACTACTTCACATTCAAGCCATTGGGAATCGAGTGCATGTCATGTTTGGCCTTAGGCATCGAGCATGGAATCAAAGGGTTAACTCTCTCACCTAATGTCTTTGGGCATATTGTGATCAAACATTCTAAGATTTCTTGAGATCGTTTGGCATATGAGCATGCATGTCCAATTGCATTATCATGAGGTTTCTAGCTTATCGTCTTCAACAATCTCACGCAGCATTCTAAGCACTCCTTAGGGATGAGAAATATGTTTGAATGGCAAGTTTGTTGTTCCTTAGGTGAGGGGACATATGTCATGGGTAAAGCATATTTATTACTAGAGTGACCCTTTGATACAACATTTTCCTCATTGAACATTGGCATTTTCCTTTTACGACTCTTGATTCTCGATTTCCTTTTGCAATGAAGTTATTTGTTGGTTGTTTTATTCTGAGTGACTTTAATTGATTCAAACAACTCATTGAAATGACGTTTAACCTTTTCATTTTCTTCTAGAAAACTTTCGTTTTCCTTTTGTAAAGCATTTACTAGATTTTGAAGATGAAACGTTTGAGAATTCGAGAATCTAAAGGAGGAGGCATTTGGGAGCTGTCATATTGTTCGTTTGACCCTTTAATTGAGAGATTTGGGCTTTCAATTTTACGATCGTGTTACAACGAGCATGAATCATTCATCTCGTTTGTTAATTTGAAAAGCGCATCAAACTACTGGAGCATCCGAAGATGTCTTGATATTTGAAGTTTTGACATTTTCTTTGAGATGTTGATATTTTAGTTGTAGATTAAAATACTCAACTTCTAGTTTAGAAAAATGTTTAACCAAATTGTCATGATCATCCGGTTCAATTTTCTCATTTAGTTTAGAATTAGTTTTTCAAGCTCAATGACACGATCATGGGAGACTTTCGAGACCACGAGATAGTTCATGAAATTTGGAAGCATTAATAGAGCAATTTGAAGCGATGAAAAACACATCTTGCAACACATTCGGTAATAAGATTCTCATTTAGTGTATGCAAGTTCTTTCTCTCAATCTCATTATATTTTAGAGCCGCTCATCATCACTAACTTCAAGAACCATTGCATCAAATTCCTTTTCCATCCCTTAATATCGCCTTCTACCCTTTTTAAGACTCTCAAAGTGATCTTTTAGAAGTTTAAAGAATGGCATGACCTCGGTTAAATAACATTCTTTCATTTGTTCAAAACCTCTTTCACCTTGATTATACCGATGGGAGTGATCCTTTTCTTACAAGTTTTCTCAAAATCAACAAATAGTTGGAATATAACGTATTGGCTAATTAATGTCTTGCTTTTAGTGGCAATTGTTCTAGGTACAAGATGCATAGGTGTATTAGGAGGATACAGTTGCTCTAGGCATTTTCGAAGGGAGGGTTTGTTTCTACAATATTTTACGCTACGCTTATCTAAATCCATTTTCCGAAGACTTGTTCGGAGTCAACAAAGTCCGAGGCTTAAACTTGTTCAAGGAAATCCAGTTTTCCTTCTTGTAATCATGAGGAGAGAAGATTATGTTTTCTCTTTGCATTTGGGATCATTTTGCTTCTTATTCATCTTTTCCCTAGTGATTTCATTTAATATCTTATCTTCCTGCACTCAGCGCAACTAGGTTTACGCCTAGGTTTAAGGACTTCATTACCATCATAAATTACCTTATGAGCATCTCTAGCCTTTTAATTACCTCTGGATTTGGTTCCTCTACAAGTGGAATGCTATGCTTATCGCTTAGAACTATATGCTTAGTGATCATGTGAGCGATCGAATGGTGTTTCCTTGTAAATACAACTTGTTTTCAAGTTTGTTTTCAAAGTTTTCGATTAGAAAAATCTCTCAAGAGTTTTGATTCTTTTGCATTAAATTCTTGCTTAAGCATTTTCACATTTTCTTGAAGTTCTTGTTTTGCTTAGTTGTTTTAGAAAGTTTTTCTTGCAAGGAATTTAATTCTTGTTTCAATACTTCTTCTCTAAACTTACTTTTTCTAATTCTTGTACTCACTTGGACATCCATTTCACCTTTCACGAGTGGTCAACTCAAATTTTGCCGTTGTTCATAAATAGCAACACGTTCCTTATAGGCATTTAGTTCGAAATTATGGAATCATTATGAGCACATGCGGTGTATTCATCAAAGACATAGTCATTGTTGACTACGGAAGATGCATCACTTGGTACAATTTCACTTTCACTTTGTTTCACGTATTGATCGTATGGGACAATCTCGATATTACCCATATTTTCAATATTTGATTCAAAAGTTTCAGTTGGTTGTACTTTGTCATGCATCATTGCACATCGACATCATCGTATAGTTTTAATACCTCGAGATGAGTTTGTCCTTGGATGTGCCCGATTGTCGTGAGGAAGAGATCTTGGGAGAAACCATTGGAGAGATGCTAGCCATAAAGATTGTGTGTGCGATGGGTCCATCATCTACATCAGTCGTAAGCATCACGGTCGGCGACTTGAAAGGCATTCGATGATTGTGACCTATCTCACGAATAAGTCGCTCATCCACATCGCATCATAGGTCTTTGCATTGCCCTCGAAGAAGCAACAATTCCTCTTCATCCAACGCAACACCATTGTCACGAGCTTGTGCGGCAACATCTTATCTCTCGAAATGTCGGCGATTCGAGGGCGCTTTGGAGATGTCGCAGTTCCTTGCAATGTGTCCTTCACCACCACGGTTGTAGCATTTGATTGGCTTAGGTTGACCTTGGTTACCATTTCTTCCTAGATTCGGTTTCCAACATAACCTCTCCCGCCCACCTCTTCCCCGATCATCTGTCTTTCTGAGCTGGTTGCACCACGATCCTTCCATCTTTCTTGATGGCTTGATTATGTGGGTTAGATGCGTTCGAAGGTTGTTGTTGGTTTGTGGGAGAGAATTCGTATTTTGACTAATGAGTAGAGCTAGTTGGTTAACAATGTTATCCACGCGTGCATCGGCATCGACTTGTTTGAACATAGGATCGGGAATGAGTTTGTGATTACCATTACCCAAGGTATGACTTGTGATGCTTTGGTTGTGATTCCAATGTTTGAGTAGAAAATTTTTGAGTCATTAGACGAACCTCCTTGTTGGTTTTGAGCGATTGAGAATCAATTTTCAAACATGACATGTCTCTCATTACGAAGGAGGAAGGCATAGAGTTGCTCATAGTTTGTGTTCTTCAATCCTTTAGTAAGCTTCACAATGTAACAAACTTGTGCCATTCGGGATTCATGTTGTTCACAAATTTTGAATTCAACTAAATGTTAGGCATAGTCATTACGATGTTCCTCATGTCATTAACTAACTTATGAAATCTCACATAGTACTCATAGACACTCTCATCGGGTTTCATCTTGAAGTGCTCAAATTCGTCATAGGTTGGGATTCTCTGTCTTCCATAGTTAGTTACGAACACGAGAGAAGCATCTTAACATTATCAAGCGCCTTTGCTTGATGTTATGATTGATCGACTTGTAGATGTCTTTAGGAAGACCTTGAAGAACAATGTTTGAAGCCACGATATCGCATCAAATCTCTTTTCTCCTTATCATCAAGCTCATCATACATATTAGGTGCATCCATTCCGTAAATAGGAGTACCATCTTCATTAGTATCAAGTATGTCTCTAGTCGTTTCAACTCGATATGGTCCTTCATGATGGATTTTAGAATATTGACACCATTTTCCTTTCCAAGGCAATACAATCGATTCGTTGAGCCCAAGAATCGTAGTCGATTCTGTCAAGCATGGGTGGGCGAGTATCGATCCATTGCTTGTACATCCTCGGCAGCTGTGGAGATGCGGTGGGGACGTTGGTGGACATGTTATCGATTATACGGATTTTATAACTCAATGATTAAGCGGAAATAGATTCTTTCACGGTTTTACTAAATCAAGAGAAACCGTAAACAATCACTCAGTCGCTAGATGATAAAGCTCTAAGTCGCTAGAAACAAATCCACTAAGTCGCTACCAATTAATTCGCTAGGCGACCAGTCGCTAGAATCCCAGTCATTATGAGGAAAAACAAGTCGCTAAGTAGTAACTCGCTACTGGACCAAGTCGCTAACCAAATTTTGGCGACAATTAGCTACACAAGTCGCTAGAAACACAAGTCGCTAAAGAGCAACTGCGCTCTTGACCAAGTCGCTACCACAGTCGCTACCCGAGTGGAGAGTCCACTACTTGTCCTTTAACTCGCTAGCTCTAACTCGCTAGCTTTTAACACCGTAAGTCGCTACAAAATAATGAAGCAAGTCGCTATGAAGAAAGGTTATCCGTGAACTAACTCGCTACCATGAAAACCATATAAACATCACTTTTCAATCCAAAACAACCCAACCAAGATGATTCAAGCTACCAAATGAAAACCTAAACACTTATGATGATTCTAAACACAAAAGTACCAACAAAATTCAAACTTTAACACAAGAAATCAACCAAATGATGCAAAAACCACTAAACTTTTCAAACTCAAAACCACCTAAAACCACTATAAATCCAAAGATGTGCAAGATATGATCTAACCATGGCTCTTGATACCAATTGTAAGATATAACTTTTCACATACACATCAAACCATAACACAAGGTGGCGTATAAGATGGAATTCTAGAGAAAGTTAGAGGTTTAGGAACTTAGTGAGAGAAAGTGAAAGATATTATTATGAGCTCCAACTCTCTACCTCGAGAGGTGAGAGTATTTATAGTCTTACACAAATCGCCACACTTTGGGCATGGATCGGGCATCTGATGGTAAAGACCCGTCCGTCCTCCACGGTGTTACTTAACTAAATTACTACTTAACTTAAAGAACTACGACTACGAGCTTTCTAACGATTACATATACTTGAGGTGACCGACTCTTTAATACCGGAATTTCTAATTCCTAACAATGACTTCCGATCACAAATTAAGACTACACGACGCTAATGTATGTAACAAAACAATATATATATTGGGTGAACAAAATGAAAGGAATGACTCGGAAGGGTGTATCTAGGGTATCTTGCACTAACGATGAGTGCAATAAAAGGGTTTAACATGGGGAAATTCGAAAAGTCGAGGTGACTAATCGATGAACACGCAAGGATGAGCTATTTGGGTGAAAATCCTAAAAATATTGCCTTACCAAACCGATTATTCTATATACATTAAACGAACTCAACATACCTCGTCTATGGTCTCGAAATGATGCAAAGGCCAAGTTCTAAAGTTTACAAGCTACCCAAGACGCTCATAATTTGGTGGATTTGGGTAAATAAGTGAAAGCGGATAAGGCTAATCTCACCATAAAATATAAAGGGTTATAATGTGCTCATTAAGGTCTAATCTAGTTAGGTTAAGAAAAACATGTCAAAATTTTAAAAATGGCATAATTTTTCAAAATAAACTAGAAAAACGAGGGCAATTAAGTTCAAGTAATAATTCTACTCCCGTCCCCCCACTTGAGATGTACAAAGTCCCTTTTGAACTAAACGTTAAATAAAGGTGAAGAGAAAGTAGAATTAGAGCGCGAACTTTCCTGAAATTTGCTCCTAAAAAGAAAGAAGGTCCACGAAGATAATCGTGCCTTCGCTGAAGCATCCATGAGCAAAATTCATTCTCTAAAATCACACTAATCAACAAGCATAATTCTAAAAAGAGAAATAAAAACAAAAAGAAATCTAACTCACTTTCGTAGGAATCACGGTTGCATTTAGCATATGCAACAAGCCTTTTAAACCACTTGGTGTCCCAAGTGGACGAGTGTAGTCTCGTGAGGGCTTACATGGAACATACCCACAAAGTTCATTTAAAACTAATACAAGGTTATTGTGTTATCTTTGGAAAAATTGGGCTCCGGAGAATTATGACGTAACCCAAAAGAGGAGTTCTGGCCGTAATTGTGGTAAAACTGGCATAGACTCTTTGGAGAATAGCTACGACGTAACCATAGAATGAGATTACTGTTGTAATGGTTTATGTCTTGGAGAGAATCGCCATCGAGGATATGTTACTGGCGTAACCATGAGGATGAGTTACGTCGAAGGCTGTCTGAAACAGTCCCGTTTTAGTCACTGTGAATTCATCTCCAATTCCTACAAAAGTGTTAAAACACAAAACCCAACAAAAATGAAATAAAAGAAATAAAAGGATAATTCGGGTTGTCTCCCGAAAGAGCACTTTTCTTTATTCTAGAGTCTTTAAGTTAGACTCAAAGCCATGGGGCTTTATGGTGGCCTTGAACTTGTGCGTTTTCCATATCTTTCATCAAGTTGTGTCGACCCATGCAACATTAGTAGCGGTGCATAGAAACTCCTTTGTCTCGATCTTTAGAATCTTGGAAAACTTTTCGTCCGAGGCCCAGTGGTACTTTGTAATCTCAAATGTTTGACTATAATTGGTGGCGGCCTTTTGTACGAAATACCAAGAAGTTTGCACCTTCGTTGTTCGTATGCCTCATCATCTGAGTCAATAAACCTGTCTTGACCTTGTAGTTCAAGGTAGTCCATAATTCCCTCAATAGGCACACATTTACACTCTTCTTTTTCATCACCCCATGTATCTTTGTTATCCTCATTCGTCAAGCCACTCATCCCCTGACTAGTATCGTGAGGAATCTCTTCACATTGGTTTTCTTCACTCATGCAATCCTTTTAAATTTTTTTCTTAATGGAAGCGTCCACTTTTCTATACTTGATTTTAACCCAATCGTCAAATCTCAACTTATCTAACCAAGGTAGCTCCGTTCTCTAATCGTCATTGGTTGAGGTCCACAAAATTCATCATCCCAAACTCTAGCTATGCTACTCCCCATTCTGGTCATTGTCAAGCGGGTTACAAGAAGCCCAAAATACTTCACCAATGGTCTTTACCTTCTCACACCAATGCTTAGAACTTTCTTGTTGTTGGTGTTGCTATTATCAACAATTCCATAATCTGAGATCGACTTGTTTGTTGTTTTATGAATTGTATCAATCTCGGGGTTTCACAGTTAACACTTCATGACTAAGGTCGGTCCAAATTAGATCTTTTAGCGTCATTGTCTATCTCGCCATAAGCAACTGCACCCATGCATCGAATGTAATACTCTTATCATTAGTTGAAGACCACATGTACTTATTGTTTTTACCCTTTCCTTGTCATCTCCACCATCACAAATGTTATCATAGGGGTTACACGAAGCCCAAAGGTTGTACCATCCGTCATTGTCCCTGTGAATAGCCTTGCACCAATGGTATTTCATTTTAGATAAGTACTTAAGATCCACGTTCTAAATTTCAGGCCAATCATTTTCAGGTTCAGGTTTCTGTACTAAATTATTGTTATGACGTAACCTTGTAGAGTGGTTACGGCGTAATCCGCTATATTGCGCCTTCGACGGTTTCATGCACATTGCGACTATTAGTAGTAAAGTGCTCGTGTGTGATGGTGCTAGGAACAACTTTATTTTTCCCTTTTTTGACAACACAAACAGTTTAGATAGGGTGGCATTTTCCTACATCATCCATGTTGAGAGTAAGCTTCCTATCGTTGATTTTAAGGTTATGACTTTTTGAAAACATTAATTTTTGCACGCTGTGTAGCTGAGAGGTCTACCCAAGATTACTAGAATGTCGAGATCTTCTTCCATGTCTAAAATTACAAAATCGACAGGAAGAGTAAAATTATTAATCTTAATTAGCACATTCTCAACAACCCTTTGAGGTATGCTAACTGTCCTATCTGCCATTTCAATGGTCATGCAAAGGGGTTTGATAGGCCCAAGATTTAGTCTTTTGCACATAGAAAATGGCATGATACTTATGCTAGCTCCCAAGTCGGCTAAGGCATTAATATTATGTAAATTATTAATAGAACAAGGGAGAATGAAACTTCACAGGTCTTTCTCCTTAGAGGATCGATTGAGAACAACAATTTGAGCATCGGCATTTAACTTTACTTCATTTTCCATGAGCGCACCATGTTCATCGTTAGTATGTTGCTCAACTTTCCGAGAGTTCGTATTGTCATCCTTCCTTTTTGCTTGATTGGAGAAACAGGCAACTTCTTCTTCCATGTACCTGAAAGGGGTGTACAGAGGTCTCCCGTTATTGGAAAATATGGCCTTATAGGCACTATCGTCATTTTTTGAGTTGCCTTTATGAATTTCATTTGCCAAAATCCCAAGTTTTCTTCGGTGTTCTTTAAAGTCTCGTGGTGAGCTAGAGATTGGCTTTTGTTTCCACTTGAAAATTTTTGAACAAATTATCCCTATCGACTTACTTGGCATCCTCTTCCAAATATTTATTTATTGATTCTTAAAGTGAAGGTTTTCTTTCTTCGTAAGGATTTCGGTCTTTCCATAGCGTAATCTATCATCATATCGTTGGAAGGGTCTTCCTCTCCGTACTTAACCTTTCGATTGGGGATTGTTGTTCTCTATAGGGCAATCTCAGCTAAATGGCCCTCCACATGTGTCGCATCCTACTCGAATAGCATGCACATTTTCCTGCAGTTTCTTCATATCTCGCCAAGGTTTTCGCTTTATTAGTAATGGCCACAATGCCATCAAGTTGTTTTCCTTCCTCTATTGCTTCCTCCTTTATGCCATTTTGAGAATGGTCGGCCATTTTTTGAATGGCCTCAATGGCCAGAGTAGGGGTCATTCCAGGAATTGGTCCTTGATAGTCCAGCATTTGTCTCGTAGCAACGTTGATCCCTTTGTAGATGATGCGCGTATAACACGTTCGGGGTCAACTCGTTGAGAAAGTTTTTCAACACCCTAGGCAGTGAACCTAATCGTTATAGTGTAGTATTGGGTAAGCCTCGGGTATTGATATTGTTCTCTAGGGGAATAGGAATGCTAGTGAGAGATGTATTACGCTAAGGTTTGAGGTTGAGGAAGATTATTTTTATCTTTTTATATTTTTTTATAAAGCTAAGGGTAGAATCTCGGGGTTTGAATTTGGGGGTTGGTATTTCTACCGATTACTCTACATATCTAATTATCTAAAATAAGGGGTAGTCTATGTCTATTTGATGTGTGCTCGTATGATGATTAAAAATGTATCTACCTAGACACTATTACTCCCTAGTTATCTTTTATTGGTGGTTGAATTGTCACGTCCTTATTCTTAACGTGTTGTGTCTTCTAAGGTCGTAAGGTATCACTACTACAAAAAAGTTCATAGACACCGGTTAGAATAGCCTATAGAAACTGGTTTTATAACCACTCTCTGAGGGGGGTATCTCTATGACTAAAACATATAGAAACTGGTTCCACAACCAGTCTCTAATAGAAGCATCAAAACCGGTTTTGAGGTAAGAGAACGTCTCTATTATAGAGTAAAGAAACCAACATTGATCTAAGAACCGGTCTTGCTGAGATGTTCTATGTTTAAAAAAAAGTTCCTAAAATTTCCATTTTTTCTATAAATTTCAAAATACGCGACTTAATCAAAGTGTAAAGTTTCACTTGAAGCTAATGTCACCAACTACAACCATGTTTTCTATCATAGCACTTCTTCTCTACTAAACAAACATAAAATTTAACACATAATTCACCAGCCAAAAATATATTGCATTTTCAAGCAAGCTTCTCTCCAATACTAGTGATATTCCACTATCAAGCCCTCTTCTTATAACACTAGTTCTCACTGTAATGCTTTGTATTCCTTTTCAATTTTAGCAACACCTTAGAGCACTCCCAAGCAGTAGCAGTAAGTAGCGTTATGGGCATTTTGTAGTTGAGGCGTTAAACCCGTTGGAGGCTTGGAATGGTAGCAGCGTTATAAGGGCCCGTTGGGTTGCTAACGCCTGAATTAAGGCGAAAAAAAAATTGAAAATTTACACAACTAGTCCTCAAGCGTTAGTATCCGTTAGAAATTCAAAAAAATTACAAAAACCCCTAATGCCTTAGTTTTTTTTTTTTTTTTTTTTTTTTTTAAATCAAAACATTTTTACCACTATAAATACCCAACTAAACTCTATTTTTTCACACTTCCATTCAAATTTTATATACTTCCTCTTTACACTTTCATATTTCAAAATCAAATTAGATTCATGATGGATCCAAATCAGTGGTGATATTCCCTGTCTTGGTCGAGACGTTGATGACCAAGAGGACTTCCAATTTATACACACAGGCGTGAGTATCACCGCGGTTGGAACAACAAAGAAGGTATCGTCCTAGTCGTTCTCGTAGCCATGTATATCGTGAGCGTGAGCTTGCGGAAGAGCGTCTGCATACGATTATTCGTACAAGGTTGTAAGTATTCAAACCGGAATTTTCGTAGAAGATTTCGTATGGTAGGAAACTATTCTCGCAAATAGTTGAAGATATTGAATCTTATACTTGGATAATATTCCGGATCATTTTACCTTTTTAGGCAAACACCATCAGTTATGCGAATTCGAATGAGTATAAGTCTTTCTGAATGGAAGTGTCGTGCAATACGCCGATTAGCGTCACGACACCACACGATGCATTTGATGAATACTTGCAAATGGGTGCGAGTACTTCAAAAGTATGCCTTGATAATTTTAACAAATGCATTATTGATTTGTTTATCTTAGGATATTTAAGAAAACCAACATGGTGCGACATTCAAAAAATTTATCAACATCATGAAGAAAAACATGGTTTTAAAGGAACGCTTGGTAGCATTATTGTATGCACCGGAATGGAAAAATTGTCGATGGCTTGGCAAGGCCATTTGCTAGGGGTGATAAAAATACCCAACAATTATCTTGAAAATTGCTTTACCAAGATTTATGGATCGGCGTCGATTTTTGGGATGGCGGGGACAAATAACGATGTCAATGTTTTAGATAAGCTCTAGTTATTCGACGACCTTCTGCGACAATGCCCCAAAAGCACCTTATATGGTTAGCTAACTAGGTATGAGCAGGGTATTACTTGGTGATGGAATTTATCCACGATTGGGCAACTTTCGTCAAATCCTTCACCAACAACTGATGAAAAACATACGTCTTTAAAAGGAGACAAGAAAGTGCCCGAAAGGATATTGAGCGTGCTTTTGGTGTTTTCAAGGTCGGTTGGGTATATCTACAACAACCAAGACGTCGATATGAAATTGCGCGTCGTAGAATCATGTATTCTTGCATTATTATGCATAACATGATTATAAAGATAAAAATTTGCTTTACGTGACTATAACGAGCGTGGGTGGATCCGTCGGCAAATTTGAGGCAATGAAGATGGGTTGAAAGATGTGATACGCGGTCGTGAAGCGAAAAGAAATACACGCGGCCAAACGACGCGCCCAACTCCAGCGGGGACCTTATGGAGCATGTTTGGCGGAAGAATCTTGAGCAGCGTGGACAACAAGCGGGAGAAGCGGCGACGATGAATAAGTATTTCTTATGTTTTTAATTGCGGTGTTTTTTTTTTTTTTTTTTTTTTTTATTTCGTTGTATTTTTTTTTTTTTTAATCGTGTATTGTAATATGTTTTAGTTTTAATGAAATGTTTGTTTTAGTTTAATAAATGAAGTGTTTATTTTAGTTTAGGGGTTGAAATTGAAAATATGAAATATTATTGGTGTTATGGTGTTATTGGGATGTTATGGTTGTGAGTGTTTTTGGGGATGTTAATGTTAAATGTTAAAAGGCGATGTGGCGGCGTGGGCGGTGTTATTGGTGTTATGGTGTTACGATTGTAACTGCTCTTAGCTCGATCTTTTTTATGATGGTTTCAGTCCAGATCATCCAAGTGTGCAACCTTGCTGAGTAGTACCTCAATCTAAATAAAAGCTACCTGCTTATCAAACAAAACCATGTTTTAGTAAACATTTATATTTAAATAGCCTAACTTTATATATATTAAAGAGACAAAGTCACAAAACATCCAAATATAACAAATGCACATTCAACTGATCTTGTGGCGACTCTTTTGCATTCATAATTCACACATAAGCAACCAAATATAAGGTCTCATTGACCAATTAGTAAAGACAACTCATGAATGACAAGAATGCATCTATATAATGAGCTTATTTTCATAGTGACCTATATGAAGATAGATTTTGATATGAAAGTAGAACATATTTGTGAGTCTTCTTTTGGGTATTTAAGTGAATAGATTATTAGTTATTATCTACGGCCGTCACTGTTAAATATTTACTAGTATATGTTAACATTAGACATTAAAAAAATGAAACATACCCATGGCTTTGTTGCATGTTTTAAGTAAAATCGATTGATCTACATCATAAGTATTAAATATGTTCCTGTAGTTTTCGGCTTTTAACTGCACAACAAAATCATTAACAATCAGTAACTTAAAGATAATCCTTTGTATGAATAAACCAAATAGAACCGTACATACATGGGCATTTTGTTACACACTTCACCGTTATCACCGAATTACACACTGCAACAATAGTCAAGAACCATATAAGAGATTTCATTTTAAACACAAAATATACAAATGATTATGAAGACAAGAAAAAAAGCTTTGAGTAATATCTTACCTATTGCATTTATGTCTAGCTAATTTAAAATGACTATCGTTGTAAATACGGATGTTTGCTGAAACAATGAGACATAACAGTTAATATTGTACTATGAACACACAGCTTGAATATGTGCATTTACAAAAATAAGTAAAATAACACAAGATAGGCTAATTGTCATGAGTTCATTAGCACTCAAACATAGTCAGGTGTGCTCTATAATATCTGCTATCTGGTCGTGTGTACATACAAATATTAAAACTCCCTAGTGCTGAACACAGAGGGTTATAAAATTACCAAATTGACTACTCAAATATAAAGCTAATGCAATTGGTCGAATAGACAATGGATAATCGATAGGTCTCAAAAATTTAACATTCACAACACCACTGTTATCACCATAAGGTGGGAAGCCTAGAAAGTTTTATATAAGTAATACAAAATCAAAATTCCCATAACAACTACCAGTTTCAGAAACTAAAAAAAAAAATAAGTAAGAAACAATACAATAAATTAGGATGTTTGAGATTGCTTATTGAAGTCATTTAGGATTGCTAATTGAGAATGCTAATAAAGAAAACCGTTTGCGATTGCTTATTAAAGTATAGTAGTTGTTTGAGATTGCTTATTGAAACTACTTATCCCTTTATAAGTAGTTCCAACAAACAATCCCGAACAGCCCTTAATAGTCAATCAAAGCAATCACAAGTAGCCTTTTAAGCAGTTAACTCAATAAGCAATCCTAAATAACCCTTTAAGCAATTAACTTAATAAGAAATCCCATATAACCCCATAAGAAGTTAATTCAATAATCAATCGCCTACGACCATTATGAATCATGTCTTTCATTATATATAATTTCACTCAACAAAAAAGATATTAACAATAAGTAAACATGTCTAGTTCAAGTATATTGAAGTGCTGACAAAACCAATACGGCAAACTAAAATTACACACATATATTACTAAATCCCACACGTCAAACATATATTACTAAATCCCACACGTCAAACAATGGTATTCCACATACGGCAAACTAAAATTACACACATAACAAAATAATCTTTATATAACAAATTAAAGCATCACTTTTTTCATTTTATACAACAATAAAATAACAAAAATTCACTAGGACTACATATGCAAACTTTATAAACAAGTAATAATAGCAATTAGAAGTCAAATAAAAAGTGTAGAGTGGTTACCCACAAAGATTAATTGAAAATTTTTATAGCAATTCAACCAAAAGGATATTCATACCGTAAACCTTTTTTTTTTTGAATGATTTTGTGTTTCCAAAGGTTTCAATGACTTTATGGATGTTAGGGTGCTAAATTAATGGTGGAATTTTAAGGATTTAGTGCCCACAATTTAATGGATTTTGGTAGGTTTGTTTTCTTGTTCTTCACAGTAGCAAAGAAAGAGTATTTGTGAAAAGTGAATTGGGGGTTTGGTTGTAAAGCCAAGTAATCCCGAAAAAAAGAAAAAAAATGATTTTTGTTTTTGTTCTTTTTGCGAAAAAGAATGAAAATTTGGCGGTGGTTCAAATGAAAATTAAAAAAAATGGGGGAAATGAAAAAAAGTTGGATCTTGGCGAGCATTTATCGAGATTGGTTTTAATATATAAAACTAGTGTTAATAAAAGGACCACGAAGAAACTGGTCTTCTCATGAAAACCAATGTCTTTGACTATTTATACACACTGATTTCTTCAATACGACCGGTTTCTTTATATTTTGTGTTTTAAAGACCGGTGATTTTCTCCAAAACCAATCTTATGTAGCCGATGGCCGCTAATTTTTTACTATATAAACATGTTATTTTATAACTGATCTTTATTAAGGGGTGTTTATAGCCTTTTTTGTAGTAGTGTATGCTTTTATCCCTAACTCTTTGAGAATACCTTAAGGTTATTGTGTAAGACCCCAACCCGACAAGGGTAGAAGTGTCGCATTCCGGTGTCATATCGAGCATACAAACAAAATTTTATAAGCGAAAGCCTTAAAGAAATGAAGTACCAAGTCATATAGACGAATGACTTACTGAGGAAAATCAAAATCCAATATGTACAAAATAAAATGAAATCTCCAAACGATAGCCAACAAAATAAATCCAAATAATAAGGTATCTAGGGTTGGTCCACTCAAATAATCCAACTCTCACCCCATCAAAGCCCATCTTGAACCTAACACCGCGGGAAAAGAAATGCGGTGAGCTTAAAAGCTCGGTGAGCGGATATAACGAAACTAAAGCTAAATAAAATCAAATGCGAAATGAAACAAAGGAAAGCGGATAACAAAGTCGCGTGGAATGAGAATAATGAGTCAAAGAGGATCCTGCAGAACACAATTATACCGATATCCAAGCGAACAAATAACAAGGAGAGCGAAGCAAAGCCAAGCATCGATGACATATAAACAAGCACATACGAACCGGACATACAAGAAGCTGAAACATAAGCAAACATAGCGGTCGCATCCATACGACATATATATCATACAATCAATTCAGAAACCGGAAGACATACAAGCCAAACAGATATCTCTGACAGCGGAAGCAATTAATGAATAAGTGAGCATGGCAATTCACACGGTCAAAACCCTTAGTTGAAAAACATAAACGATTATCATAACGGTGGAAGTACTAACGTGATCAACACATGGCAATCACACGCATGATAAGTAGGAATACGGTATAAAGATATAATAAATAAATTAAAGACATAGCAGGGCAACTAAACAAATTAACAAACCGGACGTCATGTTGAACCATTTACCCGGTCAAACCGTAGCATAATCGAAATACAAACATGGCAAGTCAACAACAAGCGAGATAAGGATACTATCGGTAATCATAGTCCACAAAATTAAGCGAGCAAGTATACATGATAAGCAGACAAAACTATCGACACACACTAGCATGGTCAGCAGACAATTCGGAGGTCACATAATGAGATCACATATCATCGGATGAAAACAGTAAATCGGATAACCGCGATATTAGTCATATCGTAGTAGGAAATCAATAGTCACATAAGACATGAATAGCATAATCAAATCTAATAAACATATAATAACCCGATGCGTGAATGGAGCGATAGTGCCAAGTAACGGAATGAGAGTGTAACGAGATCAAAGCAATGGAACATATATATCTTGGTAGTAGAGTGAGTCATATAAGGGTATTGGGTAAGGGCGGTCAATTCGGAATATGGTGCGTTGGGGAATCGGAAGGTACAATATAGGTATATCAAAAGTGTAAGGGTTGTCGAAATCTATCCCGAGCCAACAAAACAAACCATATCAATAGTGGCAATAGCGACGAGTAACCAATAGTAACCATTGTATTCGGAGGGTGACCTCGGAATACCAAACCAATATGAGGGAGACCTCAAGTAACGATTGGAGTAGCTAGCTCCCAAAATGTGAGGGGTGTATTGCACACACGCACCACATCACCAAAACAATATATCAATATCAATACAATACAAATCTAGGATGCATCCATACGCCTGCAAAACAATAGTGGCCATACAATATATCCGGGCGCGCATAATCAATACAAAAATGGGGACGGTGTGGAACATCACTCAACCACACTAAAGTCATGCCATTGGTGCATCAATGACACGGACATGGAACCCCATACCTAGTTAATGGCTCGGGTATCAAGCGGCGGTCAAAGTGTACAATATAGAGGTCAATCAATATCAAAGGTCCAATATTAGCAGTTCACAAATCAAATCAATAGTCCAATATCAATGGTTCAATTATCAAAGGTTCAAATAGCAAAGGATCAATATCAAGAGTTCAAATATCAATAGTTCAATAGCAGAGCAAAGGTTTAATATCAAATTGGCAAGAGATCAAAGATGCAAAGAGATCATGAGAAACCTTATGAGAAAGGTCAGAATATCTGTACCTCAATCGAAGCAAGCGAAATAGGAAAGTAAGGTCACATGACGAATCAATCCGCCGTCCGAACCTATGAATTAAATATCGCTCATTAAGATCAATTACTCATTTTAGGCGGCTTTCCATTTTAGCGAGGTTTCACTATTAGTAATCTTTCTATTTTAAGTAACTTTCTATTATAGGTAACTTTCTATTTTAGCGGGTTTCCATAATTTAAGCGCCTTTAAACCTTCCCAAAACAGCCCCTATCATTACCCTTACGACACACATTAACACCCATTTTAATACTCAAGTTTCATGTTCGTTTATACGCGTTAAAGATCAACAAAGAAAGGCATAACGAGGCTTTTACAAAACATGACCATAGGACCTGTTTTACGCATGTTCACGCCATATATATAAAGTTTAGGAACCTGATTTTAAGTGTTTAATGTTAGGTTGTACCTATGTTAGATTTACGTTCAAAAGTAATATGATTTTAGGTTCACAAATACATGCATACAAGGCACTAGGTACACGACCAGAATTAGTTTCAAAACAGAAAATAACGAGTGCGTAGCTCGATCCACAACATGACCTCTTCATAATTTTATAAAGTCCATAAGTTAAGTTAATTCATGGTTTCGATAACTCCTCAAATGAGCCATGTTTTAACTACAAATTAGGCGCATTGTGTACCCAAAAACCCACGACCAGACCATGACTCATAACAGAAAAATGATAGCACATAGGTCGACATATTTAGGGGTTATCTCATGAACTTTATGTTGATTAAATATTAGATTAGTCTTAGCTTTGTTTACACCATTTAGGATGACATGATTTGAGAACAAAGACATGTGCATGGCCTTAAAACCCCACGTCCAGAATATAAACAAAAACAGGTTTCTCAATGTGTATTTGTCGACATATACCAAGGGTTCACTCATATTTTATGTAACATATATATATAATTACTTTTTAGCCATTCATGTGACATGTTTCGTTAAGCAACCATGCGCATGGCCTGAATTCCAACGAGCAGAATAGATCAACAAAAGAATGAGGAGAGCATTCGTAGTACCTTTTGGCGTGAACCAAAGGAGGAAAAGCAACGGACAAAATAACCAAACCAAACACCCTACTTGTGTCCTAGATCACCATGATAGCGACCATACAAAGCCCACAACGAAAACCAAATCAATACAAGAATCAAGTACACAATTCAGCCTTGAAAGAGACTTGAACTCACCTTTGGCACCTTTTGAAGTCGACAGAAAAGAGATGGAGAGGGAGTATTATGTTTGCCGTTATCTTCTTGTGTGCTAGGGTTTTCCTTTGTGTTTATTTTTTTAGAGTGCATAAAAATGGGATATGGTAATTTTAATTGTGAATGGAGCGTGTAAAAGGGCCACAAAATCAGGGATTTAGGCGTGGAGGGGGGACGGTTTAAGGACCAAATCAACATTCATCCACTTGCCAAAAATGTTGTACACTTATTTATTTGGTTAAGTATTTTGTACCTATGACATTTCAATGTGTTACATCATTATTGTAAGTTATTCATAAGTTTTATTCTTAATATCCCATGAAATTTTATCATTATAAGTACTTAGCGAGTTTATTTATTTTACGGAATGTTAGATGAGGGACATTATGGTCTTTTAAACGCGTTCACGATTTTGGGGTTTTACATATTGCCTACGAGATCTCTAGGATTCATAAACTAACACTAAGGTTATCTTTGGATACTTAGTCTACAATTACGCTAGGTGGTTATAAACTAAGGATCACAAAGATTTCTCAAGAATTAAAAACACAACGATGACCTAGTGCTATCCTAAGCCAATTACAATTAAGATAAGAGACAACCAATCAATAATTAATAACTAGGTTTCATAGATCTAAGCAAATACACAAGAAATTTAGCCGGACATGTTAAACATGCAAGCATACACACATACAATTAAAGATATAATGAAATCAATGAAGTAAATTACTTATCTTGATGTAAAATAGGGTATGAGAACCCTAAAATAATGTCCAAACCGGACCAAAATTGTTTTTGGTTTATTCCACAAGTCTACCTCCCTAAAGTCTGAAAATTCGATTTCTATATATAATTTTACATATGCGACAGCGTCACCTTGTAGTTGGGACGCCGTCAAATCGCCGCCATTAAGGTTTCGTCTTAGCCAAGTCATCACTAGGACGGCGTCACATTGTTGTTGTGATCTTTGTCGGGTCACCGTGACGTCGTGCGAATCGGATCTAGGCCGTACGAGAAGAAAAGTCTTTGTGACGCCTTACTTCTTCAAAGCGACACCGTCGGTGCAAAATAGCAAATTCGCTCCGAGCCGTCACAAAATAGGGACGGATAAGCCTCTGTTGGGATGCCGTCATGTGTAATTTCAGTGACTTGAGTGTCTTGATCTTGACATAGCCATTTTCTTCATATATTCACTCTTTTTTAGTCCAAAATGCATCATTCCAAACATTTTGCTTCCAAGAGACCTAAAAAGTGAAAAGGAACGAAATTAAGCGGATATAAAAGTGGGCGATTAAGGGCTTAAATGACCCCTTAAAAGTGTACTTTTTAAATTCTTATCAAATATCCCTACACTTGGTATTTGCTTTTCCTCAAGCAAATGTGCTTTTGGCCAATCAATTTATAAGTTAGGGGCATAAAGCATTGATTTAACATAATTCATAACAAGTAAAAGCACCGCAATAGTCGTAACAAGCACAGAAATTATATACTAGCACCTCACAAGGGGTGTTTGGATTCTCTCATCTCTCGGGTGTATATAAAATATATCAAATGGAAATGGAAGATAAACACTCATTAACCGGTCATAGTACATAGATTACCATATGCTTGAGATTAGATCAAACCTCCACTGCTTTGGCGGAAGCACCTAGGAACAACTATCTAAGAGGTCTTTAACAGGGTTGTAACGTTAGACTTACGGTTAGGGAAACAAAGGGTTTGGTTGGATAGGCGATTTAGTGGTGGCAAGTCAAAATCTTCATGTTACAAGCATGAGAAGAATGGCGTTGCTAAGCCAAGACTCAACTCTCTAAACTCTAGACAACTTTGAAATAAACAAACATAAATATAAATATAGATGTAGGATGGTAGACCGTATTTTTTTTCCGACACTTTTTTTTTTTTTTTTTTTTTTTTTTTTTTTTATGCATACATTTACTCTACCATCCTTTATGATAACATCAAAATATAAGGGATTTATAGGCACATCCCTACACTTGAGTTTTATTACTCTAACACTAATTTGACCCGAATTGAAAAGATCAAAGCGCTTGGAGTACATTATTAGGTAAATAAAGGAATTTGAATTTAACGTTCTTTCCGTCACTCCATAAAATTTAACTTTACCCATGAGTCCCAATCGTCCCAAAGCTGTGTACAAAAGATATGACTTGACTTAGCAACCATGCAAGTAACTAGATAATTGAACTAAGGGTTTAGTATGATAACAATAATGCACAAAAAGTGAGTGCATACAAGGTAGGCTAAGGCGATTTGGGTGTACATTTGGGGGTGGATTGTAAACAATGCTCTTCATTGATATTTCGGAAAACCGAAACATCACGAGAACCGCGAAATGGATAGGCTCTGAGGGGTTAACTAGGGGTATGGTGTACTAAAGATGAGTACATCACAAGCGTGTGGGGGAATTACTCAACCGATGTGGAAGAAGTAATTATAATACGGGTATCAAATAAGGGTTATCCTAATGCCTCTTATCATTTAGTTATTCCTAACTACACAAGTGTAGTCTCACTAGCGATCTCGAATGAATCAAAAACAAGTTCTAGAATCTATTATACTACCGGTACACTCTCGAAGCATTAAAGGTGAATGCTTTAATTCCTATAGATCTAGGGGCGAACCTCACATTTTTGGGGTGGAATTTGAGTGGTAAAGGGTTTTTGTGTTAGCCATATAACTCCTATCCATGAGACGCTTTATTAAGACTAAAGACCCACCCGTACAAGTCATGAAAAATTTTAAATTTGGCGCTAAAATTGCCCTAACAAATATTTCTAATGGTTTATTACACAAATGAAATAGGACAAGACAAATGATCAAGGATAAGCATAGTTTCAAAGTTCTCGTTTTATTCTCCATCCCTACACTTAAACTGAACATTGTCCCCAATGCTCCCCGAAAGTATCAAAGTTATGATAATGGAAGGTAATTAAAAGAGAAAAAAACTAGTACTCCCATGGTTAGCTCGGTAGGATCCGTGCGAAGTAGTGGTTAAATTCTTTCCAAGAAGAATGTATGCATGAAAAGCTCCATCCAATTTTATATTTCTTCTTCTTGATAAATAAAACTTGCACACTTTAAGAAAATAGACAAAACCTTTGCGTAAAATCGGCTGTAAAATTATATATAAATCTACTAAACTAGGATATAATGCTTGTGGAATGGATGTTTGCATATTTTCTGGTAAATTAAGACCTGAGAAATTCCAAAAATTTATAAGTAGCACAGAAAACGAGAGAAAGTAATAAGCTGTTTCTACTCCTCCTGACGACGTAGGTTATCCATACAGAAACTGGTCTGCTACGTTTTTCTGGAAAAATTACACCTTTAAAATCTGGAAAAATTCCTGCAAAACATCCATTATGACTCGATACAAGCATTTGACTCTAACAAACACACATATATATAATTTTCAATAATCGTAGTTCTCATGTTCACGTTCTTTTAAAAACGTATGTAATCCTCCCTACACTTATCCCTTTTGTAAAATACCTTTATATGTAATTAAGACGAGGTTAAAGACAAAATAAAGCATTTTCACAAATTTAAACATGAGAACAAACAATAATGAAAAGATATATGACACCAAAACAAGCAAACAATTAAGCATGGCTTGCCTCCCACGAAGCGCTTTTCTTTATTTATGAGTCTTGTAGCTAGACTCGAAGTCGTGCCCCTACGTACCTCTGTAAGTAAGTTTATCCTCAAGAATGTCATAAGGATCAAACTTATCTTTTAAGTTCCTAGTGGTACGCTTAGTCCGGTATGCCTTTTCAAACTTTTCTCCATCGGGGTCATAGATTGTCATCCTAATGTGCCATTTTCCATTTCCATCATTTGGTGGTCTATCCCAATTCCAATTATGCTTAGGCTTCTCATTCTCAACTTTCCACTTATTCATGTTAAGGTTAACGGGCAAGGTTCCTAGGAACTCGGTCATCTTTCTAAACACTAAGGCATCCTCGAATGGGTTCACCTCCATGTCCCTAGCCAATTCTTGTTCGTAGAAAGTTGAATTACTAACAAAGGACTCTTCTCGATAGAAAGGTCGTTGAGGATCTACAAAGTCTTTATTATTCCAAGGTCCATATCTAGATGGTGTTCTATCTAACATGATCTCGTAGGGAATTTCTTCCTCTTTGTAGTAGATATGCTTCTTGACATCATAAACCGACCTAGCATTCCCTTCTCCTACCACTATCTTAGACATCTTACAATCAATTATGGAACTAGCGGTAGCTAAGAATCCTCTTCCTACTAATAATGGGCATGTCAGGTCTTTGTTCATGTCTAGCACATGGAAATCCGCCAAAAGAGTCAATTGACCTACATGTACTACCATGTCTTTTATTATCCCTACCGGATAGGCCATACTACCGTTCGCTAGACCTAAGATGGTTTCCGTTGGTTCTATCTTACCTAAGTTAAGGTTTCTATGGAGGGACAACGGAAGAGGATTGATGCTTGATCCTAAGTCGGCTAGAGTGTCGAAAGGTTTGGAATTTCCAAGCCTACACGGAAGAATGAATAGCCCGGGATCTTTTATTTTCTTAGGTAACTTATTTTGCACAAATGCGGACCCACGTTCTCCTAATGTAAGCTCTTGCTCATATTTTTGTTTTAATGCATTATAATAAGGCGCATGAGTCAAGACTTCAAGAACCGGTTTTTCTTGGTGAAGTTCCTTGTACTCCTTTTCTAGGTTAGGTTTGGGTTATTGGTTGACGGGTTTCTCAAGAGTTGGTTGGACCAATGGTTTGGGTGCTTGTTACTTCATGAGGGATCGCTTGGAACCCGTATTGATGGCGTTGAGCGGATGAACTTTCGGGTGTGAAGGGCATGGATACGCACTTTCCCAAGGTGAGCAAGAACATGAAGTCGATGAAATCGAATTCACTTTTGGGTTCTTTATAGTGTCACTTGGTAGTGCTCCAATTTCCCGGTCATTGAAGGCCTTTAAGCGGGCGTCGAGCTTGTTTGTCATCTCACCTTGTCGTTGCTTGAAATCGGCTTCAAGCTTAGTCAATCGAGTTTCTTAAGATGACATGAATCTAGACACAATTGCCTCAAGACTAATGGAATTCCCGGTATTTGGAGGGTTGAACCTATTGGGTGGACTAGTTGAGCTTTGGGGTGGTTTGAGTTTTGGCTCCACATAAGGTTAGGGTGATTCCTCCATGAGGGGTTGTAGGATTTTTCTAAGTTGTTTTGTTCGGGCTTGAAGGTGTACCACTTCTCTCCCGCTCCATCAGTGCAGCGTGGGCGTAGTCATAAAAGCTTGTTTGGGAGTCTTGTGCAATCACGAGTGTCATGGGGACCACTACATAACTCACAAGGTAGAGTGATTTTGTTCACTTGATGTGAAGACTTAGGATTTTCGTAAGAGCTCATTAGGATTTTGACTTGATCTTCAAGCTCGAGCATCCCACGATTCCCTTTATTTATGTCTTCAATTGTTGGAACATCAATATTACATTCCTAAGTTTGGTAGTTCTCCCCGGTGGGAAAAATTGGGCAAGGAAATGAGTAGTAAGATCATCCCAACTTGAGATGGATCCGGCGAGAAGTCGCTCAAGCCAATTACTAGCTTGGTCCCGTAGAGATAATTGGAAGAGACGCAAGCGCGTGGCCTCCCGAGTAGTAGCAACAAGGTCGATGGAATTGACAATTTTAAGGAAATCCTTAAGATGCTGATTAGGATCTTCGAAACGAAGTCCATGGAATACACATCTGTTTGCACCAACCGGATGGTGTCGGATTGAAGGGCTGTAGTTTGAGCTTGATCAGGGAGCTCAATAGTGTTCCTATAGCCTTGGTGGCTTAGTCTAGAGTTTTCACCAAGAGTACGGCCTCTTGGCGGGTCATTGATTGGTGGATGGATGAGTGGTGGCGGGTTATCACCTTCCATGATGAAAAGTGATGGGATTTGTAACAAAGGCACGAAGAAGGGGGATAGACTATGAGGAAGCTAAAAATGAGAAAAAAATCTTACTTGATAGGAATCAAGCAAGGAAACCTAAACGAGATGGAAATCGACTAGCTATTCTATTCCCCGGTGCTAATACGTACGCGCATAACGCGTTCGGGGTCAAAAGAACTTCCTTTTTCGTCGAGCAAGTTTTTCAACACCTAGGCGATGAACCTAATCGTTGTAGTATAGTATTAGGGTAAGCCTCCGGAATTGATATCGTTCTATAGGGGAATAGGAATGCTAGTGAGAAATTACTATGCTAAGGTTGGGGTTGAGGAAGATTATTTTTATTTTATTTTTTTATGTTTTTTTAGAAAATTAAAATTACGAATCTCGGGGTTTGGATTTGGGGGTTGGTATTTCTACCGATTACTCTACTTATCTAATTATCTAATTATCTAAACTATTGTGAGTGTAGTCTATGTCTATTGTTGTGTGCTCTTATGATGATTAAAAATGTGTTTACTTAGATGTTATTACTCCCTAGTTATCTCCTATTGATGGTTGAATTGTCACGTCCTTATTCTTAACGCATTGTGTTTCTAAGGTCGTAGGGTATGCGTTATCCTAACTCTTTGAAGCTACCTAAGGTTAATGACTACGAAATCTCTAGGATTCATAAACTTAACACTAAGGTTATCTTTGGATATTTAGCCTACAATTCCACTAGTAACTATAAGCTAAGGTTCAAAAAAGACTAATACAGCATTAATAACACAAAGAATAACCTATCGCAATACTAGGTCAATCACAATTAAGATAAGAGATAACCAATCAATATTCAATAACTAGGTTTCATATATCTAAGCAAACACACAAGTAAATTAGCCAGACATGGAGAACATGCAAGCATACACACAAACAATTGAAGACATAATTAAATCAACGAAGTAAAACACTTATCTTGTTGTAAAATAGGGTATGGAACCTTAAGATACTGCACAAGACAGCCTTGGTTCGGTTTAGGTTTTTACTCCACAAAACTACCTCCCTAAAACTGAAAAATTCGGATTCTATATATAGTGTTACAAAATGCGACGGCGTCACTCTTTAATTGTGATGCCATCGGGTCGCCGCCATTAGGGTTTCGTCTTGGCCACGTCAACTCTGTGACGGCATCACTTTATGCTCGTGACGCCTTCGGCTTCAATCTCTAACGCCGTCTGGATCCAAATCTAGGCCGTCTGAGTTGCGACGCCCTACTCTTTTAAACCTGATGCCGTCACTTGTAAAATAGCAATTTGCTCTCTGAGTCGTCTCAAGATGTGTCGCGACGGCGTCGTATTTAAGCTGTGACGCCGTCCCCTTCAATTCAATGACTTGAGTGTCTCGATTCTTGACTTTGGCCATTTTGTTCAGTATATTCACGCCTTTTCGTCCGAATAAGTGTCATTCCAACAATTTGCCTTCAAGAGACCGAAAAAGTGAAAAGGAGCGAAATTAAGTAGTAACGAATACAAAAGTGATCAATTAAGGGCTTAAATGACCCTCAAAAGTGTACCTTTTAAATCCTTATCAAATATCCCTAAACTTGGTATTTGCTTGTCCTCAAACAAATGTGCTTTTAGCCAATTAATTTATAAGTTAGGGGTCATGAAGCATTAGTTTAGAAACGATTCACAACACATATAAGCCCATAAAAGTCATAACAAGCACGAAAATTACATACTTGCACCTCACAAGTGGTGTTTGGATACTCTCATCTCTCGGGTGTATATGAAATATATCAAGTTGGAAATGGAAGATAAACACTCATTAACGGTCCTAGTACATAGATTACGATATGCTTGAGACTAGATCAAACCTCCATCGCTTTGGCGTAAGCACCTAGGAAAAACTATCCTAGAGGTCTTTTAAAAGGTTGTAATGTTAGGCTTACGGTAGGAAACAAAGGGTTTGGTGGGATAGGCGATTTAGTGTTGGCAAGTAAAAAATCTTTATGTTACAAGCATGAGAAGAATGGCGTTGCTAAGCCAAGACTCGACACTCTAAACTCTAGATAAATTGAAACAAACAAACATAAATTTAAAGATAGATGTAGGATGGTAGCCGTATGTTTTTTTTTCATTTTTTAACACTCTATTTTTTTGATTTTTTTAATACACTTTTACTCTACCATCCTTTACGATAACATCAAAATGATAGGGATTTATAGGCACATACCTACACTTGAGTTTTATTAATCTAACACTAATTTGACCCGAATTGAAAAGATCAAAACACTTGGAGTACATTATTACGCAAATAAAGGGAATTTGAATTTAACGTTCCTTCCCGTCATTTCATAAAATTTAACTTTTCCCATGAGTCCCAATCGTCCCAAAGCGTACAAAGGATATGACTCGACTTAGCAACTTATGCAAGCAACTAGATAATTGAACTAAGGGTTTAGTATGATAACAATAATGCACTAAAAGTGAGTGCATACAAGGTAGGCTAAGGAGATTTGGGTATACATTTGGGGGTGGATTGTAAACAATGCTCTTCATTGATATTCAGGAAAACCAAAACATCACGAGAACCGCGAAAAGGATAGGCTTTGAGGGGTTAACTAGGGGTATCGTGTATTAAAGATGAGTACAACGCAAGGGTGTGGGGGAATTACTCAACTGATGTGGAAGAAGTAATTATATTACGGGTATCAAACAAGGGTTGTCCTAATGCCTCTTATCATTTAGTTATTCCTAACTACACAAGTGTAGTCTTACTAGCGATCTCGAATTCATCACAAAACAAGTTCTAGAATCTATTATACTACGGTTCACACTCGAGCATTAAAGTGGAATGCTTTAATTCATACAAATCTAAGGCGATCCTCACATTTTAGGTGGAATTTAAGTGGTAAAGGGTTTTGTGCTAGTCATATAACTTCCTATCCATGAGGCGCTTTATTAAGACTCTTGGCCCACTCCTACATGTCGTGAAAAATTTTAAATTTGGTGCCAAAATTACCCTAACCCATATTTCTCATGGTTTATTACACAAATGAAATTGGACAAGGCAAATAGTCAAGGATAAGCATAGTTTCAAAGTTCCCATTTTATTTTCCCTCCCTACACTTAAACTGAACATTGTCTCCAATATTCCCCGAAAATATCCAAGTTATGATAATGGAAGGTAATTAATAACGAAAGAAACTAGTACTCTCCTGATTAGCTCGGTAGGATCCGTGTGAAGTAGTGGTTAAATCTTTCTTCAAGAAGAGTGTTTGCGTTAAAACCTCCTTCCAATCTTATGTATCTTCTTCTTGATAAATTAAACCTGCACACTTGAAGAAAACAAACGAAACCTTCGCATAAAATCGGCGGTAATATATATATATATATATATATATATATATATATATATATATATATATATATATATATATATATATGACTCTACTAAACTAGGATATAATGCTTGTGGAATGGATGTTTCTGATTTTACGGAAAATTAAGACACGGAAAATTCCAAAATTTATAAGTAGCTCGAGAAAGCGAGAAAAAATTAGTAAGTAGTTTCTACTCCTCCGGCCTTGGTCGGTTGCGACCGACGCCGTCGAGTTATCCCGACAGGCGGTCTCGATTTTCGGAAAAAATCGGAAATTTTTATCTTTAGAATCGGAAAATTTCACCGCAAAACATCCATTATGACCAAGCATTTGACTCGAACCAACACACATGTATATCTTTTAAATAATCGTAATTCTCATGTTCACGTTCTTTTGAAAATGTGTAATCCTCCTACACTTATCACTTATGTAAAATACCTTTATATGTAATTAAGGCGAGGTTAAAGACAAAATAAAGAATTTTTACAAATTTAAACATGAGAATAAACAATCAATAAAATATATCGACACACAAACAAGCAAACAATTAAGCATGGGTTGCATCCCTAAGCGTTTTCTTTATTTATGAGTCTTGTAGCTAGACTCGAGGTCGTGCCCTACGTGACTTCATTACCGTCACCTTCTTCCTCATGACGGTCTCTATTGGGGTTTTCCATGTTATAGTAATGCCCTATTATGCATCTTTCTAAGAAGTCATCTTCTCCCAATCCGTTCTATATTCGGTCCTAGTTTCAAGCAATCCTTATAGAACCCGAAAATCTTATTCATCACATAATCAACTCCTTTTTCCTTATCTTCCTCATTCCTATAGTAGACCGATAGCTTAAGTTCTTTTTCATCATTGGATAGTGATGAAAATTTCTCAATCTTAAAGGGCATTTGGTAGGCTACATCATCGGTCTCATCCTTGAATCTCACTATTCCTAACGACGGATCATAAGTCATCTCGGTGTTTTCTATAAAAGGCTTTCCTAGAATAACGTGGGACAAGCTAGGATCTATGGTTGTACTAATATCATTCACAACTATGAAATCCGTAGGAAAAGTAAAACTTCCTACATAAACGAGCAATCCCTTAACTCTACCAAGAAAATTGCAACTAACCCTAGGATTATCGGGGTCTTACCTAGTTGGGATTGGCTTCTTCATTACCCAATTATAGTAGGTGCTAGTCATGGTATTTATCGGGGACTTGCGATCAATGTAGGCCTTTGCCACAAAAAGGTGTCCTATGCAACATGGTATGTTAAGATTCCAAGGGTTCTCAAACTTGATCCTAGGGCTTTTCCTAACATACATGTGACGGAGGTCACGTACTAAGTGTGGGTGGCGAGAGAGTTCTTCTTCCGTAGGAAACCTATTGAAATAGTCATTGCCTACTTCATCTAATTCCTCGGTTGTTTCATTCCTAGGAGTTTCACTAACCTCAAGTTCCGTCTCATGGTTCGTTTCGTCATTTGTTCTATTAGGTTTCACTAAGGCGATGGTATTGATGAATTGAGCGTGCTTAGCTAACTTACTTGGGTCCTTAATCTCTACACCGAGGCTTCGGAGTTGAGATAGCATTAACCTTCCTATCACTATTGGTCATGGCTTTCAAGAGGTTATCTATCTTCCTATCCATCTCGGCTTGTTGTTGTTTAAAGCGGTCGAGAGCTTAGCTATTGAGCTTCTTGGGATGTGACTAGGTGTTGCAACATCCTTCTATGTTTTGTTGGTTAGGGCCGTGAGATGGGGCCTTGAGAAATCATTAGATGTGAATTCTTTGGTTTTCCCCAATAAAAGTCGGGCTAGCCCTTCCATGCTTCTCGGGCGTCATTAAAAGTCCTAGGTCCGGGTGTTATAGGGAATCTTCCTCCCGCTCCATTGGTGCGCGAGGATGCGTAGTCAGCGGAAGCTTGTTCAGGAGTCTTGTGCAAGTGAGAGTGTTATGAGGACCACTACATGGTTCACACAAGGAAGAAACTTTATTCACTTGGCGTGAAGACTTAGTATTTTCGTAGGAGCTCATTAGGAATTTAACTTGATCTTGAGCTCGAGCATCCTCGATCGGAAGATTGTAAGTCAATGGGAGGCAAGGAGATTGTCTTTACGATTTTGGGCAACTCACGAGGGTCATTCTAACTTTCGTTGTCATAAAGAGCAAGGTCTCTATTATACCCCACGATTCTTCGCGGTGAGATCACTAAGTTTTCCACCGGCCGCTTAGTCAATGGATTGCTTAGTGGGAAGTTGACATGATCGTAGAAGAGTTGGACTTGAAGGCAAAGATCAATGCCGTGATGAGGGACTCTATGGAGTAAGTCCTTGAATCGAGTCCATGCTTTAGTAGAGATTCACCTTGGCGTTGTTGGAACATCAAGATTTCATTCCTAAGCTTAGTAGTTCTCCCGGTGGGAAAAATTGAGCAAGGAAATGAGAGGTGAGATCATCCCAACTTGAGAAGGAGCCGGTGGGAAGTCGCTCAAGCCAATTACTAGCTTGGTCCGTGAGAGAATTAGAAGAGGCGCAAACGCGTGGTCTCCCGAGTAGTAGCATCGAGGTCGATGGAATCGACAATTTTAAGGAAATCCTTAAGATCTTGATTAGGATCTTCAGAACAAAGTCCATGGAATGCACATCCGTTTTGCACCAACCGGATGATGTCGGATCGTAGGGCCGTAGTTTGGGCTTGGTCGGGAAGCTCAATGGTGTTTCTATAGCCTAGGTGGCTTGGTCTTGAGTATTCACCAAGAGTACGGCCTCTTGGCGGGTCATTTGGTGGTGGGTTGATGAGTGGTGGTTGATTATCACCTTCCATGATGAAAAGTGATGGGGTTACTAACAAAGGTCACGAAGAAGGGGGATATACTACGAGGAAGCTAAAAGTGGGAAAAAAGCTTACTTGATAGGAATCAAGCAAGGAAACCTAAACGAGGTGGAAATCTAACTAGCTATTCTATTCCCCAGCTGCGGCGCCAAAAACTTGATACGCGTACAACTTGTGTTCGGGGTCAAAGGAACTTCCTTTTCAAGTTTTCAACACCCTAGGCAGTGAACCTAATCGTTGTAGTGTAGTATTAGGGTAAGCCTCGGGAATTGATATCGTTCTCTAGGGAATAGGAATGCTAGTGAGAAATTACTACGCTAAGGTTGGGGTTTAGGAAGATTATTTTTTATCTTTTTATGTTTTTAGAAAATTGAAATTACGAATCTCGGGGTTTGGATTTGGGGTTGGTATTTCTACCGATTACTCTACTTATCTAATTATCTAATTATCTAAACTAAGGTGAGTGTAGTCTATGTCTATTGTTGTGTGCTCTTATGATGATTAAAATGTGTTTACTAAGATGTTATTACTCCTAGTTATCTCCTATTGATGGTTGAATTATCACGTCCTTATTCTTAGCGTTGTGTTTCTAAGGTCGTAGGGTATCCGTTTATCCTAAATCTTTGAAGCTACCTAAGGTTAATGACTACGAAATCTCTAGGATTCATAAACTTAACACTAAGGTTATCTTTGGATATTTAGCCTACAATTCCACTAGTAACTATAAGCTAAGGTTCAACAAAGACTAATCAAGCATTAATAACACAACGAATGACCTATCGCAATACTAGGTCAATCACAATTAAGATAAGAGACAACCAATCAATATTCAATAACTAGGTTGCATATATCTAAGCAAACACACAAGTAAATTAGCCGGACATGGAGAACATGCAAGCATACACACAAACAATTGAAGACATAATTAAATCAATGAAGTAAAACACTTATCTTGTTGTAAAATAGGGTATGGAACCTTAAGATACTGCACAAGACAGCCTTGGTTCGGTTTAGGTTTTTACTCCACAAAACTACCTCCCTAAAACTGAAAAATTCGGATTCTATACATAGTGTTACAAAATGCGACGGCGTCACTCTTTAATTGTGACGCCATCGGGTCGCCGCCATTAGGGTTTCATCTTGGCCACGTCAACTCTGTGACGGCATCACGTTATGCTCGTGGCGCCGTCGGCTTCAATCTCGGCGCCGTGCGGATCCAAATCTAGGCCGTCGAGTTGCGACCCTACTCTTTTAAACTTGATGTCGTCACTTGTAAAATAGCAATTTGCTCTCTTAGTCATCTCAAGATGTGTCGCGACGCATCGCATTTAAGCGATGGCCGTCCCTTCAATTCCGGTGACTTGAGTGTCTCGATTCTTGACTTTGGCCATTTTGGTGGTATATTCGCGCCTTTTCGTCCGAATAAGTGTCATTCCAAACAATTTGCCTTCAAGAGACCTAAAAGTGAAAAGGAACGAAATTAAGTAATAACTGATACAAAAGTGATCAATTAAGGGATTAAATTACCCCTCAAAAGTGTACCTTTTAAATCCTTATCAGGCGCCAAAAACTTGATGCGCGTATAACGCGTTCGGGGTCAAAGGAACTTCCTTTTCGTCAAACAAGTTTTTCATCACCCTAGGCAGTGAACCTAATCGTTGTAGTGTAGTATTGGGTAAGCCTCGGGTATTGATATCGTTCTCTATAGGAATAGGAATACTAGTGAGAGATGTACTACGCTAAGGTTTGAGGTTGAGGAAGATTATTTTTAACTTTTTATATTTTTTTTGTAAAGCTAAGGGTAAAATCTCGGGGTTTGAATTTGGGGGTTGGTACTTCTACCGATTACTCTACTTATCTAATTATCTAAACTAAGGGGTAGTCTATGTCTATTTGATGTGCTCGTATGATGATTAAAATGTGTCTACCTAGACATTATTACTCCACGGTTATCTTTTATTGGTGGTTGAATTGTCACGTCCATATTCTTAGCGTTGTGTCTTCTAAGGTCGTAGGGTATGCTTTTATCCCTAACTCTTTAAGAATACCTTAAGGTTATTGCCTCTGAGATCTCTAGGATTCATAAACTAACACTAAGGTTATCTTTGGATATTTAGCCTACAATTACGCTAGGTGGTTATAAACTAAGGATCACAAAGATTACTCAAGAATTAAAAATACAACGATGACCTAGTGCAATCCTAAGCCAATTACAATTAAGATAAGAGACAACCAATCAATAATTAATAACTAGGTTTCATAGATCTAAGAAAACACACAAGAAATTTAGCTGGACATGTTAAACATGCAAGCATACACACATACAATTGAAGACATAATGAAATCAATGAGGTAAATTACTTATCTTAATGTAAAATAGGGTATGAGAACCCAAAAATACTGTCCAAACCAGACCAAAATCATTTTAGGTTTTTACTCCACAAGTCTACCTCCCTAAAGTCTGAAAATTCGATTTCTATATATAATTTTACATATGCGACGGCGTCACCATGTAGTTGGGACGCCGTCAGATTGCCGCCATTAGGGTTTCTTCTTGGCCAAGTCATCATTGGGACTGCGTCACGTTGTGGTTGTGACCGTCATCTTCACCGCGACGTCGTCGAATACGGATCTAGGCCATCGAGAAGAAAAGTCTTAGTACGCCTTACTCTTCAAAGCTGGCGTCATCGGTGCAAAATAGAAAATTAAGCTCCTCGGTTATCACAATATAGGGACGACATCACCCTCTGTTAGGGGCCGTCGGTGTAATTTCAATGACTTGAGTGTCTTGATCTTGACTTAGCCATTTTCTTCATATATTCACTCCTTTTCATCAAAAATGCATCATTCCGACATTTTGCTTCCAAGAGACCTAAAAATGAAAATGAGCGAAATTAGCGATAACGGATATAAAAGTGGGCGATTAAGGGCTTAAATAGCCCCTTAAAAGTGTACGTTTTAAATCCTTGTCAGTAGAAAATATTGACCTTTTGCTGGCTGTTTAGGTCAAGAGTGGGACACTTGTAAAGCAGATCTTTGTATCTATCCCAAGCTTGATATAATGTCTCATCGCCTTCTTGTTTGATGTTATGGATTTCCATGAGTTGCTTTGATACTTTTGAAGGCGAACAATATCTTTGAATGAAGTATTTTTTAAGGAGAGCCCATGTATCAACTGCCCCGGCAGGCAGTCTATCAATCCATCTTTTTGCAGCTCCAGTTAGTGTGATAGGAAAGACTCGGAGCATAACCGCATCCTTTGAGACTCCTGGTGTATTAAACAGAGTAGTAATATACTCCACATTCTCAATGTGTTCGTGAGCATCTTCTGTAATATTTCCAAAAAATTGATTTGTTCTTAATTCCCTCATGAGTTGCGGTCTTATCTCGAAATCAATATCATCCCCATTCTTTGGCCTAATGAGCCCCGATCCTTGTTCATCTCGAGTCATAGCAAGGTATTCCTCGAGTGAGGTTATCAATGTCCACAACCTCCATGGTATCCGAAACTTAAAAGAAATCGTGAAAACAAAATTTAAAATAAAACAAAAATAAAGACTTAATAAAAATCCTAATACAACTCACGGCGTGCACCAAAAACTTGATGCGGGATTTTGACCATGTTTTAATATTTATAATGTCTCGTTTACCTATGGTCTACCTTATGCACTCACAGGCGGTATACACGATCGTGTGTAGTGTAATGTCGGTAAAACCGAGGTCATCCCAAGAGCTATGTGGCGGATTCTAATTAAGTCTAGGTGTCCTTTGGTTTTAAGCTAGTGCATAGTAGAAATGATTATTAAACTAAGAAACAAGAAATAAATCGTAAAATAAAGAGGTTGTAATCAATAGAGGAAAGTGTGCTAACCTAATTACTCATCCTATCATGTAATGTTCATGTTTTATTACTTCCAATTGATTCAAGTGGGGGTTTAAGTCGTTAGGACAACATTTGGTCAATTCGTCCTAACCTATCAACAAAGGCTCCTACCCGAGGTCAAGATTCTACCCTTGATAGTCGAGTGGTTTTTAGTCGCCTAAGCCAAGTCATTAATTACCCTACATGCAAGATTTTAAATAATGAGTGCTGGTGCTAGCATCTTAGACACTCATCTCTAACTTCTTAAGTTCATCCGAACGACCGGTGATCATTTGGTCAGTTCGCACAAGCGAGGAAGGGTCGTTAGTTGATCAATTCTTACCCTCCTCAACTCTACCTAACTACTTAGGGTCAGTTGGTCAATTCTCCCTAGAAACTAGATACGATCGCCTTTCAAAACTACCGAAGCTAGGGTAACTACCAATGAACTATGCATGCATACACTAGAAACAATTATACGAAAGCATGAAAACATAAACAAAACATTCAAGGAATCATAACTAGGCTAGCACCAAAGGTGCTTAGCCGATCATATTAAAAGAAACCAAGAATTCGATGTTTAACATAATGAAACACATGAATCGAAAGTATAATATAAAATGATCGCTAATGCTTATCGATATGGAGTAATTCCTCCCTTGGAGATGGCTCCGTATGCTCAGAATGATCTGCCTTCGGACCTCTCTTCACGTTCTCTGCCTTTGAGTTGTGAGTGAATGATGTGAAATACAGAAATTAGGGCTGGTATTTATAGGCACGATCCTAGTTACGGCGTAACTTGAGTTGAGAGTTACACCGTATCTTCAAAAATTCTTCAAATAATACTCTCTTTAAGTAGGTTACGGCGTAACACTTGAGAAAGGTTATGCCGTATCTTTAATATAGGTTACTTTTTCGAGGACTACGTGTAATCCTTGTGAGGAGTTACGGCGTGGTTGATGGAGGCGCAAAACATTTCTTGACCTAGATGATTACGGCGTAACCTTAGTTGAGAGTTACGCTGTATTTTTTGTTAAGTTTGTCTTTTGAGTCAAAACACTAGCTACGGCGTAATGTGAGAGAGTGAGTTACGCCGTAGCTCCTTCACAGGTGGCATACTATCATAAATCGTTAAGAAAATCTCTAAATCCGTGTCTCATAAGCTCCAATGCTCATAATTTACCTGAAAGTGAAATATAAAGGAATACAAGCGTAAATCCATATAAATGATACAAAATATGAGCATTATCGGGGGAAATTGACACTTAAAATTCAGGACTATTTGATGTTATCAATCACTAACTTCATTCGACGAAGAATCAAAATCAACTTCATTAATAGCAAGATCAAAATCAGAATCCTCTATTGTCATCTTACCTTTTAGCATCTTGACTTTCTATTTCTTTTTACTCCCATCTTCATGTGAGAAAATTATTTTTCTCTTAACATTCTCCCTCGACTTTAAAATAGGAGCATAAGACTTTAGCTTAGGCTTGTCCTTCGGATGATCAACCTTAGGCTTGTCCTTTTAAAAATCGACCTTAGGCTTATCCTTGGGAGGACCAGCCTTAGGGTTTTTTTTGGGAAGATTGACCTTAGGCTTAGGCTTGTCCTTTGGCTTATCCTTGGAAAGATAAGCCTTAGGCTTGTCCTTGGGAGCAATATTTCCAGTCACCTTATATGCCAAAACATCACCACCAGACACCTTATCACCACCAAACGCCTTACCAGACACCTTATCTGCCAAAACATCACCACCAGAAACCTTATATGTGACACGCCTCACAACAACAACACCACCAGACGCCTTATCTGTAACAACATCACCACTAGATGGCTTATCCTTCGCAATATCAACACGCCTCACAACAACATCACCAGTATTAGGATTAAATTGAGACACTGGCTTCGGGTTCAACACTTGATCACCAGGTTTCTTTGAGTGAATCATATCCCTCGTAAGCTACTTACTCCTAGGAGAAATACGACAACTAACCACAGGAACACCTAACATCAAACAAAAACATAAAAGATCATCAGTAACAAAAATAACACATGTACTTTATTAATAATTTCAACAAAATCACATGTGATTCATCATTTGAGTAAGCAACAAAAACCTAAATAAGCAGCATTTACTAATTATATCCTAAATAAGCAAAACATCTACTGATTATATCCAAAATAAGCAACAAAAACCTAAATAAGCAACATCTACTGATTATATCCAAAATAAAAAACAAAAAGCTTAAAATAATCAACATCTACTTGTCCAAAATAAACAACATCTACTAATCCAAAATAAGCAACAAAACTTAAAAAGCTAAATAAGCAACAATAAGCAACATCTGTCGATTATATACCAAAATAAAATGAAGAAAAAATCAAATGTATACAAGAAAGCCCATTTCGAGGCTTATTCTGATCGGAAACTGGCAATGAAGACAATTGATCACCTTTATACTGATATTTTGTGTCTTAAATCCATTGTATGACATTGATTTCGATCAATTAGGCATGAATAACAGTTAGGGTTTGATACGTGGTTTGGGGGTGGTTAGTGTGCTAAAAGTAGCATGTGTGTGTAACCGGTTAGAAATAAATTATCTCAACCGACCCCTAGCACTTTAGTTAGTTAGATAGTATAATTATCAAAATGCCCCTCAGTAAATAATTAAATTAAATTCTCAATTAATTTAAACTTTGGATTGAAGTTAGATGGGTGGTTGAGATCAAGCGGTTTGATCTTTAGAAAAAATATGTTCTATACGAAACTTTTTCATATTGGGAGACTGTATACAACTCGTTTGGAATCTTTTCTAATTTTTTACCATTTGGAAAAGTAATTGTGCAATTTGCATTCAATAGCGACTAGTCCATTTTAAAAGTGTTAATACAAATATCGTCATTAAACGTTATTTATATTTTTGATCTTTACCTAAGTTTTATTAACGACAAAAGTAAATTTAATTTGTATAAAAGCTTAAAGCTTGTCAAGTTAATAGATATTAAAACAAGCTTTTTCAAACAATATATTCATCATTCAAGCATTTTCATTTATGATTAGTAACATCTTGATATGACTCTAATCATTATGTATGATAGTAGTTTTTAGAATGTGTTAGGTTCTTAAAACCAAACACTACTTAAGTACTTGCATATTTCTAAAAATAGAAATACAACATATGACATCATGAGATGCATCATGGAAATCATTGGAAGATTTCATGAGATATTTTGTGTGGATTTGTACTCTTCATATCTTGCACAATCTCACTTAGAAAGAGTTGCCTTTGGCAAGATTTGATATCTTAATTTGTCGGACCGTGGTACCAAATTGGTACAGGCGGAACCCTTTAAGGGTTCAGCGGTCCGTGGGCGCTCATGTCCATTTGGCTATAAATAGCAATGCCAAGCCAAGTAGTTTTCATCCCTTTCTTTTATACTCTCATACATATATTCTCTCTAACCTTTCTAACTCAGTTTCATATCATAGTAGTGATCTCTTTTGTAGCAAAGAAGATCAAGTCACATTCAAGCTTCAAACGAGAAGTTGGAAGTCTTGTTTGTTTAGTGTTGTATGATCTAGTGTTGATTCATACTTCATTGTTGTATTAAAGCATCATAATCTTGTGAGTGTGAGTGGTTAGTATTTTAGTCCTCAAAATACATTGTGTTTGGGAGTAGTTGTACCTTTGGAAAGAACTCGACATCTAGCTTAGTGTCGAAAATTGTGTAAGCGAAGTGTAAAGGTTTTCTCCACCGGTGAAAGGAGCTTGTTGACTAGTGAAGTTAAACTCTCGAGTGTGAGACTCGGGGAGTGGAGTAGGGCAAGGAAATAGAGTCCTTGTAGACCGAACCACTATAAACAACTTGTTGTGGTTTGATCATTTATTTCCTTATTTACTCTTTACATATTACTTGCATATTTCATCAACATATCCAAAGATCAATATCAATTGATCTTTCAATAAGTTTCAAAACTAAGTTTTTAATTGGTAAACTATTAGACCCCTTCTAGTTTTCTACAATTGGTACCGAGCCTCGTTCTTTGAAGAATTTCTAAAATAACTTGTATTTTATAAACTTGAAGCGATCCATGGATTACGAAAACTTTAAAGAAGGGCAATCTATGCAAAGACCACCACTCTTTGAAACCAATGGATTTATCTATTGGAAAAACCGTTTGAAACATATGTAAAATCAAAAGATATAGATCTTTGGTTTATTATTGTTAAAGGGGATTTTAGTTCTACAACAAAGGACATTTCTGTTGATGAACAAAAGAAATTAGTTGCTAAAAATAATGAAGCTAAAATGATGCTTTACAATGCTTTACCTAGAAAAGAATTTTTATGTGTGAAACCGCCAAAGATATTTGGGAATCTTTGATTATTACACATCAAGGTAATTCACAAGTCAAGGATAACAAAATTGATCTTCTTGTTCAACAATATGAACAATTTGTTATCCCTGAAGATGAAACCATTGATTGTGGATTTGCTCGCTTTAATACTATTATTACATCACTTAAAGCACTTGATGAATCTTTTCGTAGTAAGAACTTTGTCGAAATTTCCTAGAGCACTCCATCCCAAATGGAGCTAAAGTGACCGCTATTGAAGAATCAAAATATCTCTAAAAATGTCACTAGGCGAGCTAATCGGTAACCTCAAAGTACAAATGGTGATGGAGAAAGATTCGGAGATCATCAAAGGAAAAGGGAGAAGATCAAATCCGTTGCTCTAAAAGCAAAGGCGAAATCAAGTGATGATGACGAATCTTGCTCCGATAGTGAAGATGAGGAATATGCCATGGCCGTTAGAGATTTTAAGAAGTTCTTTAGAAGAGGAAAATTGTAAGACAACCTCGAGAAGAAAAGAAGCCATTCGAAAAGATCGGGATGACAAAAGGGTAAAGTTGAAAGAAAGTGTTTTAGATGTGGTGATGCAAATAATCTCATAGGAGAATGTCCCAAGCCACCTAAAAGCAAAACTCAACGAGGTTTGTAAGTGGTGCTTGGAGTGATAGTGAAGACGATGAAGAGTCAAGCAAGGAAGAGATCGCTCTAATGGCACATGAGTCAAATGAGGTACTTTCCGACTCTTTTTACTCTTCTATTGATGATGACACCTTGCAAAACCATATAATCAATTGTGTGAGTTAAGTCTAAAAATCATAACTAAAATAATTTTTAAAAACCAAAAGGAATTTTGGAAAATGAAATTTATGAGTTAAAAGAAAAGCAAAACGACTTGAAAAGGAAAAGCAAATGGCGATGATTGTAAATCATGTCAAGAGCTTAAACTTGAAATAGAAAACTAAAACTCACACAAGATGTTTTAATCGAAAATAATTCTAAATTTAAAGGTTTAACAAAACATCGCTCTTGCCGATGAAATAGTTAAAATCCATAAAACACCGGGAGACATGAATGGGTTAGGATTTAATGAAGTATTAATTCCAAAGAGTCAAAACAAAGCGGCCGAAAAAGAAGAACAATCATCAAAAGCTGCTGCAGATGCAGACGGACTAGATGGAACCAAAATAAGGGTTCCGTCTGGTGAAACAAATGGTGTTGTGGGTACTTGATGAGACGGAATGTTCGTAATCTGAACCGTCTTGAATTTTCAAAGTAACAAAGAAAACCAAGGATAGTGTTAAACTAAAACCATTTGTTACATCGTGAGTAGGACTTGCTAAAATGAATTTAGATAAAAACTACTCAACAACGATATAAAGTACCTTTTGCCAAACGCCCTTTCCTAAGAGCAACCACAACGTACAACCCAACTACCAACACAATGGTTGGAATCAAAACTTCCTAGACCATATCAAACTCCAGTTACATGTCATGGAACTCTTTCCCATCATTTCTATACATGAATCAAATAAATGGTATGTTTAACCCAAACGGACCCATGAGATATTGGGGACCAAATGCTTGAGTTATTTACTTCTTAGGTATGCTTGAAAGTTGGATTGGAACCGATGAATGGATAAAAGATAGTGGATGCTCACGACACATGACGGGCAACAAAATCTCTTCTCATCATACCAAGAGTATAGCGGAGGTAATGTCACTTTTGGTAGCAATCTCAAAAGCAAAATCATTGACAAAGGTACGATCGCTCATAACTCCTAACTATTGAAAATGTTGCTCATGTGGATAGGTTAGGATTTAATCTACTTAGTATTAGCCAATTATGTGATAAAAGTATAAAGTACTATTTGATGAAAATGGTAGTAAAATACTAAAAGATGGTATCACCATAGCTAAAGGAGTTAGGAAAAATAACATATCGTCATGAAGATAGATAAAACATATAACAACAAACTTTGTCTAACAACATTAGATGATAGCTCATCTCTTTGGCATAGGCGCTTAGGTCACGCTAATATGAGACTTATACAAAACCTATCTTCAAAAGAGCTAGTTAGGAATTTACCAAAACTAAAATATGACCAACACTTTTGCGACGCTTGCAAAATTGGTAAACAAACCCATAGTAGTCACAAATCTAAAAATATGGTGTCCACATCTAAGTGTCTAGAATTATTACATATGGACTTGTTTGGACCATCCGCTATAAAGCTACGAGGTAACTTATACACTTTGGTCATAGTAGATGATTACTCAAGGTTTACTTGGACGTTGTTTTTAAAACCAAAAATGAAGCTTTTGATAAATTTGAAATTCTTAGCAAGAAAATTCAAAATCTACTAGGTGTTAAAATTGTGTCGATCCGAACGGATCATGGTCGTGAATTTGACAACGAAACTCAATTTGGAAACTTTGTAATACAAATGGTATAACACATAACTTTTCCGCTCAAGAACACCTCAATCAAATGGAGTAGTAGAGCGTAAAATAGAACAATTCAAGAAATGAGTAGAACAATGCTTAATGAACAAAACATTCCTCAAAAGTTTTGGTGCAACGCCGTTAACACTTCTACATATATTTTGAATAGAGTCTTAATACGTCCTTTCCTAAACAAAACACCATATGAGCTTTATAAAGGTAAAAAGCCAACTTTATGATATTTTAGAGTCTTTGGTTGTAAATGCTTCATTCTTAATACTAAAGACTATCTCACCAAGTTTGACCCAAAGTCTTATGAAGGTGTATTTCTGGGTTATTCTCAAACTAGCAAAGCTTATATTGTCCTTAACAAAGAAACAATGATAGTCGAGGAATCGTTGAACATAACATTTGATGAAAGTCCACCTCCCTCTAAGACATCACCTTTGGTAGATGATGACTTAGTTGAAAGTCAAATAATAGAAAGTCAAATTAATAATAACAAGGAAGATGAACCATTAAATAAGGAAATTATAAACATCAAAGAATCTAAAAGTCATCCTTTAGAAAGGTCATAGGACAACTTAATCAAAGAACCTTAAGGTCACAAGCCCAAAATCAAAGTAATTATTTTTGTTTTGTATCCACCATAGAACCGAAAACATAAATGAATCAATAAAAGATGAATCATGGGTAATTGCCATGCAAGAAGAATTAAACCAATTTGTTAGAAATGATGTTTGAAATTAGTTCCAAAACCTAAAGATCAAACCATAATTGGAACGAAATGGGTTTTTCGAAATAAAATGGATGAAAATGGTAGAGTATCTAGAAACAAAGCTAGGCTTGTTGCACAAGGCTATAATCAACAAGAAGGTATTGATTATGATGAAACTTATGCTCCGGTAGCTAGACTCGAATCTATTAGAATATTAATTGCTTATGCATGTGCTTATGACTTTAAATTATTTCAAATGGATGTTAAAAGTGCCTTCCTTAATGGGTTTATTAACGAAGAAGTGTATGTTGCTCAACCTCCCGGTTTTACCGACTTTGAGAAACCACATCATGTCTTCAAACTCAAGAAAGCATTGTATGGTCTTAAGCAAGCACCAAAAGCTTGGTACAACCGACTTAAGACTTTTCTTATTGATAACAAATACTCTATGGGATTAGTAGATAATACTCTTTTTACCAAGAAAAGGAATCACATATTATCATTGTTCAAATATCGTTGATGACATTATATTCGGATCAACTTGTCAAGAACTATGTGATGATTTCTCTAAAATCATGCACCACGAGTTTGAAATGAGTATGATGGGTGAGTTAAATTTCTTTCTAGGACTTCAAATTAAACAACTAGAAGATGGCATATTTTTTAACTAATCTAAATATATAAAAGTCATGCTTAAGAAATTTGGGCTTGAAGATTCCAAACCAACTAAAACACCCATGTCCTCGGACACCAAACTCACCAAGGACGAAGAAGGTGAATCCGTAGATAACACTAAATATAGAGGAATGATTGGTAGCCTACTCTATCTTACGGCTAGTAGACCCGACATTATGTTTAGTGTTTGTCTATGTGCTCGCTTTCAAGAAAACCCAAAGGCATCACTCTTAGAAGCCTTAAAAGGATTTTAGATACATTAAGGGAACAACGTGTTTAGGATTATGGTATCCCAAAGGGCAGGTGTAGAAACCATAGTGTATGCCGACTCGGATCATGCGGTGACTATGTCGATAGAAAAAGTACAAGTGGTATTTGCACTTTTGTTGGACATTGTCTCACCTCATGGTTTCAAAGAAGCAAACGCCTTAGCCATCTCAACTCTCAAGCCGAGCACGTCTCGGTAGGAAGGCATGTCAACAAGCTCTTTGGTTGAAGCAAGCTCTCGTGATTCTGAATTCATCTCAACGACGTTGTGATACTGCGACAACAAAGGGCCATCGATCTCGACAAGAATCCCGTTCAACATGCTCGTACAAAGCATATTGAAATCCGTCATCACTTTCTTCGCGAAAATGTTCAAAAAGGGAACATTTCAATTGAGAAAGTATCCTCCGAAGACAACATTGGCGACATCTTAACTAAGCCTCTTAAACATGAACCTTTTAATCTTCTTAGACTTGGTTTAGGGTTAATGGAACCAAACATGTAGGATAAACATAGCCTAAAACATTAGAATAGTCAAACCAAAACAATTTTGTTTTATATCTGCTACTGTAGCCACGGTACCAAACGACAACAAGGACGGAACCAAAATTTTGGTACCGTCGGTCCGTGGTGTCTCTGAACAAAAATACTACCTACAAAACATCTTCTTCCTCAAAACCCACTTTACCAAAACGTGTAAAACTTAAACCAAGCTCATTATTGACACCTTCCCTCTCACTAATCACAGAAGATAACATCATTGTAAGTATCCTACCTACATTTTATCTCTCAATTCTAAGTCTAGGATTCTTATTTATACACAAAACTATCAAAAATCATTACATGGGGTTTTATGTATGCTTTTATACTAAATATGAATTCAATTGGCAAATTGCATAACTAGTCATTGAAATTAGGTACTACATTATCATATTGCATAAACAAATCATGTTTCCACTAATTAATAGATAATGAATATAAGGCCTTATTCAAATAACCAAACACCCCATGCCAAAATTTTGAAAAGCTTCTCACTTGTAGGAAAACAATTTTTCATTGTTAAATACAAATAGAAACGTTAGACTTTCATCACTTGCATGCTCTTGAATACTAAAGGTATTGCATAACTAATATGCATTCCGGGTATATTCAAATGAAGCCACATTGAATTAGGAGCATTTGGGTTATCTCATGGTATTTGCCAAACACCCACTAAAACCATCTTTGTGCATAAAATGAGTCGAGATAACCGCAACTCAAATTGTTTTCATATAGGCACACACTAGAACCAAACGTTAAAGTTTATTCTCATTTTTTAACATATGAATTCTTGTCCTTAGGAATAACCATGGTAGCCATAAGATTCTATGATCACAAAGACACCTTAACTACATTCCCAAACATCACAAAACCAAAGGACTTACCAAGGATCAAGTAGAAATATGTAAGGGTCAAGAATCAAGGTATTTCCATGAGGGTAGAACCATTCAATCATCCTTCCTTGAACATACCAATCTTCGTGAAGAACTAGCCGCCATTAAATTCGATTGTCTTCTTGACATCGATGAACCAATTGTCCTAGGTTTGTGTTAGAATTCTACGCTAGTGTGGCGGATTTAGTGATGAAGGCGATGATGAATTTTGTCTTAGATTTAGAATCAATCAAAGCGACTACACCATCACCTTAAGCAACTTTGCTCAAGTACTAGGAATTCCCAACCGAGGAACTTGTGTCTACGGATAAGTGGTCTCTCACCGCTCTTGATGCAATCAATGACCGCACTTCTCCCTACCAAACCCGTTTGGCCGATAAGGATGTTATCCGTGAACACCTATTTAACCCAAAGGGTGATACAACCCGTGTTACCGAAAGGGAAAAGAGGTAAACCGAGATCCATATGGAATGGAGCTAAATGAACTTAAGCCGAATTTAAGAAATGGGAGGAGCTACTTAGAGCCAACGTCATTAGCACCATAGGAAATAGGGATCACATAAACGCTTGCCTTTGTCACATGCTCTACAACTTTTCCACCACACAACCATTCAATTTAGCCTATTACATAGCTAGGAGAATGATTGATATTCCAATTCAAGGATCGGTTGCTCTTCCATACGGGATGCTTCTCACCTTCTCTATAGAAACTTTGCACCAATTCCACCAACCCCAAAGGGATGCACCTTCACTATGAACTCATCCTCACATCTTTGTACCTTTGAGTGATGAGCAGTTGCTAAGACAAAAGGCAAGAGAGCAAAACCTCCAACTCCATCATCATCATCATCAAATAGCTCAGGGATGGTCTTCCAAGCTCTCGTCTCCCACCTCACGAGTATTATCGTCTCTTCCGAGATTGAAAATGAATCGGTGAATTCAAGCAAACTAAGGGAATGTTCAAGTGCCTTGGTAGGATGATGAACAAGATTTACAAGAAGTTGGACAAATGAGGGTACTTTAAGGAGTGTTTGGAACAATACATTATCATAAATGTTTGATACTATTTAGTTGTTTTTATCTTGTAGGATGATAATATAACTTCTAAAACTGATATATGCTAACAATCTTATGCAGGGGGATAGCACAAGTATGCTATCAAATTTTACCCATTTTCACTATAATGTGAAAATCAATAAGCCTTGCTCAAAATATTTGCTCCCCTATGTTTATACATGTGTTATTTACTTTTCCTAACTAGAAATGTTTAGTATACACCTTTTGAGAAAAATTTCAGGTTTCGGAAAAGTGCCCGACACCTAAAAACATACTCTGTCTTGTTTTTTGCACTCCACGGACCAGACGGCACCAACAATTTGGTACCGTCCGTTATGTAAATGGTACCGCCGTGCATGCTGGTGGACGAAGGCACCCTTTTAGGGTTCCGGTGTATGATTTTGGTCGTGGATCCTCCGGGTAATTTTTCAATTTTGACTCTTTCATGATTCCAAATTACCATCCATTACTTATAAATCAATCTTAACTAGTTTATACTCCTCTTAGAACTAGTATACTTCACTTAGGTATATAAGAAATCCATTTCCACAAAATTCAAAATTTGAAAAATCCACCCAAGGAGCCCTTTGGCATAAAGGAAGGAACCAAATTTTGGTACCTTCAAATCCGTGGGTGATCTGATTGTTAGGAAATTCCACTCATTAGAACACATTTATTGCAAATATTTTCTTCTTCACTCCATCTCTCTTGAATGGATTGACTTGTGTGATATGACTAACATTCAACCCACTTCCAAATCATTAGGAACCTCATCTCTTCAATGGTTTAACATCAAATCAAACACATTTCTCCATAAGTTTTTCACTTCTATAAATTAAGAGGTTTTACCATGATCATCCTCACACCTTCTTCATTCTTACTATCATCTTGCAAAGAAAAACCAAAGTCAAAAATGACAAAATCATCTCCAAAACCTTGCAAGAAGACCGCTAGAATTAGTGTGAGGCCTTGTTGCTTCGTTAACCTTAGCTCCTCATCCGAGTCTTCTCCACTCACAATCTCATCTCCCATCCGAGATGATACAAGTCTTACCTTGACTACACCAAATCAATCACACATTGTGCTCACCACCTTCACCACCAAGGTCTCCTACTCTCATGCTTATTGGAGTTATTCTCCACTCCACCAACTTCACCACATCCTTTCTTGGAAGACTTGGATGACTTGCCTCCTAGGCCAAATCATCCACCACCATTGCCATCCTTTGGCACAATTGATCAAATAGCTCATGAATCACCAAGGTCATCTTTTGACCCAAACGCCCCACTAGGGCCAAAACCTCTTCTCTTCCACCCCATTTACAAAGACATTCATGGTCCTTTGTATGGGATCATCCACTCCCAACATCAATGTCCCTCATCTTGAGGACATTGAGGAGTGCATGTGGGATGCCAATCCCACTAGAGGAGATTCAGCGGAACTCCACAACCTCCACCAATTCAAAGGCATGGTGGATTCTCACTTAAGTGAGACTATGCAAATGCAAAATGCTTTGCTTGCCTCCATCATGACCACCCCAAACATTCCTAACCCCACCAACACATCTACCATACCACCACCACAACCTTCCCAAACATTCTACCCTCCTAGGCATGGTTGCTCAACTTGTGAGCAAGCGGCCCAAACCGTGGAAAGGACACGGGTTATGGTCCATGACTTCAAGAGGAAATGAGGTTCATCCTCAATCATATCCTTAGCGCCTCAACGCTCTTTCTCATCCACCATCAAATTAGGATGGTCATAGATTAGCATTTCTAGTTCTTCTTTTCTTAGGACTATTTTCTTTTTCTTGTACTAAAACACATCATTGTGTTCCCATTTCATGATCTTTATTCATGAAAATTTTAACTAATGAATGGTGTTTTTATTATAGTGTTGGTGCTTTTACATAGTGTTTGGAAATGCTTGTGAATGATCATTATTACTAACATTTTTTTTGTAGCTTTATTTTCACAATCCATGTATCTTCCCATTAAGTACCCAATTTAGGGGGAGCTTTGATCAAGGGGGAGAGAATGGCTCAAGGCTCATTACATTCCGCATCGCCTCTTCTTTTGTTGAGACAAAAGGGAGAAAATATAGAACTTGATTATATTTTGACTTTTCGAAAAAGTCAACCGACATTGACTTTACGAAAAAGTCAAACAGGATACATCATTGATAATACTTGACTTTTCTTAAAAGTCAAGCGCATACTGACTTTACGAAAAAGTCAACATCATGCAACAACTAGTAAATACTTTGACTTTCGAGAAAAGTCAAACATCATACACTGCATTATCATTCTCTTTTCAAGTTCTAAAACTAATATTTTTATAACTCTTGCACAAACTTTGTATCTTTTATAAAATAAAATTTATATTTTGTCCTCAACAAAAGGGAGATTGTTAATACAAATATTGTCATTAAGCGTTATTTATATTTTTGATCTTTACCTAAGCTTTGTTAACGACAAAAGTAAATTTAATTTGTATAAAAGCTTAAAGCTTGTCAAGTTAATAGATATTAAAACAAGCTTTTTCAAACAATATATTCATCATTCAAGCATTTACATTTATGATTAGTAACATCTTGATATGACTCTAATCATTATGTATGATAGTAGTTTTTAGAATGTGTTAGGTTCTTAAAACCAAACACTACTTAAATACTTGCATATTTCTAAAATAGAAATACAACATATGACATCATCGATGCATCATGGAAATCATTGGAAGATTTCATGAGATATTTTGTGTGGTTGTACTCTTCATATCTTGCACAATCTCACTTAGATAGAGTTGACTTTGGCAAGATTTGATATCTTGGTTTGTCGGACTTGGCGGTACCAAATTGGTACAGGCGGAACCCTTTAAGGGTTCTGCGGTCCGTGGATGCTCACATCCATTTGGCTATAAATAGCAATGCCAAGCCAAGTAGTTTTCATCCTTTTCTATTATACTCTCATACATATCTTCTCTCAACCTTTCTAACTCGGTTTCATATCATAGTAGTGATCTCTTTTGTAGCAAAGAAGATCAAGTCACATTCAAGCTTCAAACGAGAAGTTGGAAGTCTTGTTTGTTTAGTGTTGTATGATCTAGTGTTGATTCATACTTCATTGTTGTATTAAACCATCATAATCTTGTGAGTGTGAGTGGTTAGTATTTTAGTCCTCAAAATACATTGTGTGGGAGTAGTTGTACCCTTGGAAAGAACTCGACATCTAGCTTAGTGTCGGAAATTGTGTAAGCGAAGTGTAAAGGTTTTCTCCGCCGGTGAAAGGAGCTTGTTGACTAGTGAAGTTAAACTCTTGAGTGTGAGACTCGGGGAGTGGAGTAGGGCAAGGAAATAGAGTCCTTGTAAACCGAACCACTATAAACAACTTGTTGTGGTTTGATCATTTATTTCCTTATTTACTCTTTACATATTACTTGCATATTTCATCAACATATCCAAAGATTAATATCAATTGATCTTTCAATAAGTTTCAAAACAAAGTTTTTAATTGGTAAACTATTCAACCCCTTCTAGTTTTCTACAAAAAGTTTTCAAAAAAAGCTCCACAAACAAATACATTTTCTATTTAAATCAAAATTCAGAATTAATAAACATGAATTAAATAGTATCTCTTATATAACAAGAGATTTTCGAAAAGTGGAAAAAAAAACATTGGAGCAATTGAAATTGGACCACTGAGAGTGCTTTATTTGCCACGCAGGAGAAATTGAGTCATCCCATTGGTAAATAGAAAGTCAAAATTAAAGCAATTTGGTCATGACCATCTAATTTCATCCAACATAAAAAATATATAAAAAACATTTGTTGATTTAAAAAAAAACGCCAAAAAAAAAGGAGAAGGTTAATTAATAAAACTTTGGTTGTTAAACTTTAAATAAATTATATGGACTTAAGTAAACTTATCAGTTTCCATAATCTTTAATAATTTTATAAATATAATAAATAATTAAATACCCCAACACATTAAACCCCCTAGACTTTATATTTTTTTAGGGTGCGTGTGGTATGCGTGTATGAATCACTATAGCTATGAGTTTGATGTTTAGATGGAATGAAAACATATATCATTACTTATACGTTGTTGTTTCGTTTGTTCAATGAATCACTGTAGGTATGATAGAAATATATAAAAATATTAAGGTTGCGTTTGGTTAAACAAGGGAATTACTATTGGAATCGGAATTGGAATGGATTTACAAACCAATCATCTTTGGTGGGTTTAGAAATTGTATGCTTTTGAGTGTTTGATGTCCATATTCAAATACCAAACCTATCGACCAAACAAATATAATAGGATACCCTCACACCAAACACGCCCTAAGATAAAAGGTTAAAATAGTCATAGAAATATGAGTTAATATATACATTGTGGTGTAAAAAAAAGATAAAGGATCCCACGAGAATTGCTAACCAAATCTAGCTCTCTCCACAAATATGGTTCTATGACCATATTTTCATTCATTTATTCCCATACCCCTCAACCAAACATTTTCAATGAATATGATTGTGATTCTTGATTTCGACAGTCATGTACCAAACACACTCTTAGAAAGAAAACAATATCTATGTTGTCGTTATCTATAAAATATTATTATCATTATATTTTTATTTAATGTATTTGAACGGTATAATATTAAACTGAACGTACGAGTTACTGTGATATGTAAATGAATACGAGATTGTACATATACGAACAACTCATGTTATTCCTCTTCATGAGGTGAAATAAAGATCTTCGGAAAGTATATTTTTTTTATTATCCACGTTCAATAACGGCTCATGTTATTTCATTTTTATAAGTTTAACTGGCGCGTACACGAATTTAAAAATTAAATATGACTAAAATTACTATTAACATGAATATAAATATCAAAATGAAGGCACGTCCGAACGGGTTATTTTGAGATGAAAACATATACACGATATTGTTCATATAGCAACGAAGCATGCAATTACTCTCTAAAGTTTTAGTAACGATATCCATAAAACCATTTTAAAGAGTCATTCCATGGTATTAAACATGCATAATATCTAAAACTTGATGTCAATAGTTAAGTGTAAATAATATTAACATCAACACAATGCTAGTTAAACAAAGTCAAATTTTTTGTATAACAAAAAGCTATAGAAAATTTTAATCAATATTATTACATAATGAAAAATTTATGTTAAAACTCGCGCATGCACAAATTTATAACTATATAAGCATAAGAAAACTCAGATAATGTTATAGAAAATCCTATTTAACAACTCGTATATGCATTCGGAAAGACTTTACTGTACCAAAATATAAATTTATATTATTAACAAATTGTATTATTAAAAGATAATATACTAATTATAATTGTAACTTATATCAAAATAAACTAAGTAAAATTTATGATAAAGCATCATGCTGCATGAGGATATATAACTAATATTATTTAAATTAAGGGGATAGTTTGGCTACAATTTTTGTAGCCAATTGGCTACAAATCTTCATATAAAATATACTAAAAATAATTCAGGGACGCACAAAAAAGAATCATGACTCACAAAAATAATCCAGAACCCATTATTTTTAGTACAAAATTGTAGCCAATTAGCTACAATTAATTGTAGCTAATAAATTCCCTTAAATTAAATATAATGTTAAGATTTAAAATCATTTGAGGACAAAAGATTTTTTACATATCAAGGGATCAATCTCCACATTTCATTTTTATTTGATCTAATTGATGAGATTAATCCAAACAACTTAAAAAACCCACTTTCATCATTTTTTTCAAATATTAATATCTTTCAAACCGTTAATCGTTAAGCGAAAAATGTGACAACTCGCAATTTCAGGTCATTTCTCGAAACAATTTATGCTTCACCATTTCAACATTTATCGTAAACTAGGTTTACGTGTTCCAGATTCGCGTAACCTTTATGGTTTAGCGGCAAATTCATGATCATATCATCGCGAACATTTCATATGGACTAAGTTTAGTCTACATTTCATTAGCATCATTTGCATCATGTTAGTTCATTCATGACATTGCATTTCACATTAAACGCGTAAATTTTGTATTAAATAAACGTTATCGCGTGAGTTATTATTTTGAACATTTAATCCGTTACTTCTAAAATGATCCGATATATTTTTATACTTACATTTAGTTTATAAAACAATATTTGAGTTTACCTAGTGTTTTAAATTTATTTTGTATATAAATCGTTAAATTTATATTATTACGACACTTTTCTTAAAAACTATCGATAATTATTATATCACTCAAACTTTACAAGGAATGTATTTTACAATTTTATGATCTCATTATACTTTACTTTGATCTATAAAAAAATTACTTTTACCTAAAACTACCTTAAATACATTAATGTATATACAATTCTACAAGTTACATTTACTTATGTCATTTTACTTACACCTTTATGCATACAATAGATAAAAAAAAAAAAAAATGTATTTTGCAAACATAATTCCCCAATCCGCCCTATGGGAGGGATGCAATAAATGTTTGGTAGATTTTTTCTAACTTGTATAGTTATACACTCCAAACTCAATTATCTCATTCATTTTCATTCTCATTTTCAAGTCAAGTAGTAAAAGTGATTTCTCTTTGTTTCCTTCTCTCTAAACCGGCCATACAAGAGGAGTAGCAAGGGATCAAAATTTTCAAGCTCAAGTGTTAATAACAATCTAGAATTACACTCTTAATTAAGGTTTTGAAATAAAACCTAGGGTGTTTAGGTTAAACCTTTGTTCCTTGCACCTCATCATTATAGCTTGTAAGCATATTTCTATCATTTTTCATCTTTTCTTATCATTACATATGTATCTCTTCATTTTTGGAGCAAACATGCAAGACTTGTGTTAGTTATACCATTTTTACATGATTTTTAGAGTTATATATATATATAAAGTCATCCTATAATTATTCCCTTGGTATATTTTGGTCTTGATGATGTTTAGGAAACCATGACACCCTAAGAAGGTGTATGGTAGGATTAGATTAGCTTTGGAGTTGATTTGAAGGGATTAGAATAGGTTTAGTACGAGAAAAACTATTTTCGATAAGTATAAAAAGTGTTCTGTCCTTATTTTGATTTTCTGGAAAATCCGACAGTAGGCACGAAATTTTGGCCTTGATATTTAGAAAATATACTTTAAAAGCGAATCCGTGGCGGCTGAACGGATTAAAGCGGAGTTATCTTGAAGAAGTTATGAATTTTTCAAGTTTGTGACGATATATATATTTTTCGAAATTTCAGCAAAGTGTTTTTGGTTTGTACGAGTCAAAAAGCAGCCTTAAGCTTCACAAATTATTTCGACTTATCAAAAATATATTATTATACTTTGATACGAAGCTAAGGGCGTATTATATGTAGAAAAGCGGTTTATAACGACAAAAATATGCACGTTTTCATAAACTTGCCGTAACTATTATTTTAGAAAACTATATTATTTTTACTGAGACAAGTGTTACGGTAACTAAAACGACCATGTTGAGGGCTGTTTTTAACGTGGATGTGGAACTTTTGTAACGAAATGTCTTCTAATAAAATCGAGATCACCAAGCATATTTTTCAAAATGACTAACCGTTTGTAAAGCGGAGTTGTAATAAATTAATTACGGTTGCTCAAACTTTGCGAAACTCACTTTTACACAATAATTAGACAAAACCACCATCTTTAACCCTTATTATCTTTATGTTCGAGACCTTTATGTCGAAAACTCTGAACTGAAACTTCTAGATTTTGATACAAGCTTTCCAAAACCGTTGAGTTCGTTTCCTAACGTTCGACGTACACCATTTTACGACTAGCTTTTGAAGCCATTTTGTCACTTTCATGAAAATTCGACGACTTTATTTTACTGACTAAAAGTTATAATTTCACAATAAAACATTACGAAACCATTGTAGGATGACATTTTGACGTAAAACTTGTAAAGTGATTTAAGAATGGTCAAGGCGTCAAAAGAATATTTTCGACGATAAGTATTATTTTCAAAACTACATAAGTGGTATAAATAACATACTGAAATGCATGCATAACATTATATCATAACTCATAACATATCATATCATTCATAATAGGTCATTTTGAGATTCACGCTACATTTGATTGTACTCACTTTTGTCTTCGCATCATTCCACCAAGTGAGTTCCATAGCCCTACTTTTACTTGTTTTCATAAGCTTGTTTTGGGGAGATACATGCTCAACTATTTTATAACTATCATGATTATTTGAAACTACATGCTTAATCGAACTTAATGTTTAGTCATATCCTATATCATAAATCATTGATTTGAATGTCTTGGGATTATCATTGATTTGAATGTCTTGGGATTATCACGAACCGAATGTCTTGGGATTATCCACAGGCCCGAATGTCTTGGGATTATCATTGAAATTTGAATGTCTTGGGAACATCATTGAAATTTGGATGTCTTGGGATTTTCATTGAACCTGAATGTCTTGGTATAATTATGTCAAGTAAACATTGATACATTAAGTCATGCACTATTATATGAATTCATTTGACATCATGCGCTAAACATAAACTATATACATTTGGCAATGGGTTGTGAATACACGGTTGCAAGTTTTGTATGGGCGGAACTTGGGCGGAGTGGATTCTGATGCCTTTTGCGCATAAACGATTTTGAAAGGCTTTACATTTCAACACAAACTCTATGAACTCACTCAACCTTTGTGTTGACACTTTTAGCATGTTTTTATCTCGGTATCTAAGGCATACACTTCATGGCATGCATGTGGACACATCTTAGAGTCGCGGTGACGACGCGTCTCACTGGGTTTTACTCACATTAAAACATCGTTTGAATTGTAACAAACTTATTTCCACAAGTTGATTTTCATTTGGGACCTATACTTTGTAAACTCGATTGTTTTATTAAATCAAACGATGTGTTTCCAAAGCGACACTTTAGGTCGTTCAATATATCTAGAATTGTGATGCTATGATGATCAATCCCGAATTCCATTCCATTGCAAAAGCAGTAATTTGGGGTGTGACAAAAATAATATATCATTGCGACGAGCATTTAAGTATTTTTCTATAGATAGACACTTTGATATAATTTCGACAATTTTTTTTTCGTATTTTTCACTTTTTTTAAAAGTTTTTTTATTTTTTTTACGTTACTGAAATTTGCATTAAAAAAATCATATATGATAAAACACTAATTTGAATATCACATATGATATTGGTGTTAAATCATATATGATATGTAATATCACATGTGATATTAGTGTAAAATCACATGTGATATTAGTGTAAAATCACATATGATATACATATCATATCACATATGATATTACATATCATATATGATTTAACATTAATATCACATGTGATATTCAATTTAATGTTTAATCATATATGATTTTTTTCATGCAAATTTCAGTAACGTAAAAAAAACGAAAAAAAGATGAAAAAACATGAAAAGAAACGAATTTTTTTCTTTTTTCAAAAGTATATCAAAGTTCCCGTTTAAAGAAAGATAATTAAATGCTCGTCGCGACGGTGTAAATATTTTCGCTTAACAATTAACGGTTTAAGAGATATTTAGATTATAAAAATTAAGTGAAATAATAAAATGTTTTTAATCTCAGCCATTGATATTTTTTTAAATGACTGGTGGAGATGAGTCTCTTGGTATGTGAGAAAAGTTTAATATGTAAAATAACTCTCCTCGTAATGTTAAATATACGTATTTTGGTTTTTCAATTCAAATATATAAAAGATGCTTATTGAGCACAAGCAAATCTTTTATTCAAAGGCGGACCGAGGACTTTAAGTTATCAGGTTCATGATAAATAAAATTTGTTATTTAAAGAAGACGTAAGTAATAGCGACGCGTAAGGCATGCATGTATTAGTGTGACAAAATTTTTTGAGACAAGGTTTATTTTAAAACAATTGAGTTTTTTAGCGAAAACTTACAGATCACGACAAATATCTATTGAGTTTTTGTAAACTCTAAGAACTCTAAAGTACGCCCCTACTTTTATTATAACAAGTATTCGGAACCCGCCGCGTTGCGGCGGGGCATTTGCTATATATATATATATCGGTGGATGCAAAGAGCCGTTAAAAGGTGTAAAAATTTCATCAAAACCATCATATATTTCTGTGTAACAATTCATATTTCGCACAAAGTTATGTTGTACAAAAGGTGTAAAAAAAGCACACAAAGGTCAAAAACATCACGCAAATGCTCGATATTTACGTAGTCCAAGCAGACATAAATCGCCATATTTACGATATCCAAACACCCCAAATTCTGTCAAAAGCAGTAGCTAAAAGTCGTAAAAAGAACTATAAATACCATATTTGTTAACTGATAAACTTCTTCTTTTTCCACCTTGCTTGTTATACCTCTTTGTATTTGATACCTTTTACACTCATTTTCCTTTCGATTTTCAATTTCAATTCCTTTGCATGGTCTTAAGGCATGGGTAAGAATCCTACAAAACACAATATCCCAACATCATCGTTGATATATAATCGTAAAGTTATATATATGTTGCATCCATGTAGTAAATAAGCTATCATGTATTAAAACTAAATGATATAAGCACCATAAAATGCCTACCTTGATTTGTTACCTGAACCCTTGCATACTTTAGACTTAGCTGAGCCCGCTTCTATTTGCATTTTCCCGTATTCAAGCATTAACCAACGGCAGGTATCTCCTGACAATAGCTTATTGAACGAAAGTGAAACTCTAAAACAAATATCAGTATATCACATAATTTAACTTACATACAAACCAAAGCTCAAATTCAAGTTCGAGAGTTGAGACGCGGTATACACTCCCAAATCATCTACTATGAAATCTGAATTTACTTTTTCATTGATGTTGTGTCGCAAAATCTACGACGCGATGAACCTAAACTTGGATCACGCAAACGTTAACTATCACGTCATTTAGCACCAGAATCATCAACTTTGACACACACACACACACGTGTATCTGGTTTTTAATTTGTTGCGCCGTTATACAAATAGCTAAACCGTCAAGTTACCTCACACAAGCTAGCCACTTGTGAATGGCTAACCGTAAGAAACTTAAAACAGTTAAAACATAAATGCAATGAAGATCAGAGAATACAATGAATTCCCGGGTCGTTTAGTCCCACGGAGACTCAATGGTGTGTCAAAACTAACTCAGATGATAGAGTGATCACTAAGGATAGTGATCAGTAAAGGTTTTGGATGAGAAATTACACTACTGATTGATTGGAATGAGATTGGAAACAGATTTGGAAAACACAACAATCAGATAAAAGAAACGTAAATACGTACGTTTAAAAACTACGTACACGTACAAAATAAAAAATGAAATCTAAGAAATAAAAGACCTAAAAATATAAAAATGACATTTTTAAAATCCTAAAAACAAAAGAAAATTATTAGAAAAAGAAAATTATTTTTATAACTATTTAATTAATTATTATTAATTAAAAACTATTTTAACTATTTAATAAATACTCTAAAATAGAAGAAAATATGAAATAAGGCTAGAAAAATAAAATTATGATATAGAAAAATCTAAAATATTATAAAACTTATTTTAAAACGAAAAATATATTTTTCACACTTTTTATCTAATTATTATTAATTAATTACTATTTAAAATACACTTAAATACTAGAAAATATAAAATAAATCTGGAAAAATGAAATTTTAACTTGGAAAAATCTAAAATATGATAAAACTAATTTTAAAACTGAAAAGATATTTTTTATGCTTTTTAATTATTTATTACTAATTAATTACTATTTTTAACTATTTAAAATTATAATAAATACTAAAAGATTAGGAAAATTATGAAACTTTTCTAAAAATAGCTTAAGGTGACGAAAGCTAAGAAAACTATAAAACAAGATTTGCTTATTAATAAGCTAAAAAGAAAAACAAAAGCTTAATTCTATTAAATAAATGCTATCACCGAATTTAAATTGATATTTTTCGGATTTTCTTTTGAAAACTACTTAACTACTGAAAATATGAAACTTTAACAAAGACAAAATTTTACAAACTTAAAATAAGCAGTTTGACAAGCTTATGATCCAACAGAAGGCTTATAAGCTTATTTTGGTGAAATAAGCTCAAAGAAGCTTGAAAACCGGAAACAAGAGTGGAATAAGATTCAAACAAGCTAGTGCTACTAATATGAAGCTAAAAGATACAAATAAGCACCTTTGAAAAGCTAGAACAAAGACAATAAGCACTTGGCTTAAAGCGAAAAATGGACATAACAAAAGGCTACTTGCGATTACTAGCAAACAAGCTAGAAAATGAAAACTTAAGCTTGGGACTCAAAGATGACCAGTTGGCTTTCCAAAGAACCAAGGATCACAAGATTTGAACAACAATTAAGCTCAGTGTGAGCTTTTGATTGAGCTTATGAAACCGGTGCAGGCGATGTTCGGACTAGGTACCCAAAAGAAGCTAGATGAACTGCACTAAATAAGCTGATGAGAAGTGAACTACTATTTTTATAATTTTGTTTAGCAACTAAACTTTAATACCCTGAGAGCTTTTAAGCTAAAACTTATTATTAAACACACAATAAAATTACTATTTTAATCAAAAACGACCAAATGCAAATTTTGACTTTTCTAAAAACTAACTAAGTTTGACTTAGATGAACTTTGAATTAATTTTAATCACTGAATATGTTGTTTTAAGGTAAACTAAGACTGATTTAATCAACACTAACAACTTATGAACACAAAACCTTGATCATGATTCATAAAAAACCAACAGTGAGCAAGACAGATATGATCAAATGAAATTTTGACTTTTGATCAAATGAGGACTGAATTTTCTTGTTGCAGTGAGTTATTATGACCAATTTAAACAAACATTAATCAAGGATAATGACCATAGCACTCTCAAACACAGTTAAACCATTGAAACCAAACAACCTTTTCTAAAACTGTTTTTGACACTTTCAAAGATTTTAACAAATTAACACCATGAACTTGATTAAAGATCTTATATAATCACTTAATAGGACTAATGAACCCTTAAACAACAACCATAACAACATCAAACTAAGAAATGACCATGATGCTATTTTTAACTGTCAAGGTGAGATTTTTATAAACCACAAATTTAAAAGAACAACACACTGATTTTAATGATTAGATATACTTAATTATAACTAGTGAACAATAAAACACAAAGATTAAAGCTAATGAATAATCAAAACAGTGAAATGCAAAAAATGAGTAAAAGGCTTACAAATGGCTATCCAACCGAAAACCGAGAACAAGGACCAATTAACACCCTATTAGCTTACCACTAAGCTTCTAACCCAAGGCCATCCAAGATTTAGCCTCGCTCCAATTGTGTACATCACTTCCATATGATTTTTATTTTTCACTAATTACTTGGTACTTTTGTGATTTTTACATTTCGATTCTAGACTGACTTTTAGTGTATCTAATAGCTTTTATAAGCTATATAGGAGCTTACATGTGCTTATTCAGTCCATGATAACACCTAACAACAACATTGGAACATAACATGAGATTTTTGAAATTTGTAAATATGCATAAACTGGAAACTTGAATTAACACTGAAATTGATAACTTCAAAAGATTTATTATACTTAATTACTTGAAATACAGAGCTTGAAAACTAAAGTTTACACTGGAATTTAAAGTTAAACTAAAAACAACTTGAAAATTAAAGATTATATTAGATACCTTGATACATTGCTTCTTGGCTCCTCTTTATAGACTTTTATGACTTCTTGATGTCCTCTGATTGTTTCCCACCACTTCTGAGCCATTGGATCATTGAAACTCATCAAAACCGTCCAAGTGGATTTTGGCGCCAAATTCTTCATAGCAGGTTTGAACCATTAATGGGTTTGGTTTCAATCAATTAAGAGATTTTGGTGTTAGTGGAGGTGGAGGGGACAAGGTAAGGGGGGGGGGTTGAATAAAAAGTGGGAAAACCATGACTGGTTTTGGGATTCAGAGATAGGAGAGATGGGTGAACAGTGTTGGCGGTTTAATACCTTGTTTGACTTTCGTTGACCGTGGGAATATTAATAACGAGGGTCCAAGGGTCAAGCCAAGGGGTCAAGCCAAGGTTCATGTTGGGGGGGTTCAAGGGTCATTGGGCTTGGATATGCATATGGGCCGGCTGGATTTGGGTTTGATATTTAAAATGAGTCCGTTTGGTTTAAGTTAACACAAGGACTAGAATTGCAAATTTACCAAACTTAAAGGACTGATCTTGCCAACTTTCCAAACTTATCACAAGGACCAAACTTGACAAACATTGATAGTACAAGGACCCTTTTTGCATAAAATTCCTTTTTTATAAGTCCAAGGACTAATTTTGACATTTTTCAAAGTTTAGGGACCTTTTATGCCATTTGACCAAAAACTCATTCAAGGATCATTTTAACAACTTAGAAGATTTCGGGGACCGTGAATGACAAAACTTCACATTTTGAATTCGTGGACTAGATTTGACAACTTTTAAAACTTGGGGACTAAAGCGCCAATTTTGCAAACTTGAATCATTTTTCATCGATTTTGATATTTTGCATTTAAAACACATAAAACACGATTTGTGATATTTTCATCAATTTGATGCATTTTGAGTGTTTTCGGATGATTTTGCAGTTTAGATTGTACAAAATGATGAGTATTTAGACACTCATCAATCCCCACATCGAGATATTGCTAGTCCCTAGCAATGATTTAGATCTTTAATGGATTTTAAAACTCATTACCAAAAGCCATCACTACGGAGTAGCCAAATGTTTCAGTTCAAGTAAGAACTATGGTACATCGATAACCATCGATTTATTGGCAAATCATAAACCATATAACGGATTTGATGTGTCTTTACCGAAGCCGTTTGCTCGGACTAGCCAACTCTTAGATAAATTATCGAATTATCTTTGGTGAGTGAATACCAATTATGGATTTTCCATCGCCTTTACCACAAGCCATAACCTTGCGGGCTAGCCAACTCTTCACTTTTTAGGATATGGCGAGTTGAGAACCATACAATTTGGGCAAATTGCAAGCCATATAAACGGATTTGAGAAATCTTTACCAAGAGCCGTTTGCTCTGGATTAGCCAATCCTTTTGTTTTTAGACATGGCGGATCGATTACCATATGATGAATAAGTGAAAACACTTATTCCCAAAAAAATTTTGGCCAAAAACGGGAATTGAGTGGATAATACATGAAATTCGTGAGAATTCCCCCCCACACTTAGAAATGAATATTGCCCTCAATATTCAAAGTACCGGCGGTTATGCCGAAACATAGAACATAAAAGGGAAATACTACGGCCATTATTTAGAAAGATTTTTTTTTTTTTTTTTTTTTTTTTTGACAAAAGATTTTATATACAATAGTGTGGGGAACTCCCCCACACTAGGGTGGTAGAAAGAGGTAAGAAGACAGAAATATGGGTGAAAACCCATATAGTGTGTGCTATTGTTTTTGATTCCCGAGTCATTAGCTTGACTCGATCCCCGCATTCATTGGTTCATGGGGAAAGTTTGTAGATCCGGGACAACCACAGGGGGAATGTCCTCTCCAAAATAATGCTTCACTCGATGACCATTCACTTTAAAATTTGGACCATCGGGTTGAGATAACTCAACGGTACCATAAGGATAAACCTTAGCAATAGTAAATGGACCAGACCAACGGGACTTGAGCTTTCCCGAGAAAATCTTCAATCTTGAATTGAAAAGAAGGACTCGATCACCAACGTTGAAAACGCGGTTCTTGATTTTTGAGTCATGAATCTTCTTTGTCTTTGCTTGTAGATCAAAGAGTTCTCGTAAGCTTGATCACAAGTTCATTTAATTCATTCATTTGAACTTTTCTATGATCACCACCGTCTGAATATCGAAATTTGCATGTTTCAAGGCCCAAGAAGCCTTGTGCTCTAGCTCAATCGGAAGATGACATGCCTTCCGTACACTAGCTTGTATGGAGTACACCGATGGGTGTTTTGTAAGTCAGACGGAAGGCCCAGTGCGTCATCTAGCTTATCCGACCAGGATGCACGATTTTCGCCTCTCGTCCTTTCAAGGATTCTTTTAATACCACGGTTGGAAACTTCCACCGCCCACTTGTTTGGGGTGGTATGCGAGAGAGACGGTGGGTAACACCATACTTTTGCATGACTCTTTCAAATTGGTCATTGCAAAATGTGTACCACGATCACCGATTATCGCTCTCGGAGTTCCAAACACGGCAAAAGAGATTTTAAAAACTTCACAACAACTCGGGCATCATTGGTAGGTAAAGCTTTTGCTTCAACCCATTTTGACAAATAGTCAACAGCCACGAGTATGTACTTGTTACCATGAGACGAAGGAAATGGCCCCATAAAATCAATACCCCATATGTCAAATATCTCACAAACTTGAATGGCATTTTGCGGCATTTCATTTCTTTGAGATATATTTCCGTGACGTTGACAAGCGTCACAAGCTTTGACAAACTCGTGGGCATCCTTATAGATTGTGGGCCAATAAAATCCGGAATCAAACACCTTCTTGGCGGTGTAGTTTGGACTATGATGGCCCCCGGTGGGTCCAAAGATGGCAAGTCGTGAGAATGTCAATAGCTTCCGTCCATAAACACACCGTCGGATGACTTGATCCACAGATTTTGAACAAGTAGGGTCGTCCCGAAATAATGTTTAACATCTTTGAAGAATTTGTTCTTCCGTTGGGTCGACATCCCTTTCACAATGAAGTTACCCGCATGGTAATTTGCGAAGTCGAGAAACCATGGGGTGGTAGAATTTCCACGAAAAGAAACCGCATTGAGTGTCTCGAGAGGAAATGTTTCATTTATTTCCTTTTCTCGAAAACATCTTGGTGAGGGTTTTCTAATCGACAGATGATCGTGACTAGATTCTCAGCTCCTTTTTTATCACGTATAATGATATCAAATTCCTAGAGGAGGAGAATCCAACGAAGCAATCTCGGCTTTGCATCTTGTTTTGCAAAGAGATATTTGAGAGCCGAGTGATCCGTATACACTACGCATTTGGTCAAGATTAAGTACGGCCGAAACTTCTCAAACGCGTACACCACGGCTAATAGCTCTTTTTCTGTGGTGGTGTAATGATTTGGCGCTTCAGTCATAGTTTTACTTGCGTAGTGGATAGGCTGAAAATGCTTGTTTCTTCGTTGCCCTAAGACTGCACCGATAGCAAAATCACTTGCATCGCACATGAGCTCAAAAGGCAAGTCCCGGTCGGGAGCAACGAGAATGGGTGCTTCAGTAAGCTTTTTCTTCAATGTTTCAAAAGCTTTTATGCACTCGGGTGAGAAGATAAAAGGAGCATCCTTTTCAAGAAGATGGGTCATAGGTAGGCGATTTTAGAAAAATCTTGTATGAATCTACGATAGAAACCGCATGACCTAAAAACTCCTAATACCTTTGACGGTAGTAGGATGAGCGCTTTAGCAATAACATCGACTTTTGCTCTATCGACCTCAATCCCATTTTTTGAAATCTTATGGCCAAGGACTATGCCTTCTTTGACCATAAAGTGACTCTTCTCCCAATTTAGACAAAGATTGGTGTCTTCACACCTTTGAGCATTTTATCTAAATGGAGAGACATGTTTGAAACGAATCCCCAATGACCGAGAAGTCATCCATAAACACCTCTATCGTTTCCCGATCATGTCGTGGAATATGGCCATCATACATCGTTGGAGCGTGCGGGAGCATTACATAAGCCAAAAGGCATACGTTTGTAGGCAAAAGTCCCGTATGGGCGGTGAATGTAGTCTTTTCTTGATCATTTGGATCAATGGGGATCGAAAATAACCCGAGAAACCATCAAGGAAACAATAGTACTCATTCCTCGCTAATCTCTCAAGCATTTGGTCCATGAAGGGTAGAGGAAAATGGTCTTTACTGGTGGCTTCATTTAACTTACGATAGTCAATGCATACACGCCATCCGTAACCAATCGAGTTGGAATTAACTCGTTATCTTCATTTGTGACAACAATAATGCCACCCTTTTAGGAACACAATGAATTGGGCTAACCTAAGGACTATCTCGAGATCGGGTAAATCAATCCCGCATCAAGAAGTTTGATAACCTCCTGCTTGATAACATCATGGATTTTGGATTTACTCTTCTCGATGTTGAACTGCTGGTTTGAAGTCATCCTCCATTAAGATTTTGTGAGTACAAAATTCAGGGTTGATACCCTTAATGTCGGAGAGTTTCCAAGCAATTGCTTGCTTATGTGACTTCAAGATTTTTATGAGAGCAGCTTTTTCATCTTTACTCAAATCTCGAGCAATAATGACGGGTAATTTATCATCACCTTCTAGAAATGCATACTCGAGATGAGGCGGTAAGTCCTTAAGCTCAACCTCAGGAAATTCTTCAGTTTTCTCAACTGACTTGACTTCCTTGTTATGAATCTCGACGGGAGGGAGAAGAGGAGAAGTGTCCAGATTTAACAATTTCTCAAGAAGAATATCTCCCTCCAGATTAATCTCATTTTGATTAATCTCATCTGGGATTGAATCACTAGGGTGAGGGGTTGATGATGGATCATCATTAAGCAACTTCTCAATAAGAAGTATGTCCCCCTCAATATCAATTGGAGCGTGATCAATTTCCCATGGAATGTAATCACTAGCCAAGTATGCTTCAATCTCATCTAAGATGAAGTCGCCTCAAACGGAGTGAGAGAAGGAGTAGAATTGGCTATGATAGGTTGAGAAGATGTGGTGGGATCCCACTCACGTAATTATGAGAATAACCAAGAACTTCGAGAGTATTCTTCGAAGCAACATCAATGATATCTATTCGGTTAACCGATTCGTAATCATAGTTTGCGGAGTACCTCAAGTTTGATCAAGGTTAAAGGTGACAACTTCATTACCAACACGCAATGTAATTTCTGCTCAAATACATCAATGAGAGCACGGCCCGTTCTCAAGAATCCTCTACCAACAATGAGAGGAACCCGATGATCGACATCAAAATCAACAACCACGAAGTCGGTGGAAAATGGAACTTTCCTACTTTACAAATACGTCCTCGGCAATGCCAAGAGGACGGGATATGGAACGATCTGCAAGCTCAAGAGTCATGCATGTAGGAGTAAGTTCCGGAATAGAAAGTTTCTTCCACACTGAATAAGGCATAAGATTGATGCTTGCACCAAGATCTGCTAGGGCAAAGCATTCAACCATTCCTGGGAATACACAAGGTAAGAGAAATTTCCCAGGATCTCCAAGTTTTTCTGGAAGCTTCTTCAGGATAACTGCAGAGCAATTCTCGTTCAGAGGAGTTTTTGCCATTTCAAACAGCTTTTCCTTATTGCTTAACATGTGTTTGAGAGTTGATGCAAACTTGGGCATCAATATGATAGCATCCGCAAAGCTTATGTCAAAGTGTAATTCTAGGAAAATTTGGAAAAATTTGTCCATTTGATGACTGGCTTTTTCGCGGAGCTTTTGCTCATTCAAACGTGATGGGTAAGGAATAGAAGATTTGGATTTCTGATTCTCAACAGGAGCTATAGGAGGTTCAAAAACAACTCCTTGATTTGACTTGGGTTTCGGACAACTTGAGGTTGGACCACCGAAGGTAGGACGTGTCGGTACTTCGTGGGCTTGAATAATGCACCTTGTCCGTTGTTTCCTTAGTAACTTGACTCATTGCCACGGTGGAGGAGGCATTGGAGTCGTGGGTCCATTGTGTGTCCTAGGTTCACTTTCCACTACCTTTGGGAGAGAAGAAGAAGAAGTAGTAGGAAGCAGCAGTCCATCATATGAAACACCACTTGGTTGTGATCGCTTTAGCATCGCCCCTCGGGTTAGCGATCGTGTTGCTCGAAAGTTTTCCGAGCCCGAGGGTTGATCATTTAAAGACTTCTTAAGATCGCAATCGACCGACCAACAACCTGTTCATTTCATCTTGGGATTTCATGAATTGCTTGATAACTCATCGATGATGGTCTGGAGGAACAATGACGGAAGGTGGATTAGGAAAATTCGCCTCTAATGTTAGGATTAGGACCTTGGTTTTGAAAATTTCCTTGATTAGGATTCATATTCCCATGAAATTGATTCCCTCGATTGAAGTTGTTTTGATGAAGGTTCCTTGATGTTGGAAACCTTGATTTGGTGCGGGATAGAAATTACCTTGGTTTTGATAACCTTGGTTCATTCTAGGTTGGTTTTGATTCGGTTTTGCATGTTATGATTCGGTTAAAACCGGTGGTGCTCGATTAGTGTTAGCACGGTAGTGTGGTTCATTTTGAGGACGGTATTGATTACCTCCTTGCTGTGAACTACCGGCTAGAGCATTGGCTTCAAATGGACTACCATCGGTGGCGGTACAATTGTAGTATGCATGAGGACCACCACAAGTAACACAACTCTCGACTTTCTTCACTTCACCATGTGTTGGTGTCGTGTGAAGGTCACTTTCTTCCGTTAGCAAGAACCAAAGCTCGAACAATGTATGTGAGTTTGTCAATCTTAGCATCGGTGCTAGATGTACTCACGGGAGATGAAGAAGAAGAAGGTCCAAAGATGAGACCGATATGTCTTTGCTCGGAAAGGCGGACCGAGATTTGTTCTCAATGATTTGCAAGGCTTCTTTGGTAGTCTTGCTCAGAAATTACCTCCGGAGGAATTCAAAGAGTCTTGATTGGTCCGATTGAGACCATTATAGAAAGTATCCATTTGCATTAACTCGGTAAAACCATGATGCGGACACTCATGAAGCAACTCTTTGTAACGATCCCATGCCTCCCGAATGATTCATCAAATCTCGAGAAAATTTCATTATCTCATTCTTAAGACTTGTGGTTCGGGATGGAGGATAGAACTCGTTAACGAACTTGGTGACTAGATCTTCCCATGTCTCAATAGAACGAGGGGTTGTTTCTCAAGCCAATTCCGGCTTGTCCTCAGAGAAAATGGGAGGAAGAAGCTTGATAGCTTCATGTGGGACATTCTTGTACTTGATGGTAGATGCAATCTTGTTAAACCATCGAATGTGCATGAGGATCATCCCGCTCAAAACCATAGAATTGGCTTTGGGTTACTAGATTAAGTAACCCGGTTTGAGCTCAAAGGTATCGACCACGATGGTTGGGACAACAATAGCATCTCCGTAACCCTCGATGGGTGCTTGGAGAAGCTCATTCATGGGCTTATCTTCCGCCATACGACGGTGGTGGTGGTGGTAGACGTTCCTCGATCACGGTGAAGGGCGAGCGTCCTCGTCTCACGAGGAATCTTTCCAAGTTCGAAAGTGGACTTGTAGAATGGAAGAACGAGTGCGCATGCACTAAGTATAAAAATCAATTTTCAAAACAAATGCGAGGCAAAACGACAAGTGAACTTAACCAATAATCACAAATGAAATGGCTTCTTTGAAAAAGGTACACCAAATCATAAGTGACACAAAGGCAAGTTTTAAATCGATGTTCGGGAACTTATTATGGTCACACCCCAGTTAGTAGGTGTCTTGCCTTGATTTGCGGTGGTTGATTTTATGTATATATTAAGTACCACCGAAAAGACGTAGGTATAGATTTGTGCAAATGGGTTTAAAACTTTTTGGACAATATTTTTGGTATCGTCTCGTTTAACCAAATCGTATCTCTTTAAGAATCACCTTAAAGACAATACAAGATAGAAAACGCTACGATTGTTTTGTTGTTTTATATTTTTTTTTGGTGTTTTTAACACTTTAGGAAAAGTGCTAATGAACTTTTTGATTTTCTATAACTTTACAAAAAACTTTTTACAAATGGTGGGGTATGTGCAAGAATGGGTCTGAAAATGGCTTAACACACGCTAAAGCCTCCCCGGCAGCGGCGCCAAAATTTGATTTGTGCTAAACCGTCAAGTTACCTCACACAAGCTAGCCACTTGTGAATGGCTAACCATAAGAAACTTAAAATAGTTAAAACACAAATGCAATGAAGATCAGAGAATACAATGAATTCCCGGGTCGTTTAGTCCCACGGAGACTCAATGGTGTGTCAAAACTAACTCAGATGATAGAGTGATCACTAAGGATAGTGATCAGTAAAGGTTTTGGATGAGAAATTACACTACTGATTGATTGGAATGAGATTGGAAACAGATTTGGAAAACACAACAATCAGATAAAAGAAACGTAAATACGTACGTTTAAAAACTACGTACACGTACAAAATAAAAAATGAAATCTAAGAAATAAAAGACCTAAAAATATAAAAATGACATTTTAAAATCCTAAAACAAAAGAAAATTATTAGAAAAAGAAAATTATTTTTATAACTATTTAATTAATTATTATTAATTAAAAACTATTTTAACTATTTAATAAATACTCTAAAATAGAAGAAAATATGAAATAAGGCTAGAAAAATAAAATTATGATATAGAAAAATCTTAAATATTATAAAACTTATTTTAAAACTAAAATATATTTTTAACACTTTTTATCTAATTATTATTAATTAATTACTATTTAAAATACACTTAAATACTAGAAAATATAAAATAAATCTGGAAAATGAAATTTTAACTTGGAAAAATCTAAAATATGATAAAACTAATTTTAAAACTGAAAAGATATTTTTATGCTTTTAATTATTTATTACTAATTAATTACTATTTTTAACTATTTAAAATTATAATAAATACTAAAAGATTAGGAAAATTATGAAACTTTTTCTAAAAATAGCTTAAGGTGACATAAAGCTAAGAAAACTATAAAAACAAGATTTGCTTATTAATAAGCTAAAAAGAAAAATCAAAAAGCTTAATTCTATTAAATAAATGCTATCACTGAATTTAAATTGATATTTTTCTGGATTTTCTTTTTGAAAACTACTTAACTACTGAAAATATGAAACTTTAACAAAGACAAAAATTTTACAAACTTAAAATAAGCAGTTTGACAAGCTTATGATCCAACAGAAGGCTTATAAGCTTATTTTGGTGAAATAAGCTCAAAGAAGCTTGAAAACTGGAAACAAGAGTGGAATAAGATTCAAACAAGCTAGTGCTACTAATATGAAGCTAAAAGATACAAATAAGCACACTGAAAAGCTAGGACAAAGACAATAAGCACTTGGCTTAAACTGAAAAAATGGACAGAACAAAAGGCTACTTGCAGCCCTAGCAAACAAGCTAGAAAATGAAAACTTAAGCTTGGGACTCAAAGATGACCAGGTTGGCTTTCCAAAGAACCAAGGATCACAAGATTTGAACAACAATTAAGCTCTGTGTGAGCTTTTGATTGAGCTTATGAAACTGGTGCACAGGGCAGTATTTCAGACTAGGTACCCAAAAGAAGCTAGATGAACTGCACTAAATAAGCTGATGAGAAGTGAACTACTATTTTTATAATTTTGTTTAGCAACTAAACTTTAATACCCTGAGAGCTTTTAAGCTAAAACTTACTATTAAACACACAATAAAATTATCTATTTTAATCAAAAACGACCAAATGCAAATTTTGACTTTTCTAAAAACTAACTAAGTTTGACTTAGATGAACTTTGAATTGATTTTAATCACTGAATATGTTGTTTTAAGGTAAACTAAGACTGATTTAATCAACACTAACAACTTATGAACACAAAACCTTGATCATGATTCATAAAAAACCAACAGTGAGCAAGACATATATGATCAAATGGAATTTTGACTTTTGATCAAATTAGGACTGAATTTTCTTGTTGCAGTGAGTTATTATGACCAATTTAAACAAACATTAATCAAGGATAATGACCATAGCACTCTCAAACACAGTTAAACCATTGAAACCAAACAACCTTTTCTAAAACTGTTTTTAACACTTTCAAAGATTTTAACAAATTAACACCATGAACTTGATTAAAGATCTTATATAATCACTTAATAGGACTAATGAAACCTTAAACAACAACCATAACAACATCAAACTAAGAAATGACCATGATGTTATTTTTAACTGTCAAGGTGAGATTTTTATAAACCACAAATTTAAAAGAACAACACACTGATTTTAATGATTAGATATACTTAATTATAACTAGTGAACAATAAAACCCAAAGATTAAAGCTAATGAATAATCAAAACAGTGAAATGCAAAAAATGAGTAAAAGGCTTACAAATGGCTATCCAACTGAAAACTGAGAACAAGGACCAATTAACACCCCTATTAGCTTACCACTAAGCTTCTAACCCAAGGCCATCCAAGATTTACCCTGCTCCAGCTGTGTACATCACTTCCATATGATTTTTTATTTTTCACTAATTACTTGGTACTTTTGTGATTTTTCTGTTTCTGATTCTAGACTGACTTTTAGTGTATCTAATAGCTTTTATAAGCTATATAGGAGCTTACATGTGCTTATTCAGTCCATGATAACACCTAACAACAACATTGGAACATAACATGAGATTTTTGAAATTTGTAAATATGCATAAACTGGAAACTTGAATTAACACTGAAATTGATAACTTCAAAAGATTTATTATACTTAATTACTTGAAATACAGAGCTTGAAAACTAAAGTTTACACTGGAATTTAAAGTTAAACTAAAAACGACTTGAAAATTAAAGATTATATTAGATACCTTGATACATTGCTTCTTGGCTCCTCTTTATAGACTTTTATGACTTCTTGATGTCCTCTGATTGTTTCCCACCACTTCTGAGCCATTGGATCATTGAAACTCATCAAAACCGTCCAAGTGGATTTTCGCGCCAAATTCTTCATAGCAGGTTTGAACCATTAATGGGTTTGGTTTCAATCAATTAAGAGCTTTTGGTGTTAGTGGAGGTGGAGGGGACAAGGTAAGGGGGGGTTGAAGAAAAAGTGGGAAAACCATGACTGGTTTTGGGATTCAGAGATAGGAGAGATGGGTGAACAGTGTTGGCGGTTTAATACCTTGTTTGACTTTCGTTGACCGTGGGAATATTAATAACGAGGGTCCAAGGGTCAAGCCAAGGTTCATGTTGGGGGGTTCAAGGGTCATTGGGCTTGGATATGCATATGGGCCGGCTGGATTTGGGTTTGATATTTAAAATGAGTCCGTTTGGTTTAAGTTAACACAAGGACTAGAATTGCAAATTTACCAAACTTAAAGGACTGATCTTGCCAACTTTCCAAACTTATCACAAGGACCAAACTTGACAAACATTGATAGTACAAGGACCCTTTTGCATAAAATTCCTTTTTATAAGTCCAAGGACTAATTTTGACATTTTTCAAAGTTTAGGGACCTTTTATGCCATTTGACCAAAAACTCATTCAAGGATCATTTTAACAACTTAGAAGATTTCAGGACCTTGAATGACAAAACTTCACATTTTGAATTCCGGGACTAGATTTGACAACTTTTAAAACTTGGGAGACTAAAGCGCCAATTTTGCAAACTTGAACCATTTTTCATCCGATTTTGATATTTTTGCATTTAAAACACATAAAACAACGATTTGTGATATTTTCATCAATTTGATGTATTTTGAGTGGTTTACAAAAATGATGATTTCAACCACACCTGCAAGTGTATACATTTTTAGATTGTATAAAAATGATGAGTATTTAGACACTCATCATAATCTCATACTATGAGACACCTCCATTTAAATTCCGACCACCCGGTGGAATCGGTATCATCAAGTCTCGTTATGGTTCCTTTATAGCGTAAATAGACATGATGAAAGTACTTTTATTTTTGTCGAATATCCCTTATATGGTATTTCTTGCTTCAAAGACGGATGGGATGCTTACCGAGTGATGAAATCTGCGATGCGGTTCTCTGCCGCAAATCCAAACATAGAAATTCATCTTTCTGCCCTAAACCACATAAATTCCACACACGCAATAATTAACCACGACACAACATAACCAACTCAAAAACAATACACTCGTAACAAATTAAGTAATAACTTACACGAGCCCTCTTTCTCACTCAACGTCCATGACGAGTTAAAATGGCTTTTTTTTTTTTTTTTTTTTATCTCGGTCACCGAAAAGTTGTACTTCAGATTACATGATAAAGGTAGATATAGTAGGGTTATATTCATTACTCCTTCGTGAAAACAATTAGATTCAAATAATTGAAGTAACTATCATTGCCGAAATAACCGACATCAACGAATGAAATTTGTCGTTGACACTAATCATACTATTTGTCAAAAGGGTACTAACCTTAACTTGTGTATCCTGCTCCCATGATCGTAAATCATAACCGCTTTCATGTTGAGAACTTTCTTTGGAGATTTCATGGCACGTGTGATGTCGCTGTTGTAAAATACATATTCACAACTTCAAGATGATAAAACTTTAACATGTAAAATGTGCATCTTCATCTTCATCAGACCAAAGTTTTTCAACATCATACTCCTCACGTAAAATCTAATATTTATTGAAAGTATAAAAACCCACCTTCAATTAGCACCGATAAAGGTGTTATTCACACACCAATATGTAAAGCGCAAGACCGACGACTTCTCGGTGGTAAGCTAATCCAAGCAACCCCTAATGAAACAACAAAATATGCAGTATAAATCGTGGTTCAAATTTTAAAAAGTATGAATTAAACAAAATTAAACCATACCCACATGTTGCTAAACGTAAACTCGAACAACTATAAACCACCTCTTATTGGTTATCTATAAGATCCATATGCTAATGTGTAGTATCAGTATTTCCTAAGCCATTGTCGGGTAATAACATGAATAAAGGGGGAACACATTAGTAAGATTTGTGTAGCATTTTTGTTTGACGAAGGTGGGGCTGATGAAGGGCTCTACCCAATAAGCATTTTTCAATTTTAAGACTACCACGATGCAATTTGGAATCAAGAACATAATGCATTCTAAAACCAACACTAACCATATACATAACGCATCGAACCTTCTAAAAACTCGTGTTAATTAGAGCCTGCAATGTATATACCACAACACGAAGATGTTATACATAAAACATTAGGTAATTGCTCGTAATTTTAAAAAATAATACCAAATTCAACCCACCAACATATGAAAACAACATAAGTCTTTGTAAGTGTATATATGAACCACATCGATGTGTGTCATGAACCCGCCACCTGCACCACACCTTCATTAACAACCCACGGCATATCCCGAACACGAAATTCAAGCACATGCATGATTGAACCAAATAAAAGCTAAAAAACCTTGATAAAATTACGGTTAGTACTCACCGACAATCACATATTCGTGGTTCGTTAATCTTCCATTTATTTCAGCCATATTGAAATTATTCAATCTTCAGTTTGTACAATGTACAAAAAATGAAAAATTAGTGGACATGATGGATAGAAAATCGAAGCTATAGGAAAAATATCTAACTTAATTACTTGTTGTACAATCGAAGCTATAGGATTCATTTATTCTTATCAAAATCCAAGGCGCGCACACGGAATTAATCTTTAGTTTGTACAATCTACAAAAAATGAAAAATTTGTCGCTGGTGCCTATTTGTTTCATCTTGCCTCTTGATGAAGGTAGATGTTAGCTAGAAAAGTGTAGAAACCTGGAGTAATTCCGTGCGCAAGGTAGATGTTAGTAGATCTCACCAACAACACCAAAAGAGAGAGACGTTTCTTCTGAAGGAAGGAAATTAGAACAACGAGATATTTTTTTTTTTTTTTTTTTTTTTGAACTTAGAAATATTATTAGAAAACTAAGGAACATACAAATCACTCCTGCAAGCGAGGTAATTTCATGAGGAAAGAACTATCCCAATTAAATTCGAAGTCGAACAAACGCGTGAGAAGCAACCCATGTGCTACTTTATTATGCTCACGCTTTACCCAAGAAAATGATATTCGCATATTCTTTGCCCAAAAGCGAATGTCATCAATAAGAGCTGCAAATCTCCATGGTGGGCATGCTTCTGAAGATGATAAGGAGATAGCCATTTGAGAATCCGATTCCACAATAGCATTTAGCCACGGAAGTGTACACGTGCGAAAGGTCCAACACAGTGTACACGTGCGCAAGGTCCAACACAGGCAACATCATCGGGCCAAAAAAATGGGCCAACATATAGTATTTAAAAAAGGCCCAAGAGGAAGCATTAAAAAACAATGCTTTTGATGTCCCGTGTGCTATAGTTACTTATACAAATTTATACAGTATAAACTAAAGCAATCTTTAAACGATGCCGTTTCGTGTCGCTATTAAAAAATAATTTTTTTGCTCTAAAAAGGTAGCCCAAACACAAGCCCAAAATTGAATGGCCCAAAACCGGTTAGCCAAAAACAATTTAAAAAATTCACCCCGCACTATATAAGATGTTCCGAAAACTACCATGAACCTTTTATTACTTACGACTTCTTTATATAACAAATTTTATTTATCAAATATCTAACAAGTAAATACCGATTTATTTGATAAAAAATATATTGCCGGGAAGGCATCTCGGTAACTAACAAACCGAGCTGAACAAAATTTATTTACCGAATATCAAACAAATATCTTGCGATATCTTTAAAAAAAATATATCCCCGGAAAAGCATTCGAATTACAAACAAAACTAGCCCGATGTTGATATATTTTTGACATACGTACAAATTTATAAAAGTTGTTGAAGTTTAGTATATATTTTTTATAAGAAAATTTTATCGATTTCTTTAATGCTATAAAAATATATCGTCGAATTATTGTGTATTACACTATCTATTACCAATGCTAAAGTTTACCGTCCACTACGATTTTCAAGACGCCTCGCAGCAACGCGTGCTGCGGGTGCATTCTCACTCGTTATTTTTTTTTTGAACGGCAAAAAATATATAACAAAAAAAGAAAGTTCACTAGCAAGGAACTAGGAACCAAAATTACAAAACAATTCTAGAAATACAAAAAAAAAAACTACAGATTCTAGAATCATCTCAGAATTTTAACTGCAAGGGCCGTAAAAAGGTTGCAAAAAACTTATGCCGATTACAGGAAGACCTAAGGCATAAGAAAAAACCTCATCAATGAAGGCCGAGCCACCGGTTTTCACTTCAAGATGTTTTTGATACGACCCCATACAAATTCTGAGGGGGAACCCAAAGAAACAAAACAGATAAGCCAAGAACTATCCAAGTGGATACCCACTCTACTTATCCCACGAAGATTTATCCTTCATGTACCGATTATGAATCCAAAGATAAGAAGTCGCGACAATGGCGTTGAAGACATCCGAACTAGACTCGTGAATGTCGTTATTACCGCAGGTTTAGAAGATTATCTATTGGGAGCTATCTTTCTAAATATTATTAGACTAGATGGACGGGGTGGGAAGACCCCCGAAACAAGGCGAAACTCATGAAATGCAAAATTACGTGAAGGCATCTCTTACTAATTTTGTAACCTGAATGCAACTATCATTTTATAATCTAGATTGTTCTCTTAGATCTTAGAATCAATCAAATTACTATAGTAGGAGGACGTGCTAAAGCATTGACCAACTAAATTAGCCGTCTAAAATTCTTGAGGTAAACAGAACCGGGTCATTGATGGGATGGGAACTAGTCGCCTTCTTGTTAATTACGTCATTAAAAGTTTCTATAGTGGCGTTTTCATACCTTCACAATTTTTAAGTAGTAATCTCTTATATATTTCTTCCGTCTCAAAATTATTGTCAGAGACAAAAATTACAAAGTTTGATAAAAGTGAGACTATTATAAATCTCAGTCACTCAAATAAAATATTCCTCAATTATTTCTTTTTCTTACTTAAAATGAAAAGTGGACAATTATTTTCTGACATTACAAAAAGAAAATGTAGACTATAATTTTTAAACGAAAAGAGTAATAAAGATTTTCAAAAAATGGTAAAAGAAGGTTGAAAAACTGAAGTGGGTCAATTGTAATGCCCCGTTCTATATCGAAAGTTAAAATTGACTTCAATTTGATTAAACATATATAAATTTCTTTCAACAAAATAAATATGTATAAATATATATTTGTCAATTTTGTAAATAAACCTTTAAAACAAAGAGTTAATTAACAAAGACATTCCAAAAAGAACACGTGGGCTATAATTTTTAAACGGAAGGAGTAATAAAGATTTTCAGAAAATGGTAAAAGAAGGTTGAAAAACTGAATTGGATCAATTGTAATACACCGTTCTATATTGAAAATTAAAAGTGACTTCAATTTGATTAAACATATATAAATTTCTTTCAACAAAACAAATATGTATAAAAATACATTTGTCGATTTTATAAAAAAAACCTTTAAAACAAAGAGTTAATTAACAAAAGTATAGTTTTTAAATTGTAAATAAATAATATGGACTTATGTATAATTATCATTTTTCATATATTTTTTTAATATTTTTATAAATTTAATAAATACCCTTTAAACTTTATACATATATACTCTATATTTTGTTAAAAAAAAATATAGCATATAATAATGTTGTTATTTACAAATGCTATTTTTTTTTTATGAAATTAAGTAAGGATATAAAAAAAATAATAATAAATAACTATTTGAATTCAATGCCTACTTATGTTATTCCTCTTTATAAGTTTAACCCGAACTTACATGAGTTTAATAATTAAATATGGCTAATATTACCTCACGAGTTACTGTGAGATGAAAATAAATAGACGAGATTGTAAATAGATCAACGGAACATATTTTTTTAAAAGGTAATTATGTGCTACTAAACATGCATAATATCTAAAACATGATATCAATTGATAAATTAAAAAAAAAATCAACCTAAACACCATGTTAGTTAAACAAAGTGAAATCCTTCATGTAACAAAAATCTATGCAAAATATTAAAATATTATACATAATGAAAACATTATGTAAAAAACCGTGTGGCACACCTAACCGTACGTGCACGGGTGTTATAATTATACAAGTATAAAAGTTCTGCTGTAATTTTATTCGAAAATCTTAAACATTACAAAACCATGAATTTATAACTTGTTATAATATCTAACTTCAAAACAAAATTATAAATACATTATTACACTTTATACTATTTGCCTAAACCCCGTGCGTGCACGAGTTCTAAAACTAGTACATTATATATTTAATCGGGTAACATGTTTATGATATATAAGGCTGGATGCAATAGGAGGTAATCGTGTATCGATCGAGCCATGGGGCGATCGATGTCATGTCGATCCCCTTGGTGTGGATGGTATCGATCGAGGGCAAAAAAAGATGTATCGTTCGTGTGGACGATCGACAAGAACAAAGCACAAATGTTGCTAGCCGTTGAAGTCCAAACAAAAAAAAATGTATCCGTTTAAAAAAATACTACTAAAACTATCCTATAAATATACAACTTATTTACACACTAAACTCACAAATCTCACACATTCTCTATATCCAAACCAAAAAATCCTACTCTATATTTACACACTATGAGTTTTAATTCTTATGAGCTATTCATTGCCGATTCGTCATCGGATGATGAAAATGAAGTTAGTACCGAGTTTATGATGTTTGCGGAAGACTGTTGGGAGGCTTTTCAAGCATCACAAAAAGTCTCACGAACCCAAGACAGTAGGGATCGTGTGGGTGCTCATAACCGTTTAGTGGATGCTTACTTCTGCGAGAACCCAAGATACGGCGATCAAGCATTCCATGATCGTTTCTGTATGAGCCGACGACTATTCACACGAATTGTCCGAGATATAACCGATCATTCACCTTATTTCCAACAAACTCCTAATTGTACCGACGTACTAGGTATTTCTCCATTGATGAAGTGTGCCATTCAATCCGTCAATTAGCATCTGAGTCAATGTTGATGCTCTAGAGCGAATACGTGCAAATGGGTGCGTCAACAATTCGTGAGTGTCTCGAAAAATTTTGTGAGGCCATAATGGAGTTATATGGTGCGAGTATTTGCGAAAGCCGACGGTTAGTAGCGTTGACAAACTCTATGCTCATCACTACGAAACTCATGGGTTTCAGGGATGATCGGTAGCATCGATTGCGCAGTTGGCCGTGGGCGGTGCCCGCATGCTTTAAAAGCTCAATTTTGTAGGGGTGATCACGGCGGGATCCTTTCATTTTATTGGAAGCGATCGCGTCCCAAGATTTATGGATTTGGCATCGTTCTTTGGTGTTGCCGGATGAATAACGGCGTAAATGTTTTACGTGCATTGCCTCTTTTCAATGATCTCAAAGCGGGAGAGCTCGGATGTGGAATTCTTTGCTAACGGCGTGCCTTATAAACGTGGATATTATCTTGTCGATGGGATATATCCGGAATGGTCGGTTATTATGAAGTCCATTAAAAATCCGAGGACGAATGATCACAAACGAATATTGTATAAGGCGATGCGCAAGCAACAAGAAAAGATGTGGAGCGTGCTTTTGGTGTCTAAAGAAGAAGTGGCTAATGATTAAACATCAATTTAGAGGGTTTGACAAAGGCGTCTATCGCATGTAATGTACACATGCATCATATTACATAATATGATAATTAGGACGACAAAGCGATATCTCCGTATTCTTTTAATGAAGAAAGACCGTTCTTATGATCCCATAAGAACGCATGTGGAATCGTTGGAAATTACCAAGGAGATACGCGACAAAACAACTCATCTTAGCCTCAAAGCGGATTTGGTGGAAGACATTTGGCATCGTCGAATCAAAACTAGTTTAGTCGTTGTATTGTCGTTATGTTTTAATTTTATTTGAATTATTATGTAACGTTTAATTGTTAATGAAATTTTATTTTGTGTTAAAATGTTTTAAAAAAAAAAAAAAAAAAAAAAAAAAAAGCAATCATACTTCTTGAAGTACCTAATCGCAGAAGGTCATTTGGAGAGAAAGGCGCGTGGCGGAAAAATGGCGACGGATTGAATTCCTCTTGGGAGGCGACAAAATTTGAATGCAATAGGTCGATCGTCGAGTCGATCATTGGGGTAGGGTGATCGATTTCAATCGATCGCCAAAAGAAAAAGTGAAACCGGTCATGAGTGAGATCGACATCCACAAAGCAAACATACAAAATATTATGTAACGTTTGACCCCACTCAACTATAATTTCCTTTTATGAAATAGTGAAGTCAAATAAATATAAAATATTTTCTTCTTTCTAGAAAATAAAGTATGTAATGTTGGCCGGACAAAAGTAAAGGAGCTTTAAAATTGAAAATATATAAATAGTAGCTGGGCAAATTAAAATAAAAACGCGGATATTATCTTGCTAATGGGATATATCCGGAATGGTCGGTTTTAATTTTATTTGAATTATTATGTAACGTTTTAATTATTAATGAAATTTATTTTGTGTTAAAAATGTTTTTTAAAAAAAAATGAACTTGGTCGCCTTCTTGAGCAAGACCTAATGAAGGTCGTCACGGAGAAGCGGTGACGTGGCGGTGAAAAAGAAGGGATTGAATCCCTCTCTACTAGGCAGCCTAATGTTTTTCGAAACACAAACATCACAAACGAATCCAGAAATTTGTAACTTGTTATAAGTGACGTCTCCAGAAATTATGATCAGGTGTTGCACCAACTTGTTTCACACCATTTATCGTCTAACTTTTATACTTAGTTGCTCATTGGTCAGATTAAAACTCTCGCATCTTTCAAGTTGTGTTCGTTTTAAGTTTGGATCTTCATGATAACACTGTAAACAAAATGACATTATAACCACAAAGCGAGAACTTAAGATAGACGGGAGATGCAAAACAAAAGAAAGGCAACATATAGAACTTCATACTTGTTCTTCTTGTTCTTTTGCTTCGAAGTCTGAAGATGCATATGAAGAACCCAAAAAGCAAAATAAAAAGTGTGGAAACTCGAGTATATAAATATCGTAATATTTACACTAACAAAAAGAATAAATAAAAAGAAAATAAAAAACCTCTATTGCATTTTTAAAAGACAACTATCTTTTGTCTTCGGATTTTTCACACACACTAGAATCGGTATTTTTAGGGGCAACGGATGTCGTCCCTCATAGCCCAAAATGTCGTCCATATAGCTTATAGCGACGACACATGGTTCCTATAACTTTCGTCTCGACAGCTTGGTTGCTAAAGATTTTAGCGACCACATTTTTTTACCTTTAGCAACTACGGGTTGACTTGACTTTTATGACTTTTGACTTTTTGACTTCCGTCCAAACTTTCGTAACAAAACCTTTAGCAACTATATGTAGTCCTTATAGGTCTATTGACTATTTGACCAAAACCTTTAAGGACGACATGTCGTTTCTATAAGTCGTCTTAAAAAATGACTTTAAGGACGACATTTAGTGAACCTATCCGTCGTCCCTATAAGTACCCCATCTCCGAAATTAAAAAAATGGGGTTGTAACATTTGATGTGTTAAAATTCGGTGTTACACCCGGCACCATGCTAGGTCTTGGTCTTGCTCTCATTATTGCACCAATAAGAAGAAATTCAAAAATACCAAACCATGATTTAATGGAGTGAAATAAAATACAATGTTCAGAATAAACAAGGTTACGTTTCCCCAATGTTACAGCTTATGGTCAAATAAATTGACTTGAAAGATTCGAAAAGACTAAACGAGTTTTACGAAGTCTCCCAATATGGTTTCGACAAGTATTTCGAGGAAAGACTCATAAGTCTCACCGTTTTTACGTTTTACTAGCAGGGTACTCGTGCGTTGCGGTGACGGGTACCCTGAAATAATTTTTTTTCCAGTAAATCATGTATTTTAGTTTATTATGTTTTTTTTACGATAAATTTACGGATATCAAAATTTCATTTATCCGTGCGATTCGTTTCGGCGCATTGGCCGTCTGGGTTCAGTTCAAATTGTTTAGCTAGCGCCCTTCGCATTAGCTGTGCATCTTGAGCTCAAGCCCATTTTGCATTTTCTTTAATATTTGTATAATGTGTTTTATTATTTGTATTAGTGACATTTAATCGAAGGTGCAGGCGTTCTTTGGGGAGTACATTGAAATAAAATTTTCAGTGAATCGTGTATTTTAGTTTATTATATTCTTTTCGATGATAAATTCTGATTTCAATAATTTTGTTTAGCAGTGCGTTCGGCTCGAGCCCGTTAAGCTGCCTGTGTCGGTGAAGCCCATTTGGGTTGTTCTTGATTCGAAACGAATATTATTTGTATTAGTGACATTTAATGTAGGAATTGTTTTTTAATTTTGTTGTACAATATGCTTGATAATTTGTATTTATTATGTTAGGGGTGTTTTAATAAATGTATTAATTGTATTTATTGATCAGTTAATTAATTAACCATATTAAATAGCATTAATGTGGTGTTTTGTTTTTTTAATATATGCATTAAAGTGGTGTACGTTATACTTCTTATCTTGTACGTCTGAAAATTATATGCATTAAAGTGTTGTACATTATGTTTCTTTTCTTAATTATATGAATTACTAATTATAGTAATATGTGTTGGCTTATATTTTTAAAACTTCTTTTTATAATAAGTCCTAAATACATTATTATGTAGTATAGATTACTTGCAGATAAATTAAAATAATAATATACTCCTATGTTGTATGATTAGCGAGTCCGCCGCGTTCTTGTGACGGTCTTCTGAAATAAAATTACAGTGATTTATGTATTTTAGTTTATTGTGTTTTCTGATAAATTTACGGATATCAAAATTTCATTTAGCCGTCTTAGTTAAGACTCGATCTGTTGGCCGTCTGTTCGAGCTCAACCCCATTTTGCCCGATTCTTGATTCGAACTTTAATATTTATATAATGTCTTTATTATTTGTATTAGTGACATTTAATGCGAGTGCCAGCGTTGCTTGTTGCGCACCACGAAATAAAATTTTCAAGTGAATCATGTATTTTAGTTTATTATGTTCTTTTGACAATAAATTTACGGATCGATTTCGTTCGGCCAGTGCCGATTCGAGAGCTCGGCGTTGCCTGCACTGTTCGGGCTCAAGCCCATTTGGCATGTTGCCCGTTCGGGCTTGAATATTATTTGTATAATATTATTTGTATTAGTAACCTTTAATGTAGGAATTGTGTTTAATTTGGATGTACAGTATGCTTGATAATTTGCATTTATTATGTTAAGGATGTTTTAATAACTGTATTAATTGACTGTTAATTAATTGACTATATTAAATAGCATTAATATGGTGTTTTGTTTTTCTTAGTATGCGTATTAAAGTGGTGTAAGTTATCTTCTTTATCATGACGTCCGAAAATTATGTGCATTAAAGTGTTGTATACAGGGACGGAGCCAGCTTATGCTTTGGGTTGGCCAAGGCCCACCCCAAAAAGGACTTTGGTTATTAATATCATGCATAGAATCTGTATATTTGTAACGTATTTAGTCTCATTTATTAACTTTTGGCCCATCCAAAGATAAAAAAATACCTCATCCAAGCTATTTTGGACCCATTCAACTTGACATTGGCAGACTTAAGTATTTAAGTATTGCTAATTATTCATCTGCATCATTTATTTTTATTTATGGATATCAAGTATGTAAGATTGTATAACATTATATCACTATTTTTTACTTGTGTATTGAAAGTTATGGTTGGTTAAGGTGTACTACTTTAGTTTATTCCAAGGTTGTCAAGATCGGGATCCTACCCAGGATCGTTTTCGTCTTTGCAAGATCGTGATCGTAAAATCGGATCGGGATCTTAAGATCCTACTCTAATGTTATTTCTTAATAGTTTATGTAATTTTATACAAATCTACAAATTCTAATACATTATAACCATAAAATACTATGAATGTTTCATATAAATGTTGTCTAAATTATGATTATAAAATATTTAAAAGATTAACATGTTGTTTTTGAATTCTACAAACAAACAACCCATAAATTTGTAGTTTTTAGTTTGTAATCCGAGAAAAGTAAGATCGGATCGATTAGATCGTAAGATCGTATGGTAAAGATCGAGATCCTATAAAATCTTAAGCACCGCAAAGATCCACATGTAGGATCCGGATCGTTTTAACTGCGATATCGTAAAATCGTGAGATCACAAGATCGGGATCGGGATCGACAACTATGGTTTATACTATTGTTAACAATAATTATTAAGATTACGATCAAGGTATATTGACTAAGAAGCGTAACTTATAAAAAAACGATGGTTATTATACTCTTAGATATTAATACATGTTAGTAATAAAGTTTCACGATTTTTGTATTTATTTTCTTTAACTTCTACTTTTGTATCGGCCCACCCGAGCGAAGAATCCTGGCTTCGTCACTGGTTGTATATTATGCTTCTTTTCTTAATTATATGAATTACTAATTATAGCAACATGTGTAGGCTTATATTTTTAAGACTTCATTTTATAGAAAGTACTAAATACGTACTATAGATTAGCCACCTTTCCTGACCGGTGTAAAGTATGAAAACCGTCTTGTTCAAGCAATAATTTTTATTTAATATAAAGTAATAAGTAAATTATGCTAAAAAAAAGTAATACGTAATTAATTATCAATTTAATATCACGTTAGATGTCGGTAAAATATTCACACATTTTCAAATTTGATTGTACGTCTACAATGATGTGAATCTTGATCGGTACTAAACCCGATATATAGCGAGTCAATCCATGTTTAGTTACAACCAATAACCTAAAATGTTTATCAACATTTACCCCACCTAGCATTGTACTTCTAGTTATCACAGTTAGGTGGAAGTATAAAGAAGGAAACTCAGTTTTATCATATCTTGCGATTAAATGAGATTTTAGGTCGAATTATTTCAAAAAAAGGTTAAATGATATTCAAATTTGTATTATAAAAATAGCAAGTTAATTAATTGGTCGGGTTAGAATTCTAGCTATTCCTAGCTATCTTGTTGGCCTCCTTTCTTGGAAGGAATCGGCTACGCTCAACACCAAAGAAATTTTTTTTGCTTCGATATAAACCTCTAGGTGGATTATATAGCGTTACCTTGATAGCGTATGCTTCAATTTGAAACCATATGGAAAAATTCAAGAATCTTTCATATCTTTGGATCACTCATAGAAGCAAAAACATTCGATATGAATGTGACTTGAATGGATCACGACCCCTAGTCTGGCTTGTTTCAATTAATTGTGATTGTATTCTGTTGAGGTTAAGATACATGATATACAAATAATAATAACATGTAGACATCACAGAGTACACAGCGGAAGACTTAGAACATAATAGTAATTAACTAACTGAAAATAAACGCGTAAACATACCTTTTCCAAATTGCAAGAACTTTTTCAATCAAGAACCCTAATTAAGGTTTATGTGGTTTAACGAATTGACCCTTATCGTTTTTCAATTCAAACCAATTGATGTAATAATAGTGTGTTACACCACGTTCTTGTACACGTCTTATTAGCTATTCGATCACGAATGCTAGTTACGATCACAATAGATTAACCAAACACCTTTGTTATGCTCAAGGTCACATCGCAAATCCGCTACATGGGGTTTTACTTGTCGACCTAAGAACAAGAGGAAGAAAGAAGAAGTTTGGCCTTCTATTGAAATCTAGTGTACCAAATGATGAATACATGGGGATGTATTTATAGCCTTATAGTACATGTCAAGATTACTATGGTTTCGATGTGAGGATTCCATAGTTTATGCAAAAACAAGCCCAAAGAGGGTTCCTAAAACCTTCTTGGCTTGTTTACTTTCTTCATATCCGATTGACATTTAACGACCGACAGTCGCCAGATAAGTAGTTATCGCTCGTTAAGTCGTTTATTGTGAATTTAATAATTAAACATAATATTTTATATTAATTATTTAAACATCGAGTCTCATACGTAAAGTGTGCAATCCCGTGGTATCGAATTGAATCCGGTCATACACATATTAAATATATCCATAAACCAGCAGCTCCCAGCGGAGATATCTTAGTATGCGTAATGACATTGGTTAGCATCTAGCAACACGCCAATGACCCCGAACAACTCGGTATGGTTTCTGGAAAAACCTTTTGATGATTCATCATCATACTTATCTTTGTTTCGAATACCATGTTAATAAGAATATGGATCTCCTCATTTCTTAATTAACTATTACATTTCTCGCTTTATATGATTGATCAAGATTACCAATTCTTCTAAACATATTCCGAAGACCTTGGGCATGGCCATGCAAACATCTTGACAACCCTACGAGGGCCCAGCGTATTATACTTCAAAATAAATTTGAAGGAAACAAATCCCGTTTTGACTACGAGCAAAATTCATAAATTTCGCAACACTTCTGAAAACAACCCTTATAACTACCAGTTACGTATAACGTTAGATTGCTTCACATAAATGCACTACATCCATGACATTTCTATGGTATCTCAAGTCAGAGGATAAATATTAATGATGTACTTAATGACTAAGATCCATAAAGTACCATCATGTGGTTGAGATAAGTCCTATACTAAATCCATTGAAAATCATCTGAAATTAGTCATGCTACACATCAATATATTTTCAAGTATATTCTAACTAATACTCGATTTTTCTTAGTTCAATATCATTCCCATGTTATTGATCGACAATGGACTATTTAGAATCACATGCAAATACATGACATAATATTATAAATGAAATTAAACGTATAAAGTATTTTTTTGGGTTTATTGATTTAATGATACAAAACAATAAAGATTGAAACATCAAGGACTTAAAGTGACAAGAAAGAAATCCACAAAAAGATGGAAGGACTTGCTTGCAAAAGAAGTTTTATTTATTAGTCCTTCGTAGAGATTTGTAAACCCTAATCCTCTAGCATATAAAGAGGACATGGGGTGTAGGTTTTAATATACAAGTTTTCCAATATGTAGACGTCTAGTAAAGGGGTGTGTGTGTGTCTAGGGCGTGTGTTATTGTAAACGCCTAGACTAGAGTTAGTTTAGTTAACCCCCAAGATCAAAGAAGTCTTTGATCCCTGTTATAGTTTAGATAACACGCTATTAATATAATTGGAGGTGACGGTGAAAGAAACCTTGTGTCAATAATAATGATGTTTTGATTTATTCCGCTGTGCATCTTATTGTTATCATTGTTATTGTTAAACCCTAAGGCTCAAAACGATCTCATGGAGTATAACAAACTCCACAATTGGTATCAGAGCTTGGGGAGCTCGTTACCTAGGGATTCACAAGGTTTTTGGCGAAACAGAATGAAGAAAATCGTGTATATACAAAATTCGCAACGTTTCTGCAGCACTGTTTTCTAATGACGATAACTTTTTCGTGAACCGTTGGATCGGGCTACAATTTTTACTGGAGCTTCTCTCTATACCCATCTAACTTTTAACTGGAGGGATTATCAATTCGAGCTCGCAATCAAAAGTTATTCAGTGTCGAAGTTTGCTGCAGAAAGAGGATCTATTATCATACATATTTTATTCAATCTGCGGTAATACTCTTGCATATTAAATTACTCTTATGTACATGAGATACATGGTACTTGTATTTGAAGACGACATGTCATTTGTCATTGATTGGTTGAGCAAACAAAGTAGGGTCGATGGGTATTGCTATTATTTTTGAATTGGTCGGTGTACTTTATAAATTGGACGATAGCCTTCTTTTGTGATCAATGGCCAAAGTATATTTGCAAACATCACATGGGACGGTGGTATATTTATTTTGAGAACAAGTGATATCAATTGAATTGACGATTGAAAAGCATGATTTTGTTGACCGATTTAGAGTTTGGAAAAGTTTGTTTTGGTTCTTGAAATTGTGGTCGCACTTGCTCATAATTGCTGCGTTTAAGTTTAATGCTACCAGCTGCTACGCCGCTATTGTCTTCGTTTTCATGAATCCTACCAAGTTGCTAACCTTAAGCTATGCTACAAGTTTATTAGTGCAGCTCGACAAGGAACCTACTGCTACTTTATTCGTTTCCACTGCTAGTGTAATCGACTACCACTGCTACGTTACTTTCATTACCACTGCTAGCTTTAGCTCGTTACCACTGCTAGTGCTCGGATTCCACTGCTAGTGTTATTAGTTACTACTGCTCATGCTATGCTTGTTCGAATCTACTGCTCTCGCAAATATTACTACTGCTTTACTCGTGATTTTGCTACCAAGTGATGTTTGCATTCGCCGTTTCTACTGCTCGAGATTTATTACTGATACTCTTGGATTGCATGGTACTCCAATAGATTGTGATTATTGATATGTGCAAAAACACATATCATTTCTTTATCAAAATAAACCCAAAATAACCAAGAAAGAGCCGTTTATTGCTAATATTTGTTGTTTTCTTGAGTTTGTGCTTGTGCAGGTACGGATATGATAAAACACACAAAAAGAAGCCAAAACAGACGAAAATCTGAGCACGAGAGATTAAGAGAGCTAAAGCTGAGCCGGAAGATCAAAATTGTGCATTTGTGAAGAGTTTCATTCTCTAAGGATGATTTTTGGAAGATATGATCAAATTTGAAGAATTGTCAGAATCAGTCCTTGAACTTTGAGCATTTGGCAGAATAGACCCTTGAAGATTCAAAAGTTGCAAAATCATTCCTTTGATTATTGAAGATTGCCAAGACTAACCCTTGGATAACATTTTCAGATTTACACTTATGGTCCCTGAAAAATCAGTTTTGCCAAGTTTAGTCCCTAAGTTGCACCATGGATCATATTACTAGTCCTAAATCTAAATTAAATCCAAGCCCAAAACAAACTAAACTCACGGCCCAACTATCTCTAACCCGGTTCAAAACCATGACCCGTATACCATGTGGACCCTAGTCAAACCCACCACTTACGGTCAATATAAGCTGAAATAAAATAAAAAACACCCCGCCAAATTTGCCCCAATTCCTTCCGGTGAAGAACCTAGAATACCCTTCCTCCCAATTGGCCAAATTCACTATCATTAAGGGTAGAATAGTACTTTCACGACACATTATGACACACGACATGTGCCCGGTGCCATGTCATCAATCCGTGTGCTACACCTCAAATCTTTGCTTTCGATTGGTCCAAGATGCGTGGCATGTGCAATCAAGGTTAAGATCAAATGGGATCGTGGAAGATGATCCAATGGTTCTAAATGCACTCAAAGAAGCACAAAGCTCTTACGGAATCTTCTCATTTCGGCTATAAATAGGACCTTTTCATTCACAGCTTGGATATGTAGTTTTTAGTGATAGAAAGTAGAGTGTAGTGAGAGAGAGAGTAGAGTAATTTAGCTTAAATGTATTTTCAGTCAGTATTTCAAAGTCTCATTTGTAAATGAATACGATGATCCATTTTATCCGAAGAATGAAAAGGAAGCAACGATTATGACTGATGAGCTTGTTGATACTGAGGTCCATTATTTTTTATCCGAGAGCGATTCCTTTTCTCGTGAGGATTTTCACGTAGATGATACTTTGATTTCCTTCCTCTCCGAGGATAAGATTTTTAACCCTGGGATACTCATCGAAGAGTACATTCTTATCACCAAAGTTATTCGGAATTAGGATCCTATCTTGGATGCCTTCATTGTTGAACCTTCGAAATGCATTTCTTTGTACCATGGACTCCCTTCTTCTATGGAGTATTCTTATTGTGATCCGTCGTCCTTCGTCCGCCCGCTAAACCGTGGGATGATGGATCAATCTTTCTTGAAAAACCTTTTGTGAGTTTGGGAGATGTTATTCCGTATGTCTTTGAAGCCGACATTTTCTTTCCTCCCAACCCACCCGTTCTCTTTCCTCGAGTGAGGATACCATCTTTGATCCGGTATCCTTCCCGCTTACTTCCCAAGGACAAATGAATTCGGGGACGAGTCGGGGCTAGCGACTCGGTGAAGAAAAAGCAAGATGGCGCTTAGTGGGAGGCACCCCATGCTTATCTCTATTTTCTTTCTATTTTCTAATAAGTGGCGTGAAGGGGTTAGCCTCTTCGATTTCTCGTGTTTGGTTGTTTGTGATGTTGTGTCTAAGATGATTCCGATATGAAGACTCTCGTGCTCGAAGTTTGTCTTTTCTCCACTCGAGTTTCATGATCGTTGCTGATGGAAATCCGATATCCAAAATCTTATCGACTAACGTTTATCTTTTAGCATACTTAATAAACGGCTTTTAGATTTTCGTTGATACCCTTACCTTTAAACATTGAGGACAATGTTTCGTTTTAGTCTGGGGTAGGGTAATCTTCGATTTGATTTGACCGCACTTGCTTATTTTTGTCATGAACTCTCGCAACCCCGTTTTTCCTTAGAAAATGAAAAAAATTGTGCAAAAATGTGAAAAATTAAAATTTTTTGCAAGCTTTTGCTAGTTTTATGATTGAAAAGTCTTTGCGAGTTTCTTAGAAGTTACTTTAAATATGCGTTTTCTTGAAATAGTCTTTGCTAATTGCTTAGACAAGAGGCTATAAAATCGATTCTAGCTCACAAGGCCAAGAATTTGCAAGTCTCCTAAGTGATTTTATATATGCGACTTAACCAAGAATTTGCTAATTTCTAATAAGTGACTTTAAAATGCGAGACTTGAGATTATTTCTGAAACATTAGCTAAGTTAATATATGTTTTGACACCTTGTTGACTTTACGCTAGTGAGAGTAGGAATAGAATTCGACTTGACCGGGCGTGTTGAGCCCTAACTTGTTCCATAACCATAGATAATCTAAAATTATCGACTAAGCATCCGCGGATCTCATTATTGGGATTTTAAATTTGCGGAGATCGAGAAATGATAGAGTTACTTATGAGTTTAGATGCCAAGCGTGGAGTAGTTGGTTCTCTTTAGAGCCTATCGAGAAGGTACTTATGGCTTTTGTTCCCACAAAATTGTTTCACCCCATATTTTTCTAATAAATAATTAGAGATGTTGAATTTTTGGCGATAGTTAGTTCTTTATCTTCTTAAAAGAATCTTTGTTTTAAAAATTGGGTACATCAAGGATCCGTAATAAATAAGTAATAAGTAATAAATAAAGTTATGAGCTGCGGTTCGAGATCGGACCCTTGGATCTTTTAGCGAGGATTGGGCGAGGTTCTTGGTCTAACCCATGGGATCCTCATTTCATGAAGCCTATAGTCTTGGAATTACCCGTGAAGCTCCGTGGTTCATAACTCATATAAGTAAAAGTATAAGTGCAAAAAAAAAAAAAATTGTAGGAAAAAAATGATGATGAAAAAATATATATATATATATATATATATATATATATATATATATATATATATATATATATATATATATATATATATATATATATATATATATATAGATAAGTGAATAAAAATTCCTTGATGTGGACCTCATTTTGGAACAATGGTTCTTGAGAAGATGGATAACTAATTAGCGGCTTAGCTTTATATCTTTATCGAATAAAATTATCGAAGCGAGAAATTTGAAGAAATTCATTTCTCACAAAATAAAAATCTAGAGGAAAATAGGAAAATGGGAACAAAAGGTAATTACACAAGTAACTTCCATGGGTAGTGTTAGCATCTAGAATCATACTTAACAATGATTTCGATTTTACGCTTAGTTTGAGACTTGTGAAAAATCGGGACGATGTATTCTATCCGTATGGTCACTTCACTGTGTTGTGTTTCTTACTCCGTGATCCTAACGTGTCGTTTGAAAAATGTTGGAGTTATTGATCGACATGAAAGTTCAACAAACCGTCACTCATAATTGGAATGTGCTTAATCGTAATATCTATATGTGAATTAAAAGGTAAACGGGGCGTTTTTAGAATTAAGGGTTCTTAATCTCTTTTGAGGAATCTTTGCTACTTCTTCATAGGTTTAGTAGAAAGAGATTGAAATCCTTGGTTTTAGAAGCGTGAGTTGATTGCATTGCGTGAGGACACGACAATGGTCTCGTCTGGGGTATTTTGATATGTGCAAAAACACATATCATTTCTTTATCAAAATAAACCCAAAATAACCAAGAAAGAGCCGTTTATTGCTAATATTTGTTGTTTTCTTGAGTTTGTGCTTGTGCGTATGCGGATATGATAAAACACACAAAAAAAGCCAAACAGAATGCAAAATCGAGCACGAGAGATTAAGAGAGATAAAGTGAGTAGGAAGATCAAAATTGTGCATTTGTGAAGAGTTTTATTCTAAGGATGATTTTTGGAAGATATGATCAAATTTGAAGAATTGTCAGAATCAGTCCTTGAACTTTGAGCATTTGGCAGAATAGACCCTTGAAGATTCAAAAGTTGCAAAATCATTCCTTTGATTATTGAAGATTGCCAAGAATAACCCTTGGATAACATTTTCAGATTTACACTTATGGTCCCTGAAAAATCAGTTTTGCCAAATTAAGTCCCTAAGTTGCACCATGGATCATATTACTAGTCCTAAATCTAAATTAAATCCAAGCCCAAAACAAACCAAACTCACGGCCCAACTATCTCTAACCCGGTTCAAAACCATGACCCGTATACCATTTGGACCCTAGTCAAACCCACCACTTACCCGGTCAATATAACTGAAATAAAATAAAAAAACACCCCGCGCCAAATTTGCCCCCAATTCCTTCCCAGGTGAAGAACCCTAGAATACCCTTCCTCCCAATTGGCCAAATTCACTATCATTAAGGGTAGAATAGTACTTTCCCTGACACATTATGACACACCCTGACATGTGCCCAGTGCCATGTCATCAATCCGTGTGCTACACCTCAAATGCTGCTTTCTGATTGGTCCAAGATGCGTGGCATGTGCAATCCAAGGGTTAAGATCAAATGGGATACGTGGAAGATGATCCAATGGTTCTAAATGCACTCAAAGAAGCACAAAGCTCTCTTCTGGAATCTTCTCAGCTCGGCTATAAATAGGACCTTTTCATTCACAGCTTGGATATGTAGTTTTTAGTGATAGAAAGTAGAGTGTAGTGAGAGAGAGAGTAGAGTAATTTAGCTTAAATGTATTTTCAGTCAGTATTTCAAAGTCTCATTTGTATTTTGTTATTAAAGTAATAAAAATAATTTCTAGCTAATTTCTGATTTGCACTATAAACTCTGTTTTCAGTTTTGTTTATTAGCTTATTTAGCTTTCTCATAACTGATGGAGCTTATTCAAAACTTTCTTTAGCTTACAAATTCAGTTTAGCAAAAATAACAAAAATATAAAAAAATCTCTTAAAAATAAAAAAATATGTTAAATCTTAGTTTTCATTGATTTCAGTTAACAAATCTGTTTTCACAAGCTCTCATAAGCTTCTCAATAGCTTATTGAGTGTTTGTTAAATCACATACTCAGGACTTATTCTCAAATCAATCATAGTCAACAATAGTCAACTGTTTGGGGAAATGAAGATCTGCTGGTGTTTGGCTGGTTTGGGATGATGCAGAGTATGATTTGGGTTGGATTTGTTTTGAAATACTGTAATCTGGTTCCGTTTAAGCTTCTCATCAGCTGGATTTCAAGTTAGCTTCCATTCTCATTCTATGTGTTTATTATGAAACTGCAATTTTTTAGTGTATGTAGCTTGTTATGCTGGTTTGATTTAGGTGATTAATTGGTTCATAGTATAGTAGTAAATCTCTAGTTGGTAGTATTAATATAAGTTCATGCAATCTCTGTTGAAATTAGCAAATCAGTCTCATTTAGGAGTGTTTGGATGAGTTAATTTGGTGATAAGTTAGACTGCGTTAAGCTTTAGATCAGTTAGCTTGATAAGCTTGGAGGAAGTAAAGGTAAAATAGGTTAGTATTTTGCATCTCAGGTTAACAATAGTCAAAGTTCACTTTAAATTCAAATTAGGAGTTAATCTGTTTACATTTTACCATACATAAGCTGAATCTAGGCTTAGATTTGGATAGGATAGCTTAAGTTAGTGTTACTTTAGCTTATTTCATCAATCTCAGTTCATCATTCGAATTCAAATCTCATTTTAGTCAAAGTTTCAATTTCATCTCAAAAAGTCAAATAGTGTCAAAACCAGTTTGCATCAAACTTTCTAGGCTTTGTATTAGCTTCATTTAAGCTTGTCTTGATCTGAAATTTGGTACAATTACTCTTTGGTTGGTGGTCTTGAGGACCATGATTTGGTTTTCACATTAGCTTATTGCTTAAGTCGTGCATTAGCTTAAAAGAGGGATTAAATTTGTTTGGTGAAGTAGCTAATTAGCTCAAATCTTTGATAATTTGCACATTAGAGGTTAGAATAGCTGGAATAAGTTGCTTTTAGGAACTTTTAGTATAATCTAGCTTCTCAGATTCATTCGGTGCCTTCTAGTGCTTATTTGCTTATTTTTAAGTGCTTATTCTTAATCAGTGAACACATCAGCTTCATATTTTCTCACATAAGCCATAGTTTTTATATTTTTAATAAAATTAGAATAATATTTTAGACTTTTACTGAATTTTTCATAATTTTTCATCCTTTGTTTAGTATTTTCCTATTTTAAAACATTTTTAGTACTTTTTAAATAGCTTTTATTGCAAATAAATCGGAAAAACTTAAAAAATAAATTTTCAATTTTCATAGATTAAGATAAATACAAAAGCAAAAATAATTTTCTAGATTTTTCCTAGCTTATTTTGTAATTTTTAGCCATTTAATTAGATTTAAATAGTTTTAAATTCGTAGAAAATAGAAAAATAATCAGAAAAATACAAAATTAGTTTTGAAAATTCTCTTTAGTTATTTTAGATTTTTGAAAAATATTTTCATATTTTTCCTTTTAATTTTCATAATTCTTAGTAATTTAAATTAGTTTTAAAAGTTAAAAATTAGTTTTTAATCCTAATAAATTCCATAAAAATCCTAAAAATTAGTTTTAATTCATAAATAGTTTTAAATTGCATTTTTAGATTAAAAGTAATTTTAGTTTATTTTTAGGATTTAGAATAGACGTAGTTGCATTTTATTTACGTTTCGTTTATTACGTTTTAGTTAATTCTCGTAATTAGGATTTCCTGTAGATTAGATTCCCTTAATTACTTTCCTAATTCCCGTAGTTTTTAAAATCAAAATCATTAATCCAAAGCATCGAGCATTAAATTCCAAACCAAAAACGACGTTGGCAATTCACGCCTCGTTGGGAAACGATTCGGGTTGACTAATCCGTATCAACGATCACACACGGGATTTGATATTCTTTTTCCTAAAGGAATTTTGAATCTATCTTCGTGATTATATTTGATATCGATATTGAGGTTTTATCCATACACAAATACCCCTAAGCCTACACATCGAGAAGAATCAATTATAAAGGATGATTTTCGTACATGCATGGTATATTTGAATATGTAGACAATCTAAGAGTAGGATGATGCTAATAATATTATATTGGTCAATGGTAAAAAGCAAGGAATCATGCTACGTTGGAGTTTAGAGCAAGTATTTTGGAGCGTAGTTATTTTGATTGGATCTTTGATGGTTCAGTGACATGCTACTTTAAATTGAGAGTTTTGTTATTATTGAGCGTGACATGACTACTAATTGACGGTCCCTCATTGGTTGATTCATTATATAAGCATGTATTGTCGATTGTTCGATAATTTTTACTGCTAGCTTCGCTCGATATCGGATTATACATGGTTTTTTTTTTCTCGTATGGTTTTGGTTTAAGGGGAAGCTAGTCGATCTCGATTTGGTTTTCGGATGGTTTGAAGGTTTGACAAACACAAGTTATTGGTTCACACACACAAGAGGAGACTGGAATTTGTTCTTAAAAGATTTTAAAAGGCTCGTTTTGGAGATTTATTGAATAGGTGATTACGAAGATGATTGATCATAACCTATTTGATATTGTAGTTGAGTTACACATATTCGTGCTCTTATCATATCTCAAAGTGGGTGTTACACTTTGGAGATAACTTGTTCGTGCTTCAATGATTATGATAACGAATTGACGAATAGTAGATGAAGGTTTTCGTCAAGGGATTGCGGTCTCCCTATACACCAAGATTGGGTATACGTTCGATGTCATCTATAGTGCAAGACATAAGACACAAGTTTGGGTTATTTTACTTCTTTATCAAATTCGTTATACTTAGTTTTCTTCACAAGTGATCATTAAAAGGAGCTTACAGATTTGAAGAATCATTTGATGTTCATGCACCACTCAAGGGGAAGTGTTTGATTCTTACTACTATTGATTAGTATTACTACTGATGGTTTAGATTTCTACTGTTTCAAGTTCATTTTTAGTTACGGAAAACTTCATGGAGGGTAATTTGAGACATTGGAAGGATGAATCAGATGTGTGGTATTGGTTCGTGGTGGTCAAGATAAAGTTTGCATATGTTCTCTATTTGTTGATAACAAAAAGGGGAAGAGATGTTTGAGTGGGATGGCATGGATTAAGGGAAGACAAAGTAAGACAAGAATGTTTCATTCATGGTGAGATTTAATTATCTCAACTTCTGCTACTTCGTCTAGGGAAGTTCGTACAAGAACCGTATTTGTTTTGTCATCATCAAATAGGGGAAGATTGTTGGGTTTATTGATTTAATGATACAAAACAATAAAGAATGAAACATCAAGGACTTAAAGTGACAAGAAAAAAATCTACAAAAAGATGGAAGGACTTGCTTGCAAAATAAGTTTTATTTATTAGTCCTTCGTAGAGATTTGTAAACCCTAATCCTCTAGTATATAAAGAGGACATGGGGTGTAGGTTTTAATATACAAGTCTTCCAATGTAGACGTCTAGTAAAGGGGTGTGTGTGTGTGTCTAGGGCGTGTGTTATTGTAAACGCCTAGACTAGAGTTAGTTTAGTTAACCCCCAAGATCAAAGAAGTCTTTGATCCCTGTTATAGTTTAGATAACACGTTATTAATATAATTGGAGGTGATGGTGAAAGGAACCTTGTGTCAATAATAATGATGTTTTGATTTATTCCGCTGTGCATCTTATTGTTATCATTGTTATTGTTAAACCCTAAGGCTCAAAACGATCTCATGTAGTATAACAAACTCCACAATTTTAATTCATTATAATAATTTTTTAACATCCTTTAGAACAAGTAAAAAACAGTTGTCAATTTCATGGTTTACCCGATGACGATGCAAACAAGCATCTTGATAAATTTTAACCGTCACTCGAGTATGAAACAAAATGGGGTCTCGATGGCGCCTTCGTCTCTATCTTTTCCCATACTCTTTGACTCATCATGCCACTTCTTGGTTTGATCGACTCAAGAATTCGATTCATACCTTCGAGGAAATGGTTTGAAGTTTCGGCAAAGTACTTTCCACCGTCGATGGTGACGAAGTTGAGGAACGATATCGATAATTTCCGGCAATATCCCGCGAATCTTTGTTTGAAGCTTGGGAACGATATAAGCTTGCAATTGATCGATGTCGAATCATAACATGTTGCTTGTCACTCAAATTGATCGTTTTATAATGGTTTGACGTTGAGACATCGTGATACAATCAATCTTTCTGCCGGTGGAACTTTCATGAAAAGACGTCCGAAGAATGTTACGATCTTATTGAGAACATGACCGCTCATCACAATTATTGGGATTCTACCGAAGGGGTGAATCATCTAGATCAAATTCATCTTCTTCTCGCGTCTGACTCTTCATAAGAAAGTTGATGATTTGAACACGGCTATGTTGAAAATGTACCAAATGCATCTGTCTAGTCAAAATCAACAAGTGAAAGCGGTACACCCGACTTTTGAGACTTGTGGAGGTCCACATTCTTATTCCGAGTGCCTGACCGCGGTGGCTACGCACATGAGAATGTTTATGCTTCTGAGGGAACTACAATCAACCGCATGAGGAGATCGAAATCTTCTTAGCTACCGCTCAAACAATTATCTCGGACCTCCGGTTTCAACCAACCTCAACAACAAAACCATAATCAAAAACGTTTCAATGGTAACAACAATCAAAACCGAGGAGCTAATCATGGAAATCAACACTACCAAGCTCCTCCACCTCAAGTTTACCAACAACCACCTCCTCCTCAACAAGAATATCAACAACCTTCTCATCAAGTTGCTCAAACAACGAGTTTTAACTTACATGAAGAACTCCGACAACACCATTAAATGTTTGAAAACTCAAATTAACGGCATGAGGACGGTTCAAAAAGGAAATTGAAGCTACGAGTAACAAGCGGATGGTGAAATAAGGAAATGATGGCTAGTTTATTTCAAGCCAATCAACAAATCTACTACTTATTCTCAACCCTCGGTTCCGGTTCTCTTCAATGTCTGATTCCTAACCGAGAGGTGACATGAAAGCGATCACTACCGAAGTGGTGTTGCTTACGATGGACCCACGGCTCCTACCACTAATCTTTCTTCTTCATCTCGTGTGGTAGACCGTGAGACCGGGGTGACAAAGGACCCGATGCTTCCTACTAATAAGGGGAGTACTGTGAATGTCCAAGCCACGGTTGTCCAAGATTCTGAGCCCGAAGATGCTCCCGTTAATATGAAGAAAGCTAATCCGAAACCGTCTATCCCATATCCGTCTCGTCTTAAAGATCAAACTCTTCGTGAAAAGTTGAATCATCAAATGGAAACATTTTTCCAAATCTTCAAAGACTTGAATGTGGAGATCAGTTTTGCGGATGCCCTTCTCTTGATGCCCAAACTTGCTTCTACGATTAAGGGATTACTTACGAACAAGGAGAAACTATATGAGCTTGCTACGACATCTCGAATGAGAATTGTTCGCGGTTATCCTCAAGAAACTTCGAAAAGTTAGGTGACCCCGCAAATTCCTCATTCCATGCGATTTTCAAGGAATTGTTCAATGCTCCGCCTTGGCGATCTTGGTGCGAGTATAAATTTGATGCGAAATCAATCTACGAAGCTTTCCTTACCCCCACTTACCCCAACATGTATGACCCTTGAGCTAGCCGACCGTACTACTATGAAACCAATTGGTATAGCCGAGGATGTTTTTGTTAAAGTGGGGAGTTTGATTTTCCGCGGATTTTGTTGTCGTTGATTTTGATGCCGACCCTCGTGTACCCATTATTCTCGGAAGATGCTTCTTAAGGACGGGCCATGCGTTGATTGATGTGTATGAAGGAGAAATCACTACAGTAGGAAAAGAAGCCGTCGCATTTAACGTTAACCATACTTCTCAATCTCTAACCAACCAATATGATGTGGCCAAAATTAATGACACCGAGGTGACAAAGGACCCGAGAATTCCTACTAATAACGGAGTACCAAAAGCGTCCAGCCTCGGTGGTCCAAAAGTTGAGCCTAAACCATCGAGAATTGATCCGAGGTCTTTCACGTTTCACGGTTAAGAGTTTGTCTACGATACGTCTTGAGCAAAGAAGAAATTAGAAAAGGAGACTACAGCGGTAGTGGTGGAAAATGCTAGCTCAAAGAGCACACCACTTGTCCCACCTCCGTTTTACGTATGTCGAATTGATCTTGTTCCTAAGAACGTCGAGATTTCTTTGAGTGGCAATCCCACTCCGTCTTCTAATTATTCCCCTCCTCTTACTCCGTTTGAAGGAGATGACTTCTTTTTGAAAGAAATCGATGAGTTTCTTGCTATTGATGAATCAATTCCACCGGGAATTGATGATGGTTTTTATGATTCGGAGGGAGATATCCTTTATCTTGAACAATTGTTGAATGAAGATCCATCACCGTCACTCCCTCCGAAAGAGATCACGATTGAAGAAATTAAAGAAGTTCAAACGTCTGATGAAATTTCTTTGGAACCCGAGCTTAAGGATTTTTCTATCGAGGAGTTCACCGATGAACTCGCTACCACCGACTCGATCCTTTCTGAGAATGAAGAAAATGAATACGATGATCCATTTTATCCGAAGAATGAAAAGGAAGCAACGATTACGATGATGAGCTTGTTGATCGAGGTCCATTATTTTTATCCAGAGTGATTCCTTTTCTCGTGAGGATTTTCACGTAGATGATACTTTGATTTCCTTCCTCTCCAGGATAAGATTTTAACCTCAGGATACTCATCAAGAGTACATTCTTATCACCAAAGTTATTCGAATTAGGATCCTATCTTGGATGCCTTCATTGTTGAACCTTGAAATGCATTTCTTTGTACCATGGACTCCTTCTTCTATGGAGTATTCTTATTGTGATCCGTCATCCCTTCGTCCGCCCGCTAAACCACGGATGATGGATCAATCTTTCTTGAAAAACCTTTTGTGAGTTTGGGAGATGTTATTCGTATGTCAAGCCCGACATTTTCTTTCCCTCCCAACCTACCCGTTCTCTTTCCCTCCGGAGTGAGGATACCATCTTTGATCCGGGTATCCTTCCCGCTTACTTCCCCAAGGACAAATGAATTCGGGGACGAGTCAGGCTAGCGACTCGGTGAAGAAAAACAGTAGCGCTTCGTGGGAGGCACCCCATGCTTATCTCTATTTTCTTTCTATTTTCTAATAAGTGACGTGAAGGGGTTAGCCTCTTCGATTTCTCGTGTTTGGTTGTTTGTGATGTTGTGTCTAGGATGATTCCGATATGAAGACTCTCGTGCTTTCAAGTTTGCCTTTTCTCCACTCGAGTTTCATGATCGTTCTTGATGGAAATCCGATATCCAAAATCTAATCGACTAACGTTTATCTTTTAGCATACTTAATAAGCGGCTTTTAGATTTTCGTTGATACCCTTACCTTTAAACATTGAGGACAATGTTTCGTTTTAGTCTGGGGTAGGGTAATCTTCGATTTGATTTGACCGCACTTGCTTATTTTGGTCGTGAACTCTCGCAACCCCGTTTTTCCTTAGAAAATGAAAAAATTGTGCAAAAATGTGAAAAATTAAAATTTTTTGCAAGCTTTTGCTAGTTTTATGATTCAAAAGTCTTTGCGAGTTTCTTAGAAGTTACTTTAAATATGCGTTTTCTTGAAATAGTCTTTGCTAATTGCTTAGACAAGAGGCTATAAAATGCGATTCTAGCTCACAAGGCCAAGAATTTGCAAGTCTCCCTAAGTGATTTTATATATGCGAAGCTTAACCAAGAATTTGCTAGTTTCTAATAAGTGACTTTAAAAATGCGAGACTTGAGATTATTTTACGAAACATTAGCTAAGTTAATATATGTTTTGACACCTTGTTGACTTTCCGCTAGTGAGAGTAGGAATAGAATTACGACTTGACCGGGCGTGTTGAGCCTAGCTTGTTCCTTAACCATAGATAATCTAAAATTATCGCTAGCATCCATGGATCTCATTATTTGGGATTTTAAATTTGCGGAGATCGAGAAATGATAGAGTTACTTATGAGTTTAGATGCTAAGCGTGGAGTAGTTGGTTCTCTTTAGAACCCATCGAAGGTACTTATGGCTTTTGTTCCCACAAAATTGTTTCACCCCATATTTTCTAATAAATAATTAGAGATGTTGAGTTTTTGGCGATAGTTAGTTCTTTATCTTCTTAAAAGAATCTTTGTTTTAAAAATTGGGTACACATCAAGGATCCGTAATAAATAAGTAATAAGTAATAAATAAAGTTATGAGTTGCGGTTCGAGATAGGACCCTTGGATCTTTAGCCAGGATTGGGTGAGGTTCTTGGTCTAACCCACTGGGATCCTCATTTCATGAAGCCTATAGTCTTGGAATTACCCCGTGAAGCTCCGTAGTTCATAACTCATATAAGTAAAAGTATAAGTGCAAAAAAAAATTGTAGGAAAAAAAAAATGATGATGATATATATATATATATATATATATATATATATATATATAAGTGAATAAAAATTCCTTGATGTGGACCTCATTTTGGAACAATGGTTCTTGAGAGAAGATGGATAACTAATTAGCGGCTTAGCTTTATATCTTTATCGGAATAAAATTATCGAAACGAGAAATTTGAAAAAATTCATTTCTCACAAAAATAAAAAATCTAGAGGAAAATAGGAAAATGGGAACAAAAGGTAATTACACAAGTAACTTCCATGGGTAGTGTTAGCATCTAGAATCATACTTAACAATGATTTCGATTTTACGCATAGTTTGGGACTTGTTAAAAATCAGGTACGATGTATTCTATCCGTATGGTCACTTCACGCTGTGTTGTGTTTCTTACTCCGTGATCCTAACGTGTCGTTTGAAAAATGTTGGAGTTATTGATCGACATGAAAGTTCAACAAACCGTCACTCATAATTGGAATGTGCTTAATCGTAATATCTATATGTGAATTAAAAGGTAAGCGGGCGTTTTAGAATTAAGGGTTCTTAATCTCTTTTGAGGAATCTTTGCTACTTCATAGGTTTAGTAGAAAGAGATTGAAATCGTTGGTTTTAGAAGCGTGAGTTGATTGCATTGCGTGAGGACACGACAATGGTCTCGTCTGGGGTATTTTGATATGTGCAAAAACACATATCATTTCTTTATCAAAATAAACCCAAAATAACCAAGAAAGAGCCGTTTATTGCTAATATTTGTTGCTTTCTTGAGTTTGTGCTTGTGCAGGTACGGATATGATAAAACACACAAAAAGAAGCCAAAACAGACGAAAATCCGAGCACAAGAGATTAAGAGAGCTAAAGCTGAGCCGGAAGATCAAAATTGTGCATTTGTGAAGAGTTTTATTCTCTAAGGATGATTTTTGGAAGATATGATCAAATTTGAAGAATTGTCAGAATCAGTCCTTGAACTTTGAGCATTTGGCAGAATAGACCCTTGAAGATTCAAAAGTTGCAAAATCATTCCTTTGATTATTGAAGATTGCCAAGAATAACCCTTGGATAACATTTTCAGATTTACACTTATGGTCCCTGAAAAATCAGTTTTGCCAACCGTGAAGAAATAAGTTTGGAGATTTCAACTACTTTTTGTAGTGATTTTGTTAATATCAATTTTGATAAAGTTGGTATTTGGTTATATATATATATATATATATATATATATATATATATATATATATATATATATATATATATATATACATTATATATAAGATGAGGCATGCCACATATAATGCCACTTAGCATCCCATAATGCCATGTCATTATTCCATGTCATCATTGTATTTATGTAGCTTTTTTTAAATTTTTTTTTAATGACATGTGGCGTTTTATTTAATATATGTACAATTTTATTTTTTTTAATTTTAAAATTCGTTTTTTTTGTTTGTTATTTTTTAAGTTTAAAATTGTTTAATTAAAAAGAAGACATATATTGGATTTGAACTTGGGTCATTCATGAGTTTTCTAAACAACTTACCACTACAGTAAATTGTTTTTTGATTTATATATTTCAAATCAATACAAATAAGGAGATGATAAAAAAAATCCTGCAATTTGTAATTTAGGAATGTATATTATGAAGATAACAATTAAAAAAAATATGATATATATTACTTACAAGATAATTAACCATGTATATTTTTAACCTATTTTTTTGTGTATAAATACACCCTATTATATTATTCGTAAACATAAGAATCCCTAACAAGTTTTATCACTTCTTAGTTTTACAGGTTAATAATCCCTAATTTTTTTGATCGACTTATCAGTTTAACAGGTTTTGTAGTTTTTTAGTTTTACAGTGTTAGCATAAAGTCTTCCAACATAAATGTTGGAAGACATTGAAACTGAACCCGACTCCATGAGGAAGCTTCAAAGGGACAATAAATGCTTGCTTCATATCCTTTTATGCTTAAACTAAGCTTGCCCGTCTATAAAGAATCATTTATGTTTACAACTGTTTAGACTTAACAAAAATTTAAACCGTGGGATGCTGCTAAGAATATGGAGTCTGCTGCTGCTCTAGCAATGGAATTAAATATATGGAATGAAGAGTTTCTGAGCTGTACAATGAATGTGGAAGATCACAACCTGCATCTAACGCACTTGCCATAGGTGCTCGCTAGGTATCTTCTTTTCTCTGCTAGCCGTGAATTGAAAATGTTTATCTTACACTTGAATCTATATATTCATTTTTTTAACCAAAACCAAGCCATCTAGCAAGACTTTTGTTCTACATTAAGTTATGTTGTAACAATTTTTATTTTGTGTCATAATATCTGCAACTAAATGGACATTAATGTGTCAAGTATATGTCGTCACGTATCACCGTATCAAAGCCCGGTACCCACACTGTTTCTACATGGGTCTCCAAAGGGTAAATTAATTTCTGAAAATGCTATTTGTCGTCAGCCTAATCAGATGAATAAACAAACAAATGCATCTGCAGTTTCTTCCTCAGCACCATCTGATAACACTTTCCGGTGCACTCGATGGCAGTGCTTGCATCCTCAGATCCACCTTCTTCAGCAACTTTCAATTGTGGGTTCAGGCGACACAATGCGACTATGGTGCAGGCCATCACACAGGTGAATATATTTTAATAGGTTTAATAAAATTTGTAAACATTTAGCTACAAGTAATATTGTTTAAGCTTATTGTCTTTCTCATTGGACTGAAACATGCGGCCTATGGTGTTGTGGTTACACGCATGAGTCGCCCGCTTACTTCAAGCTTTACGCTTTACACCTTTACCTACAAAAATTTTCTTTGGTTTTTATAATCTCTGACAGGTAGATCGTTTAAGCTATAAAATACATATGAAGTGAACCACCAATCAATCAAATTTCATCAGGTATATTTTCAAATCTTTGCCCATTATAAGCTCCTTTATAATAACCTTTATTGACAATAATAAGTCATTACATTACATCAACTTCGGTTTGTTTGAATCGAGTGGTAGAATTAATTATATAATTATTAACGAGAAAGCAAGTCGATTATTTCTATTCAGAGAATTGACTATTCTATTGATTTTAGTAGCAATCTTGGTCCGATTTTGTTACGTATTTTGTAAGAAAAAGAAGCTCAAAACCAAAATCTTGAAAACTATCTATTTCAGCCCCTAAAGGGCACGTTTTGTTTATTTATTTTTCTGCACAAAGGGTGCATTTGGAGCTGTTGATTTCAGCCCCAAAAGGGTGCATTTTGATTGTTTATTTTTCTGCACAAAGGGTGCATTTGGAGCTGCTGATTTCAGCCCCTAAAGAATGCGTTTTGTTTGTTATTTTCTGCACAAAGGGTGCATTTGGATCTGCTGATTTCAGCCCCTAAAGGGTGCGCTTTGTTTGTTTATTTTTCTGCACAAAGGGTGCATTTAGAGCTGCTAATTTCAGCCCCTAAAGAATGCATTTTGTATGTTTATTTTTCTGCACAAAGGGTGCATTTGGAGCTGCCGATTTCAGCCCCTAAAGGGCGCGTTTTCTTTGTTTATTTTTCTTCACAAAGGGTGCATTTGGAGATGCTAATTTCAGCCCCTAAAGGGTGCGTTTTGTTTGTTTATTTTTCTGCACAAAGGTGCATTTGGAGCTTCTGATTTCAGCCCCTAAAGAGTGTGTTTGTTTGTTTATTTTTTTGCACAAAGGGTGCATTTGGAGCTGTTGATTTCAGCCCCTAAAGAATGCGTTTTGTTTGTTTATTTTCTGCACAAAGGGTGCATTTGGATCTGCTGATTTCAGCCCCTAAAAGTGCGCTTTGTTTGTTTATTTTTCGCACAAAGGTGCATTTGAGTCGCTTGATTTCACCTCTAAAGAATGCGTTTTGTATGTTTATTTTTCTGCACAAAGGGTGCATTTGGAGCTACTGATTTCAGCCCCTAAAGGGCGCGTTTTCTTTGTTTATTTTTCACAAAGGTTGCATTTGGAGATGCTATTTCAGCCCCTAAAGGGTGCGTTTTGTTTGTTTATTTTTCTGCACAAAGGTGCATTTGGAGCTTCTGATTTCAGCCCCTAAAGAGTGTGTTTGTTTGTTTATTTTTCTGCACAAAGGGTGCATTTGAGCTCTAGGTAATTTGGTTACTTATGATGTGGCAAAATGATAGGTCGGGTGGGATGGTTAATAACAGATCAAACTTCGTAAGTAGTGTGTCAAGTAACTCAGAAGTAATTTAGCTCTTTCGGTCGGGTAGGATGGTTAACAAGTCATAATTCGTAATAAGTAATTAGTGTGTAAAATATAGTTATAAGATTGCAATAAATAATGGCGAAGGCAACTAAAAAGCTCTAATATAAATACAAATTGGGTTCATGGAGTTCGAAACTTCTACTACTATGCCACCAATAATAAAGAGGTACACGACCACTAATTCTCTATTATCTGAATATTCAAACAGTCTTATACGCTTAATTTTCTTATTGATAGATCAAAGATGAATGTCTCTTTTAGACCCTTGATTTAGTGTTTTGGATAATATATATAAATTTTTTGTTAAATGTGGTTCCTATGGCTCGATTACTTGATCAATGTGACAATCTTCTAGCTATGCTTTTAAAGTTCAATCTAAATTGTTTTAGGTTTTTTTTTTGGATTAGATATATAATTTTCCTGTATTAAAGGTGGTTACTTTATTTGAACAATGTGATAATCTTCTATGCCTTTGCACCGTTAATTTATTAGGTGATGTCTTTATTTTCCTAATTTCAACCTCATCACACCTATATAGGTTTGTAGGTCCTCATTTGTTTTTTACATTGTAATATTTAGCTTGCTTAATTAATTGTAGTGACTTTCGATATACATATGCTCATTAAGTTCAAAATTACATTAGAATTGATCAAAAGCCAGTGTATTGTTGTGGTAGTAGTTCTGAAGTGTGATATATATTATAGCTCAATATAAATAATATATTAGATTTTATAATAAAGTGTCACATACAGTTGATGGTTATTCGTCAACATTTTAGGAAACTTTCAGTTGTTCAACACGTATTTTTTTATAATAAAGCCTATGATTAAAATATTTTTACCCGATGAAAATAAAATTAGACCCGAACCATCCATCTGATGAATAAACGGGTCAATGTTGCACCTCAAGTGCTGATGAACTCATATTTTTTGGAAAACGTTAGATTTGGAAGTAGTTAAGAATGGTAATAAGTCATTAAATAAATAAGGGGTGTTTGGAATACCTTTGGTTTTTCCTTTATCTCAGTATGTTTAGATTCAAGAAGCTTTGGATCCAAGAGAATATTTTTGGAGACGCTAGTGGAAAGACTTATGGATTTTGCATTAGGGAACCCTGCAATTTCTAGGTAACTCATCCAAAATGGAGATGGTAATATAACAAACTCTTTTAAATTAAGTTATTTCATTAGTCCTATCAAAACAAAGAATTGCAAAACATTAATTTGTTTCCAGTTTTTCAAGAAAGAATCAATTATTTTGAAATTGTGTTTTTTTGACTTTGTATTATACTAATTTTGTGTACTGCATAGACTTTTGATATTTGTAGTATTTGTATAGTTTGACCCCTTTATGTATTTAAACACATAATTGCAAGCTGTAGAATTTTTTGTTGCATGTTAGTGGCCCTTATTGGCGAATTCCTTGGATAGGAGGCGTCACGACAAGTTTGGATGGTAGCCATAAAGAGGACGCTATCGATAATAGGTGAGTTCATATTAATCTATAATTTTCAACTGCTCTTTCTTTGTACCGATAAATCATGACTTTACTTCAGGTTATTTTTATGCCATATATTAAAGAACCACATAAATAAATATTTGATGATAATGAACAAATTAGTTATTATGAGATACAAAAACAAAAGGTAAAGACATTAGTTGTGGTAACTAATCACGCAATCTGTATTGGTGTAACAAGAAGCGTGAATAGCTGCTGAGAAAGCATATGATGTAGGCAAAGTTGATGCGGGAGTTAACAAGGCAGTCGCAGGCTCCAATAGAGCATACAATGTGGCTAGCGTAGCTTCCATAAAGGCAGTACATAATAAATGAACCACAAGACTAACTATGATGGGCTTCCTATACCAGTGGTGCAAAATTTCAATTATCTTTCAACCCAACCAACGGTGTGACTACGGTGGTCTGAAGGTCAATTTATCTATGTTTAAATTCAATATAATTACAATCATAAAGTGGCTCAAAATGTTAACACTAACTCTCGGAGCAGAACACATGTGTAATGAAAGAACTTATTGACTGTGAGAGAGTTATTGCAAGAATGTAAGCACAAGCTAAATCCTGAAGTGGAAACTTTAGAGGCTGAAATCGTGAAGTTGCAGGAAGGGACTAAGGTATTTTATATAATAACATGGTATGCAACTTAAATTTATTATGGTAGAATCATTTTAGGTCAACATACAATACAATTATTAGTTAAGTACCGTTTTAACGTCTAACAAAATGTGACATATTAAACTTTTGGATTTTTTGAGTAGCCATTATCATGTAACTACATAGACCTAAAAACTCTACATGATACAAACTGAAGATTACTGATATCTTTATTTGTAAAAGGCATCTTGCTTAGGGAATTTGTAACACCGACTGTAAAAGTGCTACAGATAAGTGGATAACTAATACAGTACATTAAAAGACAATCCGCTAATTCGTGCCTCCATTGTAAGTTTTAAACAAAATATACTACTATGATGTTTGGGTTATTTGAGCTAGCTCCCATTGTGATTAGTTTTCCAATAGGGGTTTTGAATCATAGATGCACGTGGAAGAATCACTTGGACTGTCGGTTTCGTTTGGTCAATATGTGAGCTATGCAATTTCTACGGAGAAATGGTCTACTTTTTCATTGCCCAATAAGTAGTTAGTTGAAGTTGGGACATGCTCTAATGTACAAGGTTAAATGATCTCATTGAAGAAAAAAATGCAAGAACTTGCTTGTCCGTCAATATTAGATGATCATACTGATGAGGTTCATCAAGCACCAATAGTGGATTCAATGGGGCGAGTGTGGGGACACCAATAGTAGGTTGGGTTGATGTATCTAAAGAAGTAGCAGCAAACATCCATCATGCAAGCTCTAAAATGTCAAAGCTATTAAAAGCTCATGCCAAGGCTTTGATTCCCTCTTTTGGCGTGTGTGTGCTATAATTTTAAGGATTATAGCTTAGCTAATTATCAGTTAATAGAATTGCATACAATGTTAAAGGTTATTTAAGATGTCAAGTTGTGTTATTTTAAAACAGTTTATTAGTGAATTTGTGCCAGGGTCTAATATTGTTAAAGATAAAGTTGCATGCTATATTGTTGGTGTTAGTAATTTAGTTGGACCATCCAATTTGTCAATGAGCCAGGAGAACCACTAACTCCTGCTACAAGTGGGAACTAGAGGTTGCAGCTGTGACAATTGATGTTCTGGAGGAGTCCTTACCGAACATCCATAAATATGTTTTCGCTAACATTTTTTAATGTAGGAAAGTAGAGAAACTTTATCTATATGGCACATGTGAGGTAGGAACTAGAGTAGCTCTTTGAAAAAAGGTGTGGTGAGGTAACTCGGATAGAAAGCAAGAACTTTCAGTTCTTAACCATATGCCTGCATCACATCACAATATATTAACCATGAGCTAAATATGAGTAGATGCGTACCCTGTTGGAGACCTCATTCACGTATATTAAAAAAGTAAGCTTTGGTGAATCCAACAAATTCGTGACTACTCAGCACTCACTATGTAAGATTTATCCATAAGCTTTATTAATTTACAATGCACCATATCGATAAATAGAAGGTTGATCAAAAAATGGTTATTATCAAACACAATTGTAGTAATGTTTTAGATATTTTAATGACAAATAGAAAGTATAGTAACCTCGATAACTTAATGTCAAATGAAAAACATTCTAACCTTATTTTGATAATAGGATCTTGAGATATCGTGATGATACAACCAAGGGCTGATCTACTAATATATACCAAGTACAAAAAGTAATACTTTAACCCAATGCACCTTTGCATATTACAGTCCTATATTCTACTTATATGCATTACGTATATATAAACCACTTAACGTCCTAAATTCCCATATCATACTTTATTATAAATTATAAACCATTATAATATGTATTGCCTAAGATAGTTAAGATTTGTACTAAGAGGGATCTTTATTATAAATTCCCATATCATATTCTACTTATATCCAATAACAAATTCTTTATCATCAGATTAAAATTACATTTGGAAATTTGTAAAGAAACCGGTTTATAAATATTGATGATGAATGATAGAATGCAACAAGATTAGCATGTCATGTAACAAGAGAGTCTTGCATCTGTTCCAAAAACATAAATTTGGACATACAAAAAAAATGACGATCATTGTTTTAATTCGACATCTATAATATTGTTTAAGAAGCTAAGTAAATTTATAAATTGGTAAACTTGTATCTTCATGCTTAACCATTCAAACGTGTTGCACTTAAGGTATTGTCTTCTTAGTCTTGCTTAAATGATAATATATCAATATGCTAAAAAAGACGCATTTTGATCGGGCCATCATTATTTTTTGTTAACGTAAGTTTTTTAACGATATTCATAAGGCTTACTGGCCCATCGGGCGACTATGATTTGATACTTTGTTCTTGCGTACCACTTTGAAACTTTTTTTTGTCATATTCGATAACCGTTTATTTCTTTTCGTTGTCAACGATAATTATAAGTCATGGCCGCCTTCCTTATATATTATTTTCCGTTAACTAATACATGCCAACGATAATTATAAGTCATGCCCGTCCATCGGGTAGTATAGTATATATATATATATATATATATATATATATATATATATATAATATATATATATATATATATATATATATATATATATATAGATTGGATCATTTAAAAAGTTGATCTCAAGAGAAAAGTGAGAGAAGTGATCTCAACCCTTAGATCATCCCCCCTTCCCCTCTTTTTTTTTCACCAACTCCAGGGACCTCTTTGTCACTTTTTATATTTTCTAAGGGTGGTTTTGTGTTTCAGCTAATTTTGTATGATTTTGTGCTAGCATTGTTGTGTTTTTTTTACTTCTCGTATTTTTTGAATTCACCAAATTTTATATGTTTTTATTGTAGAGAAAGTGTTTTAAATTTAGTGGCAGTCAGTTATAATCTTTAAGGACCTGTAAATAAGGTATTTTTTTTATAAACGTACGTTCACATTATGGCAAGAGCATTGTTGTTTTAACAGCTTTTCAAAGCTTATAATAAATGGAACGCAAGGAAAAGCATTATGATTTGAACCAACATCAACTTTTTAATACAAAAAGCATACAAAAATATATCATTGTCAAATGTTTTGAGTAGAAAAGTGCAATCTAGTGTCTTCCAGGAACTCGATGAATTTTTCTTGAGCAGAGACTATTTTGCGGGGTTGGTCAAGATTTCGAATGTTGGTTCGGGTTGAGTCTTCTTCTCTTTCTTGCCAGCACGACCATCAACTATCATATGCAAAAATGAAAATAAAAAAACATGGAGTTTTAGTTCCTGAGCACACATCTACATAAACTAGTTAAAAGATGTTTCATCCGGCTATAAGTTATCATGGAAGTCTCATATTTCAAACTGATTAATACAAAGAGTCCACTAGCATGGGTATGTTATATCTCTAACTTGTTACTAGAAATACCTCCTCTTGATGATAATAATCTTTTTGACGATCAGGGAGCTTGAACTTCGCAATTCGAAGAGCCTCTTGAGCATGTGGGTTGTTGGTATCTTTACTAATAGCACCAACTACACTTTTGTACAATCTGCGACTTAACATCATCTTCTTCTTGTTCCTTTGCCTCTTCGCTCCCTATAGAAAAAGAGATCAACGTGCAAACACGTTTACACTTTAGCAAACATGTGTATCAAATTAAACATAAGAACCAACCTCCCGATGAATCTGCCACGATAGATAAATTCATAATCCACCATAATAAATAACTTTGCAGTCAAATTTGATCCATCACCTGCAAAACCATACATATCCGATCTGCCAAGTTGCAACCAAATTGAACAATAATTATTGGAAGAAGGTACTTTATTCAACAATATCTAGTATTTAGTCATACTTTCTCCCAACTACATGCCACAATAACCAAATGCATCCACCATTATTAAAAATAAAAAAAAATAAATAAAAACCTTTAAATTAACTACAGTTAAAATAGGAGACACAAAAGACTCATAGTTAAGTGCGCCCGTTGATAACCTAATAGAACTACCATTAGAAATAGTTCAACCAAAGTAAAACCATAGTTGGAAATAATAAGTTACAAGAACCTAGAATCCATTGTCATATACACTTTAAGTATGAACATATGAACCGACTAAATCTACTGACCTACAAAACCTTAACCTTGCAGTTGTGTTAAATAAACCAAAATAATTTTGAATAAAAAAGTTATAAGTTAAGACATTGACAACAACTTCCTACATACATGTGTGCACATACAAACTAACCTCCTGATGAATCTTCTATGACAAACAGATATGCGATCCACCATTTCAAATAATCAGAATATCACAGTTAAAATTTCTCTATTAACTACAAAACCATACCCAACTGATCCCCCATATAAATAGATGTGCAATCGATATCGACCTATGACCGAAAGAAAGATTACCTTTTTTGCAGACCAAACACAAATAATGTATAATCTAACACTATGAAGTAGTGTCTAATCATACACTATAGATGCCCTAATCTAAGAAACAGATAGTGGAATGTATAATGTTGATGCACTAATGTATAATACAGATGTAGTAAGATCTTACCCTTCAGTAGTCTTGTCGTGAGTCCACCAATGCCTAGTGTTAAAAATACCCTCCCAAGAGCTCTGCTACAAGAAAATTTATCCATACAAACATCTCTTTGCAGCACCACATGAGTGAACCAACATTATTCAACCAATTTGAAAGCTCATGAACTAAGGGGTATATGTTATAGTTATCCTACTTTGACTTCGATCTTGTAAAAAAAGAACAAAGTCAAATTACGTAAATTTATCAATTCATAAGTGGTTAAATTTAGACAACTTTCAAAATGGAGGTTAGAGAGAAAGATCTATGCCATCACTGGGTTTGTTTGTTGCATACACAAAGAAAGACTTCTTTTTTAGTTTTTGAACTATCGTTGAACCATTTGACACCATGATTCCGCGTAACACATAAATAACCGACAGCAATGCCCAACAGTCCTAGAAGCAAAGGCAAGTAAAGAAGATACAATATTTAGTATTAAGAGTGTTTCGACTTGTGTTTAAACTCATGTGATATTTAATAATTAAGGAAAAAACTGACTAAAGTCACAACTAATGATTTTAAATAACTTACAAAAGTGTAAAACAATGGTGTACAAATAATTACAGTACCAAATAGATGAACTAATATGTCCATATAGATGCTCTAAACATGCAAATGGATGCACTAAACATACAAACAGATGCCTTAATAAGTCCGACATGCAAATGGATGCACTAAACATGTAAATGGATGCATTAAACATGCACATTGATGCCTTAATTTGTCCAATGATTCACTAATTATACTCACTTATGACCTAATAGATAAGAAACAAAATAAATAAGTGATAACTTATTTTACCATTATAAAATTTTCTGTGCCCAAAGGATCCCGAAACATGCTATTTATGGCATCCATGGCTTCCTTCGTGTTGATAGTGGGCTCCACTAGACCTTGATGGCGTGCATCTTCATCGTGATTTTCCACCCATGGTCGTCTTAGCAAATCTAACGACAACCGTGTTTTCACCAAAGATGTTCATATGGTTCACGCCCGAACTTTGTGAAATTGCTTTTTGTCCTCTACTTGTCGGGATTTAGGTTGTGTTGAAGGTAGATTATTCTTGACAAGCTTTTCAACGGCTTGTCTTTAGCTAAAATGCTCTCGTGTCATTAGCTACAAGATTTCACTACTTACGCCCCATGACGTGCAGGGCATGAGTTCATAGTTAGATGATGAAGGCCTTGGAAACAAGTAGAAAAATAAACAAACTTGTTAACTTCAAAATCTACGGATCTTTTCTTTTATATCGCTCCATTCTATGCGAAACCGATCAAATGATTTTGAAGCTCATCTCTTGGCTCTGCAAGGTCGCCACATTTTACTTGTCGAAGCAGCCAATGTATCTTGTGGGTATTAGTGTTATGGTGTGCGGTTTTAAAGTGATTATCGACATGAATAATCATAAGCAAACATCGATTGTACTTCATGTCTTTGCAAAAAACGTTTGGGATGTTCTGCTCCTTAAAGTCGTCAAAATTGATGTGTTCAATGTGTGGCAGATTTTGACTATTTGAGAAAAGAATTAACAAAATAAGTTTTTATAGATTATCTAACCACTAATAATCACATATCAAAATAATCAGAACTCGGGTATCCAAACAGCAGAACCCCCTGAACTATATATTTTAACACAAGCGTCATTTCAAATGTTTTAGTAGACAAATCTAAAAGAATATCCTTTATCAGCCACTGAAAGCATGAGGACAAGAAGCCAACGGTTCCTGTAGGTAAGCCTCAGTTTGACCATAAAAACAATGGTGTACAAATAATTACAGTACCAAATGGATGAACTAATATGTCCATATAGATGCTCTAAACATGCAAATGGATGCACTAAACATACAAACAGATGCCTTAATAATTCCGACATGCAAATGGATGCACTAAACATGTAAATGGATGCATTAAACATGCACATTGATACCTTAATTTGTCCAATGATGCACTAATACTCACTTATGACCTAATAGATAAGAAACAAAATAAATAAGTGATAACTTATTTTACCATTATAAAATCTTCTAAATAGTTACTAAATCACTGAATTCAGAAGCAATTTTCCTAAACCAATGGCAAACGTTTTCAAATATTAAAGAGTATATTGAAATAATAATTTAGCCACAGACATTTAATAAGCCATCCTTTTTTAACTAAATACTAATGTTTTGAAGTTTGGTAGACAACGATAAAAAGTACCTTGAATTTTGGCTTCAATATCTTTCTCCTTTATACGTTCTTCATTGAAAGGCTTCAAGAATGGAAGAAGAACGTGCAAGATATAGATAGAGCACTGAATATTCTAATCAACACTTGGTTCAAAGTTAACCTTTTCTTTAACTTACAAGCAAACACTTAACGGATTCAGTACTACAAATTCTTATGTGAAAATCCATTAACAATAGATGAGGTCCCAACCTTGGGGAGCACGTCTCACAAGCAACCTTTACAGTTCCAGTTGTCTTAACAAACAAGGCAACACTCGGCAAACATCTCATGTGTCATTTTTGGATACCTAAACAAAACAAACTTGCAAAATAAGTACTTAAGAAGTTCAACTCATGTGATTAGAACAAACATCTAAAGATAGGAAAATGTGGTGGTATTTTGTATATATATCTTATGATAAGCTTTACTTGAAAGTTATATAACAATTAATCAACAATGTATATATTAAGCTAGCAGAGTGAAAACTATTTTCTATCAAGTTACCCATTTAGGAAGCCATCCAGGTAAAATGAAGTTCTATGTGTAAACAGCAGGCCATGGTCGCAGTAAAGCCAACCAATTGATAGGCCCTACAACCCAATTCAAAAAGTTAATGTATTAAGAAATTACAATCTCACTTCATTATAAAAGATCATTTGGTAGTCATATGGAGTACCTATCTCGGGTATGTTAGCCCGTGGAAGCGACCCATAAAATTGGCAAGCTGCAGATGACCAATGAAACACAAATCGTGAATATAATGATGTCTTGTAAAAAAAGCAGTATACAAAAATTTCCTAGTAGTCCATACAACTGGAATTGGTCAAAATACAATGTTAAGCTTAAAACATGCACATTAGCAGATCTATGAAAGCCACTTGTTGACAGTTATGTAATAGAGGAACTTTTTTCTTTAAAAGTTAAAACTCCAAAAAGGTTCAGTAGTTGGTTTACATAAAAGATTACAGTAATGTGAATAAGCAAATTGAAAGAAGGGTATGCTCACCACGAAGGCAGATTAATTGCTGTAACATATGCTCCAATAGATCCTTCCCAAGTCTTCTTTGTGTATAACCTTGATCAGCAGAGTTTTTCCAAAGAAGAAGCCAAAGATGCAGGCAACAATATCATTGATGACAATCATCAATGTAGGAATAAGGAACCTGCATAATGATTGGATTGCATTAAAGCTTGTGCATACTCAAATTATTTTTTATTTTTAAGACTTATGTGAATAAGTTTACAACTCTATTAACTATGATACACTAATCTTATGCACCGATGCCCTAATATGTCTCACGATGCACTAATCATACAACCGATGCCCTAATATATTCATCGATGCACTAAACATACAAACAGATGCCCAAGTATTTCCAGTGATGCACTAAACATACAAATGGAGGCCCAACTATGATCAATGATGCGCTAAACATAAAAACGGATACACTAAACATACACATTGATGACTTATTATGTCTGATGATGCACTAATAATACTCAATGATGCCCCTAATCAAACTTACTGATGTTCTAATATGTTCAACGACGCACTAACAGACAAACGTATGCACAAGGTATGTCCAACGATTCACTAAAATACAAAAGGATGCACTAAACATACACACTCATGCTTTAATATGTCTCACGATGCACTAATCATACATGTTGAGGCCTTAGTATGTCATGATTCAACAATAATACAAATTATGATATAACCTACCAACTCAACAATAATACTAGCATAACCTGAAACTAACTGCTTATAAGTGATTTATGTACATGTTTAAAAGACATAAATACTTAACTCATAGTTAGTAAAACCATAAACTTCAAAGCTAACTTGATGCACCAATTCAAACAAACAATTGACGTAACATTTTTTTACACATATTCACTAAATTGTCATTTTATACACAAAGTTCCTATGAATCTACACTGATGCCCTAATTTTACACAAATTCATAATAATTATAATTTACCCAATAATGCCTAAATTAACATAGAAATTGAACAATTAATAATTATGTACTTACTATTGTTCAATCAGCATAACATATTAATTTGATCGGCGACCGAAGCGTAGGCGCGTGTCGGTCACACTCCCTCCGCCAGAGTCGTTACTATTTTAGCAAGCTTTGAAAGTGACGCAGTGACGAATGTGACCGGTGACATGGTTTCATTATCCGCCATTATTATTACTTAGGGTTTGTAATTGATACACACAGTGAGTGTGATAGTGTGTGTTTTTATAAAAAGAGAGAAACCCATATATTGATCTATGATATTTTTTGCTATGAATCATGATAATGGAACCCAGATATTGTCCTCCCATTTTGTTTATGTTTTTTTATAAAGTTTACCTCAAAGTTTGCAATGTTGTCAAATTCTACCCTGTAATTTTTTTCTCACTTTCTCTTTAATTACACTTTTTCTAATTACATATATATATATATATATATATATATATATATATATATATATATATATATATATATATATATATATATATATATATATATATATATATATATATATATGTCTTTAATTTATATCAATTTATTATTAATATTTTAAAACACTTAACATTTGATTTGAATAATACATTTTTCTAGTGGTATTAGTAATATATTTTTCATGGTGACACTACGACAAAAAACGTCATAGAGCCCTGTTGAAAATGGTCATAAAGCCCGGTTTTACATACGGGCACAAAGAGTTGATTGTTATTTTCTTTGAACTTCTTTTTTAACGCCTTGTGTTTGTTTGGACCGCGTTTCCCGGATCCTACAAATATAAGTAATGAGTCAGAAAAATGCAAGTAATCAAATTCAAGATTATAAAATGATCTATAATTTCTTACCTTCGCACTGGTAGGGTAAACGCTTAGGTTGTCGATCCTCGGGAGGAGCACCACCTGCATCCCCTCCGTGATAGTAAGGAGCTACACACGCCATCTGTAATAATACAAGTGCAAAGGAATGACCCCTTTCATAAAATCAGACTTTATTCCGATCAGAACCAACCATTTAGCTCGGATAAATACCATTTCGCCACCCAACTGTTGTACTACCTTAACCTCGACATCTTAACTAGAATGCTACGTACTACGTACCTTAAATAATCTACATAGATTAACCTCGACATCAAAACTAACATACTATGTACAAGTACAACCTTAACCTCGACATCAAAAGTCAAAACTAACATACTACCCAAATCAAACAAAAAAATAAACAGAATAAAATTAAAACATAAACATAAACAAAAATAAACAAACTAAAATTAAAAATTAAAAACACAAACCATTAATTAGTGGTAGTGATCGACGGTGGTGGTCGGCAGACGAGACGGCAGCAGGTGGTGGTGACCGGTGGTGGTGGTCGGAGAGGAGACGGCGGCGAGCTGTGGTACTACACAACCACAAACAAAATTGAACAAACACAAACACAAATCTATATAAACAATAATCTTAAAAATATATAAATTAAACAAAAAACAGAAGAATATTGATCTCTCGTGCTCGGATTTACGTCTGATTTGGTTCCTTTTTGAGTGTTTTTACATATCCGTACCTGCACAAGCACAAACTCAAGAAAACCACAAATATTAGCAATAAACGGCTCTTTCTTGGTTATTTTGGGTCAGTTTGATAATGAAAAGGTATGTGTTTTAGCACATACCAAAATACCCTGCAGACGAGACCATTGTCGTGTCCTCACGTTAATGCAATCAACTCACGCTTCTAAAACTAAGGATTTCAATCTCTTTCTACTAAACATGAAGAAGTAGCAAAGATTCCTCAAAGAGATTAAGAAAGCCTTAATTCTAAAACGCCCGTTTACCTTTTAATTCACATGTATAGATATTACGATTAAGCACATTCCGGTTATGAGTGACGGTTTGTTGAACTTTCTTGTCGATCAATAACTCCAACATTTTTCAAACGACACGTTAGGATCACGGAGTAAGAAACACAACAGTGAAGTGACCATCTGGATAGAATACATTGTCCACGATTTTCACAAGTCCCAAACTAAGCGTAAAACCAAATCATTGTTAAATATGACTCTAGATGCTAACACTACCCATGGAAGTTACTTGTGTAATTACCTTTTGTTCCCATTTTCCTATTTTCCTCTAATTATTTTATTTTTGTGAAATGAATTTCTTCAAATTCTCGTTTCGATAACTTTTATTCGATAAAGATATAATGCTAAGTCGATAATTAGTTATCCGCCTTTCTCAAGAACCATTGTCCCAAAATGAGGTCCACATCAAGGAATTTTATTCACTTATACTTTTGACTTTTCCATTTTCATTTTCAACATCATTTTTTTTTTTTTTTTGCACATGAACTTTTACTTGTATGAGCTATGAACTACGGAGCTTCACGGGTAATTCCAAGACTATAGGCTTCATGAAATGAGGATCCTTGGCTAGGCTAAGACCTCACTCAATCCTGCCTAAAGATCCAAGGTCCGATCTCGACACCATGACTCACAACTTTACTTATTACTTTTCACTTATCACTTATTACTTATTTATTACGGATCCTTGATGTGTACCCAATTTTTAAAACAAAGATTCTTTTAAGAAGATAAAGAACTAACTATCGCAAAAACTCGACATCTCTAATTATTATTAGGCGGATATGGGGTGAAACAATTTTGTGGGAACAAAAAGCCATAAGTACCTTGATGGGCTCTAAAGAGAACCAACTACTCCACGCTTAGCATCTAAACTCATAAGTAACTCTATAATTTCTCGATCTCCGCAAATTTAAAATCCCAAATAATGAGATCCATGAGATGCTTAGCCGATAATTAAATTATCGTGGTTAAGGGAACAAGCTAGGCTCAACACGCCCGGTCAAGTCAGAATTCTATTCCTACTCTCACCAGCGGAAAGTCAACAAGGTGTCAAAACATATATTAACTTAGCAAATGCTTCGTCAAATGAAATCAAGTCATGCATATTTAAAGTCACTCAGGGAAACTTGCAAAATCTTAGCCTTATGAGCTAGAATTCGCATTTTATAGCTTCTTGTCTAAGAGACTAGAAAAACTTTTCAATCAAAAAGACTTAACAAAAGCTTACAAAATTTTTTAAATTTTGCTCATTTCTGCACAATTTTTTAATTTTCTAAGGAAAAACGGGGTTGCGAGAGTATACGACGAAAAAAAATAAGCAAGTGCGGTCAAATCAAATCGAAGATTACCCTACCCCAGACTAGAACGAAACATTGTCCTCAATGTTTAAAAGCAAGGGTATCACGAAAATCTAAAAGCCGTTTATTAAGTATGCTAGAAGATAAACGTTAGTCGATAAGATTAGGATATCGGATTTCCATCAGCCTCGATCATGAAACTCGGTGGAGAAAGACAAAATTCCAAGACGAGAGTCTTCATATCGGGAACATCCTAAACACAACATCACAAACAACCAAACACGAGAAATCAAGAGGCTAACCCTTCACGTCACTTATTAGAAAATAGAAAGAAGATAGAGATAAGCATGGGGTGCCTCCCGAAGCGCCATCGTTTTTGATCACCGAGTCGCTAGCCTGACTCTTCCCCGAATTCATTTGTCCTTGGGGAAGAAAGTGGTAGAGATAATCTCCATCGGACTTTCGTTCAAGAGGTTTGGATAAACATTGAAACATAAGAAAGTTCCACTCCGATGAGATACCCACGGTTCTTAAAAAGGAAAAGCGGTGATATCGGGGTCAAAGATGGTATCCTCACTCTCGCAAGAGTGAAGAAGAGGAGAAATCACATTATATGGAAGAAATGGAATAAAGATTTTGATAACAATTAGAATCCATTCTTCATCCTCAAAAACAAATTCCTTAATCTGATTTTGAACATTTAAGCTCGTTGGGTGATTTTCAAAAATATCGGGAGGAAGAGACGGGGTGATGTCATCAATAACGAAACTCTTTTGAGAGAGTTGCTCTTCCCCCAAACTAAAATCTTCCTCAAAATCAAAATAGACACGATCATATTCCGGCGGAGATATGATATGAGAGAGTTCACCGGAGAACTCCTCGAGATAATCATCATTAATCTTTTGAGGCGGATCAATTATCGGATCTTCATTCAACAAACTTTCAATCTCTCTTAAATCGGCTTCAAAATCAAATTCATCGTCCTACTTCCGGTGGAAGAGGATCGATCGAGCGAGTTCATCGGCGAACTCCTCGAAGTAAATCAAGAGGCGAATCCTTGAGCTCGGGCCCGGAGGATTTCCATTAGGCGGCTCTACTTCTTTAATTTCTTCAATCGAGACAAGCGGAGGTGGGATTTGTGCGGTACTTTGTAGACTATGAATTTGCACCTTTTCCATTATGGTCTCGTGTCGGACTCATCACTTTCCTCGTCAAAGATTTGATTGTCAAAATTGAGAGCATATTCAGGCGAATTCAAACAAAGGTTTGTGAAGGTCATTTTGAAAGTTTTCAAATCGAATCAAAGGTGTCTTAGATACCCTTGGGATTGGAACAAGGTCATCAGAATTCTCAAGAGGATTGCATTCAACTTCCTTATCCCCCATTGACAAGGTATCCAAAGGTTTGTTAATGAACGAATCGATATTTATGTTCACTTCTTCAAACGGTTCATCGTCATCACTATCGTCAGAGTCAGAATAGTAAAAGGTGGATGGATGACTCGGTCTTTGTTGATAATGGTGACTAATATAGCTTTCTTGCTTGCCAAAGACGTCAATTTGTGCACTCATAACGGAAATTTTCTCGAAATAATGATCACTTAACATAGTGGTAGAATCGTAAGGAACGTGAGCATCCCACTGATAATGATGTTGCGTCATATTCTCGATCAAATCATATCCTTCTTGAGGTGTCTTCCGCATGAGATTTCCACCAGCTGCCAACATGAGTTTGTCTCGATCAATCGTAGTGATACCATGATAAAAGGTTAGGATTTGATCAAGAAGCAAAATTCGATGATCGGGACATTTCTGCAATAACGTTTTGAATCTTTCCCAAGCCTCAAATACAGATTCCTTGGGTAATTGCTGGAAATTAAGAATTGCTTTCCTTAGCTGCATTGTTTTTGAATATGGAAAGTATTTTGAAAGAAACTTGTGAAACATCTCTTCCCAAGTGTGAATTGAATGTTTTTCAAGGGTGTAAAACCAAGTTTCAGCTTCGTGGGTTAAAGAGAAGGGGAAGAGATTCAATCGGATATCATCTTGAGAAACGCCACGTTGTTTCATGGATTGAGTAATAGATAAAAACTTGTTCAAGTGCTCGTTAGCATCTTCGTCGTAAAATCCATGGAATTGGCAATGTTGTCGAAGAAGACGAACCATACGATTTTTCAATCTAAACTTCATTCCAGGAACGATCGGTCCTCCTCTACCGATAAGTGACGGACGATAGAAATCCTCCATGGTCCGAGGATCATGGGGATCAATGGGTGCGAAATCGAGCATTATGGAGAATTAAACAAATTAGAGGATAAGGAGATAAGAATTAAACATTTCAGAGGAAAACGAAGATTATTTTTGGGTTTTTGATAAAAGCAAACATAAAAGGAAAACAAATTTTGAAAAGGAAAATATTTTTGGGTTTTTATATTTAAGAAAACACAATATTTTGTAACAAATCACGTCAACGGTGCTCGGTAGCTCTCAAAATCTGTAGCAGTGAGCGGAACGAAGAGTGGATCGTTCTTGATCTGCAATTTAATGTCAAGACTTTCCTTATACCGTGTATAGGTTGTACCTTCAAGGTGAGCCGGCGTAACAATTGACGTTTCAGATTTCTTTTGTTGGTTTTTAATTTTTATGGTTTTGTAAACACTCTAGGAAGAATGTTTTGGTGTTTTAGAATTTTGGGTTTTGAAAATATATTTACAAAAGCAGCGGAACTTCACTCGGGAAGGATCTTCAAATGCACGCGATTCGAGGCGGAATACGAAACTCGCCACAAGCCCTCCCGGCGTGGCGCCAAAAATTGATTTCAATAAAAAACCAATAATAATAGAGAAGTGTGTAGTATGTTGGGTAACTCAAACGTATCGGGTTTGAGCAGAAATCGTTCCGAACGAGGGTTGAATGGAATTTCCAACTCACATCTCGATTATCTGGATTTGAATAAGAGAAGGGGATAATATAATGTAATCTAAACTACGGGATAAGAAAAGTAAATGGGATTAAAATCTATGGGGAAAACCTAAGAATTATGGCAAACTACGCAATTCTACACTAAAACGCAAATACGGGATTAAAACGAAACGTAATTAAAATGCAACTACGTCTAAATTATATCCTAAAAATGCCTAAAATTACTTTTACTCTAAAAATGATATTAGAAAACTATTTTTGAATTAAAACTAATTTTAGGAAATTTTCTGGAATTTATTAGAATTAAAAACTAATTTTTAACTTTTAAAACTAAATTAAAATACTAAAAATTATGACAATCAAAGGGAAAAATATGAAACTATTTTTATAAAATCTAAAATACCATAAGAGAATTTTCAAAACTAATTTTTTTATTTTTCTGATTATTTTTCTATTTTCTACTAATTTAAAACTATTTAAATCTAATTTAAATTGTGAAAATACCAAATAAAAGGAGAAAAATGGGAAAAATATTTTTATGCTTTTTATTTTTCTAAAACTGAGAAAATTGAAAATTATTTTTTGAACTTTTTCTTAATTATTTGCAATAAAAGCTATTTTAAAATGATTAAAAACTGTTTTTATTTAAGAAAAATAGCAAACAGTGACCAAAATTAATGAAAAATTCAGTAACATTCTAAAATATTATTATAAAGCTATGAAAAATATAAAAACATGGTGCTTATATGGAGAATTTAAGAGCTGTAGTGCAAACTGATAAGGAATAAGCACTTTATAATAAGCAAAACAGTGAGTTAAGCTACCAAACTGAAACTGAAGCTAAGTTATGCTAAGATAGGCTTAAAGCAACTAATTATCACTACTCCTAACCTCTAATGATTCTCTAATCAAGAAATGAGCTAACTGCTACTTAAATCCAAACAGCTTTTGACCACCTACTTCTAGCTTATCTAACTGCCAAGGAATAAGTCCAATTAACAATCCAGCAGTTGGATCCTAAAGCACACCTATATAACTACTTATAAACCAAAATTCAGCTTATGGCAAGCTAAAATGAACTCTATAGAAGCTAAGCAAAACATCACACACCTTTAATTCACCAAGAGTGTGTGAGCGAGGCAATTATAAGCAACAATATTGAGCTTATTTAGTGGCTTATCAAGAGAACTTATGAGAAATCAGAACTGTGAACCTTGAGAACACCCAGCAAACAACAACTGAACCAATAATGAGACCCTAAAAAGCTATTGTGAAGCTTATGCAGTATCAACAAAGCTGAACTAAAAACAGATTTGTACCCTTTTGACTTTTAAGGACAGAAATGAAATTTGACTTTTATGAAATTGTAAGCTACTGAATTTTAATGAAAATGAAATCTAATGATTAAATAATCCCAATGCCAGCTATATTAACTACTAACACACCTATAAGCAAGATTATGCTTACTGATTCTAACAGATATGAGATTAAGAGCAAGTGCAAAGTAATTTTGACTTTTACTGTTTTATTGTGCAAATGAGTGACTACATTGACTGAGTTATGACCTATGGAGACTAAAGCAGCTGAGTCCAACCTCAAATAAGCACCAAAACTCCAAATGCTAGCTTATACCAAACACTATGTTACTCTTCTAATAAGCAAATTTAAACAGCAATCTATTCAACTAATAAACCCTTTCACTTTTCCTAAACCTAATATGCTTAACTACACCTAAATGCAAAGCTCTAACTCATCTATGACATCAGATTCAATCATAGTCAAACTAATGCAATTCTATATTAGTGATGCAGGTACATGACAGAATCATTAAACAAATTCTTACAATGACTAACTAAGCAACAGAATTACTAACTACACAATTTAAACAAAATTAAGCAATAAGAAGCAATACTAAATCACAATACACTACTGACAATTGTTGAGACAGATTTGGACTTACATTGGTTCTGTCACAATGACATGCACTTGAAATGAAATACCACTATCCTAACACTAAGATCAACCCAATTCCAACTGAGAATCAACCCAAATCTATTACCAAATCAGCAGGACAACAACATTTGATCACAATGATTCTGCATCTAACTTTCTTAAACCAAGTGTAAATGATATTAAATTTTGAGTAAACAAACTAAAACAGATTTAATAAAGATTCAAACAACCAATTCAAACATTAATAATATGAGATTAAACAATGAAACAGTAAATTTTGATGAAAATTAAAAATTGCATTAACAAAATCTTAGTACAAAGAAGATTACAATGACTAGATTTTAAACTATTTTGCTGAAAATAATAGAAAAATACTTGAGAAAACTAATTCTATGCTACTCCTACTCTACTAAACTACTTTCTCTCACTACACTACTTGATAACAATGTCAATCAGAAGAGGACTATATATAGCCTGCTTGAGCCATGAGAAGGATCTGGAAAGTAGAAACTTGTGCTTCTTCTGAACATATCACAACCCTTGGATCATTCATCCACGTCCATCAGTCCTTATCAGCCGTTAGATTACATCTTACACGTCCCATTGTCCAATCAGAAGCCAGGAAATGGTAGGACTAACACACGGATTGCCAAGCTGGCATCCGTGTGTCAGAGTGGTGTCAGGGAATTTACTTAATTACCCTAATGATAGTGTATTTGGCTAATTGATCTTAGGGGTGTTTTAGGGTTCATATAGCTGGGAATTTGGGGCGGATTTGGGCGCGGGGTCTTTTAATATATTTGTTTGATTTTATTTGACCGGGTAAGTAGTAGATGACCAGGGTCCGAATTGGGTAAATGGGTTTAGGTATACCGGGTATAGGATAGTTGGGCGGGTAAGGGATTGGACCAGGATTAAGCTTTGGGCCGTGGGTTTGTATTATAGATGTTGGGCTAGGACTTAGGATATATTATAAACCCATTAGGCATATTAAGGACCAAAAGTGTTAAAGCTGAAACTTCAGGGACCAAGGTTGTAAATTCTGAAAATATCTTCAAAGGGCCATTGTTGTCATTCTTCAATAAGCCAAGGGTTGATCTTGTAAATTCTGAAACTTGAAGGGTCATTCTTGCCAAAAACTTAAAGTTCAGGGACTGATCTTGACATTTCTTCAAACTTGATTATAACTTCCAAAAATCATCCTCAGAGAATAAAGTCTTCCAAAATGCGCAATCTCGACCTTCCTACCACTCAAACTCTCTTGATCTCTCGTGCTCGGTTTACGTCGATTGGTTCCTTTTGAGTGTTTTACATATCTGCACTGCACAAGCACAAACTCAAAAACCACAAATATTAGCAATAAACGGCTCTTTCTTGGTTATTTTGGGTCAGTTTTGATAATGAAAAGGTATGTGTTTTAGCACATACCAAATATTAAAATAAAAAATTAAAACACAAACCTTTAATCTAAATGTATTTTGGTTCACAACCGTGAAGGTGGAGGTACGGCGTGTCATGGTGGTGGTGCGTGTGTGTGTGTGGTGGTTAATTTCGTGTGTGGTGCTGTTGGTGGTGTTTGTGTTTTTAGATCTAGGGTTTTCACTAATTGAGAAGATGAAGTGAGGAGGGAACTGATAGCAAAGGTTTTGATACAGATTTTAGGTTTTGACGGATTAAAGTAAAACTGTTGGAGGAGAAATCCCGCTCAAGGGAAAAATTGAAAGAAGAAATCAAAGTGAAATAAAAAGAGAAGGGGGAGAAATCCCCGCTCAAAAGAAAAAAAAAATGAAACAAATAAAGCCGGGTTTTATTTATAAAACAGGGCTCTATTTTGTGGCTCAATTAGACTCCGGTTTTTTCAATTCATAACCGGGCTTTATGCCTTTGTTTTTAACGGAAGCCCTTATAGAGCCCCTTTTTTGTATTAAGTGGGCTCTTTGGAGGGCTCTATTCCCATATTTGTAGTAGTGTGACCACTACAGATATCAAAAGCCTCGCCAGAAACAAGCAAAATGAAGTCTGTTTGGTGTAGAATAGCAAACATGTTTTTGTGTTTGTTTGTAGGGTTTGTTTGTATAAAATGAGCTATCTTTATGTGTTTGGTTTGGTAATATCACTACACCTGTTTGGGTGGTAAGCTTAGTAGTATGTTGAAGGGCGGCGTGATGCTGGCATATAGATAATAAGTTTGATGACCATTAAACTTAGTCTAATGTGATGGTGTATTGGCAATATGATGAATACAAAAGCGCAAACTAATTATGAATAGTTACGGACGAATGAACGATGCATAACATTTAACTAATAATGAAAGATGTATAACTTTTGACTAATAACACAACGAAACCTTAAATTTAATTTTACTTCTTTTTTTCTTTGATGCTAATTTAAACCTTTTGATGACTTTTACATTTTTTTTATTGCATGTATATTAAATGAAAATTTGATTGATTTACACGTTTTATTTAGCAATTTTCAATTGGATGAAAAGCAGTGGGAAAAGTTCATGGTAATAATTTTTTTTTTTTTTTCAAGTTGCATGTGATTTTTTTATGATCTAAAAGGTACTTTAGTTTAGATCATAAAATCAATTAAATTATAATAAAATAAAACGTTTAAGATTCTTGCCAACATGGTATGGGATTAACTTTACGCGGGTATATCATTTGCGAATCTTTTTTATAGTCAAAAGGAAATTAGTTGACTTTTAGCTGTTTAATACTTTTCATATCTAAAACGTTACATATACGGGCTTTTTATAAAGACTCCTATCGTTTTGTATGATTGTGTTTACACAGTTAGATCATCTCATTAGCATGCGTAGTGAAAGTAACTAGACCAACGACTATAAGTTTTGGATCAAGATCCTCTCAAGTTAGAGTCAAACATTATTGATCATGTTACTTTTATTGTTAGAGTGAATGAATAGGTGAGCCTATAATTTTTACTAAAAAAAATATTTTATGTATTTATCTTATTTGTGATTGGTGAACACGATCTATCATGTTTGATTCAACTTGAGAGGATTTCAATCCATAAGTTTTCTATGTTTACATTCTAAATAAATGAATTAGTTGAATAACGAGTTTACTAAACCTTTCGTGCCAAAGTGGGTAATTAAGTATGAAAACCATCTTTTTCAAGCAATATTAGTTAAGATTACAAAGTCTGATCTTTTTTAAGCAAAGTTTGGTAATTAAGTTTGTTAGTTTATGATCGATCCAAGTAAAACTTTTAGGAACGTACGTAAGTATTACCAAAGGACGAAGAACATTTCACTAATATTATTCTCGAACGTATGTGTTATACTTATGATAGTAGAACGACTGCCAAAACGGGTTACGGGTAACAATAATCATGCCATGAAAATGAGAAAAAAAATAATACATGAACACCATGTTTTCGTTTGGGTAAAAGGTAAAATTTAGGAGATGTAAATTGAACATGAACACCATGATACACGAGTAACTCAATGAAACTATTAATAATCGTCTAAAATGGTAACTTCCTATTCCCATTAGCGTTACCATTGACTTGAACTTGAAACCCTAAGATGGCTTGCCTGTAAGGTAGAAACGATCTCTTCTTATCTCCTTTTTGTTCTTCTCTTTTTTGCACGTAAAATAGTTCGTGAATCGAAGGAGACGAACCCATTTTTGGTTTTCCACCAGCTTTTGATCCTTCACTGGATTTAATGGCCCGTTTCTTGTTCAAATCTTCAACTCGCTGGGGACACAAAAAGAACACACTCTCCTTTCCAGAACTATTACTTCTTCGAAGAATATCCGTTATTCTCCACTTTCTTGATCCAGATTCAGACTCAGATCCAGTAGATCTACTTTTCTTAATAGCAGCATGATTCCTCGGCTTTCGCCACGTCACACAGAACGTTTTAGAAGCTCGTTTCTCGATATCATCCTCTTTCTCAGCCTTTTCTGCTTCTTCAGATGAATACGACACCGGGTCTCCAGTTTCACTAATAAGCACCTTTTCTAAGGGAATTATAAGAGAATCAGAATCAGTTTTATCATCTGGCTCCTTAACTTCACTTTCTACCTCATCTTTCGTCACTAGATCAGTGTCGAAAATAGGCAAAAGTATCCGTCCAGAAAGAGCAAGTTCTTGTGCTGTATATTTCTTGCCAGAAAACTCTATTGAAAACTCGAAATCTTCTTCTTCGACGTCACTTAAGTCATCCTGAAATTCACGGCTGACTTTCGCGGCAGCTTTCGAAGTCAAACTATCTGAAGCATAGCAGTTGAAACTAGGTGAAAATCCTATATCATCCATTTGATTATCCATTTGCATTTTGTTTAGTGATTGCTGGACTTGATAAGATGTTTTAGTTAAAGATTTGATTAGTAATTAGGAATAACATGTTAGTTATATACAAGTTGTGTGACGCGTGAGTTCTTCCTTCTAGAAGTTCAAATGTACACGCGCATGCAAACGCTATCGTTGATGTCATCGTCAACTCAGTAGTGGTACTAGCTCAACATCGTCAACTCAGTAGTTGTACTAGCTCACGATGCACTAACATATAGTCTGATGTTTTAAAAGCCAGGTTTTTAATCGATCAGGTCGAGTTATTGGGTATCATTTTGATCATTTCAACCGGTTCGACCGCCAGACTAATTTAGTTTTTCATTTATTATTATTATTTTTTTCTAGATTGGGTCAACCGATTCGACTGCCTGGTCAATCGGTTCGACCGCCAGATCAACCTGATTTTTATGAAAAAAGAATTTAAAAAAAACAACCGCCGGGTTTCAAGACCCGGGTTGACCGAGTCACTCTAAACTCGGCGTGGTCTAGCCGGTTAACCCGGGTTTTTTGACTTGTTTTTATGGTCGGACACCGGTTAAACCGGCCGGGTCAGCCCAAGTTTGAAAACATTACATATAGTACTATTAATTCCATTCAAATTGTAATTCTACCTTTTTATTGCATAGAATGTATAACTATATTGGATTTTTTATAAACGGTGTTAATTTAAAAACAGTGAGATTTTTTAATGTTACTTGTTTCATTAACTTCTTTTTATAAGAAACATATAGAATGAGTATGTTTGGCGAAATAAGTTAGAGTCGGGAAATAAGTTAGAGTTGGGGCTGGTGTTAGAGTTGGAGCTGGACTTGAACTTTATATTTTAGCCGAAAACTAAGCTTCTTGGAGGTTTAATTGGAGTTAAACCTTATTAATATAAAACTATATAAGAATATATTAAATTAGACTGAGATATATTTCAAGCTTTTGCGTGTTAACTATTATATTTGTCAAAATATTTAAATAATTTGACTATGCCCTCTATAAGCATGTGTCAATGGGATTGAGCTTATGAAAGATAAGGGTTTATAAAAGCTTTCATAAGTCACTATGACAAACAAATCGAATTTTATAAGCTCAAACCCTATAAGCTCTTTAAAGCCTTGCGCCCAACACAACCAATATGTTAATATTTGTTAGCCTTAAAGGTGAAGCCATATTCAGGATTGCATTAGTTTCTTCTTTTACTTTTACGTAGGAACTAATAATGTCAAACATATATACTTAAGCGTTTAGATCTCTATATATACCCTCCTAGTCACAACTATGAGGGTGAAGCTCTCACTGTAACATTTCTAGTGTGTGTATTAGGTCTTTTCTCTCTAATCTAATATACATATCTTTCCTTTCTCTCTCTTGTTTCTCTCACTACAATAACTATGTCTAACTACTATTTTGAGCTTCCGACCTTCCGAACTAGTGATCTTGATCCGTTTACAAGTGGTATCAGAGCTAGAACACGAATTTGTGATGTTTGTATTCAAAATCAATTCGTAATAGTGCTTTAAAATACAAAATGTGAGGGTGTTCATCAAGCCGAGATTCATTTTCATTTTTTTTTGTTTTTCACGTTAAAGAACCAATCTTTGTTAACGATATATGTTGATACAAAAGTTGGGCGTTCCTTGTTTGGACTCCGGTTCCCGTATCAATTGGATCTTAATGCTTGAGACCTGCGCACTAAGAAAACAGAAAACACCGTTAGGCTTACCGTGGGATTGTCTCCCACGATTATCCTCCGGCATGAGAGTAAGTAATCGGTTTTAGGGTTTAGTAGAGAGTTAGGGTTTTTGATCGTACCTTTAATGAGGGTTGGGATGCCCTTTATATACACACGAAATCCTTATTGGTTTCGTGTTCCCCAACCTTCGGCGTATCCCGCCTAAGTCGGTCATTGAATACCTATCTCTAAAAATAAGAGATATCCGATATCTTAAGCCATAAATAACTTTAGGTTGGGCCTTCGTAAGCCCAAACCGTTACCGGGTTTGCCCAGTCATATCGGGCTCGCTAGTAGCGGTTATTGGTCGGGTTCGTGACCCGAATGCGGACTATACATCATCATGTCCCCCCAGTCTAGTATGCGCAGGGAAAACCTGCGGATGCTAGACTAATAGCTGTAGCCCATAAATTCTTTGAGGCGTAGCGGAGAATCTTCAAAGGTTTCCCGCCTAAAAATACGGTGAAGCTAGTCAAGTAGAGTCAAATACATCCTCGGGAAATGTGGGAAAGTGCATGGAAAGTGTGCCACCTCAGCTATTGGTGGCCACACGTTTGGAGAAAGTGGGATCCACGCGTCAATCATCCCATGGATGTAAAACCGTATATAAACTACCGCCTCCCATTTACTGTGTTTATCACAGTAAAAAAAATTTCCGCCATTGTTGAAAACTCAAAATACCATCCAAGAAACCGTTAAACTTTCAAAGGTAACAGCGCGTGCGCATTTGAAACCTTATCATGGTCCGTGGTTTGACTGATTTTGCATCCGATATGACCGAGGATGAACTGCGTGAGTTCACCTCGGAATATTATATCCCGATGGCGCTGCATCCGGTGGTTCCGGCTGCGCAAGCGTCGTTAGCGGATTTCCCGAAGGAAAGTAGGGGTATACACGTTTTTGAATTTGCGAATCAGCGTGTGCCCATATCCTTATTCTTGTGCGACATATTAAATTACTATCGCTGCGCATATCTCGGTACCTTTGTATAGGTGCGGCAAAATAACAAACTTCGAGGTTAATTGCCGTTTATTGGCGATTAACCCCACTATCTACCTCTTTCGTGCGTTTTACCATACGGCGTGGTCAAACGGATGGGTTTCGTTGCTAAGCGCAGGGGCTGCAATGTTATCTTGATAAACCGGACGCGCTTAGGGCTGGAGGAAAATGTTTTACGGGTCGATGAGCGTTGTTCCTTGGCGTTTAGCCTTCTACACCCAAAGTTATTTGCCAAAGGATGGCGCCCTCCCCGGAACATACAATGGCGATGATGCGGATACGATAAACGCCAATCGTATTCCCATCAATTCCTACCTCGAGGAATTTTTGGTGCACGTGGGCATCAGTCGTAATTATTTTGGTAGACCTGATGAGGTGCCAACCTTCTTAGACGCGGATGGCCAGGGTGGGTGCTCGTCCTTTGGCATTCCTTTGCTTTATTAATGTGAGCCTTTCTTGTCATCTTTGTACTTTTTGTAACATGTTTGTTGTTTATTTTTTGCTGCACAGAGGTGGATCTATTCAGCGTTGTGCATTTGGCGAAGGCGCGCCAGGTTACTGTAGGGTGCGCCCGTTGAGAAGGGTAAGATCCTATTTTGGAAGCTACTGCGGAGCGCACCATGGAAATGGAGTTGGGAGAGACGGGGGGTAGCTCTTCCGTTGCGATGGAGGCAATTCCTCTGCGCAGCGTACCCAGCCCTAGGGGTCCCTCCCTTGTAGTGGAGCAGGCACACGCAGAAGTGGTACAGATAGTGGAGCCCACCCATGCGGAGCCAGAGGACGCAGACCAAGGGGTCAAGCGTAAGAGAGCGCCTAGTGATGATCGCACAGGTTCCTCTAGGAAGCGCCATGTGATTCTGGACATGGAATCATCCTCGGAGAAATCATCGCCCCTGCGCGTGACTAAGACTACTCCTCCCATGTAAGTATTGCTGCCGCAGTGCTTAATATATCATTGTTGGTTTTATGAAGTAATCATAAAAATCCTTTCTTTGCCTGCAGATGTTGAGACCGTTGGGAATCTTCTTTGGACTCACTAAGATTAAATCACCCAGGCGAGTCTATCTTGTGACCCTCCCATTTCAGAGACTCAAGGCGCTAATCCGTTGGTAGCTGGGGATGTGCCAATGGATCAACTGGTTGAGGAGCTTGGGTTGGCTGCTGCACATCAGGCTGCATTGGTCGCGCAGCTGAAGGCGAGGTATGTTGGGGAAAGTAGCCAGAGCGCACGGAAGGACGAACAAATTGCGTTGCTGGAGGCCCGTTTGGCTAGTGCCCAGGCTGAGGTAGAGGCAACGAGCTCTCATTCCTAAAAGCTTGCTGAAGAAAAAATGTCACTGGTGATCCAAATAAGCCAGGAGCGTGCTGCATCAGCGGATTACAAGGCTTCGTGCCTCTGGGCTTTGAAATATTTGGAAAAGGGAAAGGAATAGCACTTCTCTCGGCTGGCAGAGTTCCGTGAAGCTGTAGATGGAATGCTGAAGGAGCAGGAGATGAAGTTGCGAAAGCTCAGCATTGAGTATGACGAATAGCTGTATCCCCAGCTTGTTTCCTCTATTCTTTGGCGGGTGGCTCATCGACCTGATCTGCGCCTTGCGCCTCACTAGAACAAAAGTGGATTTGGCTACACCGAATATGTGTGACGATATACATATAGTCACACATGATTTTTCGCCGTGTGTGACTAAAGGTCGATGCGACCATAGGTACTCTATGGTCACGTGTTTGACTTTTTAGTCTCTATTGCAAAAGAGTAACCAAAACCGTAACATGTGTGACTAATTAGGTACAAATTTTGTTGGATTAATCCGTATTAGTGACCATAAACACTGTATAGTCACACAAAGCATGTTTGTTTTGGGTATTTAGTCACATACAATTAAGCATAAAGTGGCCAAAAATGTTAATAAGTGTGACCATTTGGTGTTTTAAGTGAAGAAATGTGTGTTTTGTGTGACTATTGATCATCCAATGGCCACTTGAATTTTATGTTTGTGTGGCCTTTTGTAACATTTAGTCACACAAATCATGTTTGTTTTTTTGTATTTATTCACATACAATTAATCATAAAGTGGCCAAAAGTGTTAATAAGTGTGACCATATGGTGTTAAAGTGAAGAAATGTGTATTTTGTGTGACTATTGATCATCCAATGGCCACATTAAATTTATGTTTGTGTGGCCTTTTCTAAATTTAGTCACACAAAGAATGTTTGTTTTGGGTATTTAGTCACATACAATTAATCATAAAGTGGCTAAAAGTGTTAATAAGTGTGACCATATGATGTTTAAAGTGAAGAAACGTGTATTTTGTGTAACTATTGATCATCCAATGGCCACTTGAATTTTATGTTTGTGTGGCCTTTTCTAACATTTAGTCACACAAAGCATGTTTCTTTTGGGTATTTAGTCACATACAATTAATCATAAAGTGGCCAAAAGTGTTAATAAGTGTGACCATATGGGGATTCAAGTGAAGAAATGTGTTTTGTATGACTATTGATCATCCAATGGCCACATGAATTTTATGTTTGTGTGGCCTTTTCTAACATTTAGTCACACAAAGCATGTTTGTTTTGTGTATTTAGTCACATACAATTAAGCATAAAGTGGCCAAAAGTGTTAATAAGTGTGACCATATGGTGTTTTAAGTGAAGAAATGTTTGTTTTGTGTGACTATTGATCATCCAATGGCCACATGAATTTTATGTTTGTGTGGCCTTTTCTAACATTTAGTCACACAAAGCATGTTTGTTTTGTGTATTTAGTCACATACAATTAAGCATAAAGTGGCCAAAAGTGTTAATAAGTGTGACCATATGGTGTTTTAAGTGAAGAAATGTGTGTTTTGTGTGACTATTGATCATCCAATGGCCACATTAATTTTATGTTTGTGTGGCCTTTCTAAGAATTAGTCACACAAAGAATGTTTATTTTGGGTATTTAGTCACATACAATTAATCATAAAGTGGCTAAAAGTGTTATTAAGTGTGACCATATGGTGTTTAAAGCGAAGAAACGTGTATAGAGTGACTATTGATCATCTAATGGCCACATGAATTTTATGTTTGTGTGGTCTTTTCTAACATTTAGTCACACAAAGCATGTTTGTTTTGGGTATTTAGTCACATACAATTAAGCATAAAGTGGCCAAAAGTGTTAATAAGTGTGACCATATGGTGTTTTAAGTGAAGAAGTGTGTGTTTTGTGTGACTATTGATCATCCAATGGCCACATTAATTTTATGTTTGTGTGGCCTTTTCTAACATTTAGTCACACAAAGCATGTTTGTTTTGTGTATTTAGTCAAATACAATTAAGCATAAAGTGGCCAAAAATGTTAATAAGTGTGACCATATGGTGTTTTATGTGAAGAAATGTGTGTTTTGTGTGACTATTGATCATCCAATGGCCACTTGAATTTTATGTTTGTGTGGCCTTTTCTAACATTTAGTTACACATCGAATTAAGCAAACTGTGACAAAAAAGTGTTAATAATTGTGACTATATGAATCTTTTAGTCACATATATGAAATCAATATATATAAAACAAATTCAAATATATATATATATATATATATATATATATATATATATATATATATATATATATATATATATATATATATATATATATTCAAATACAATAAAATTGGAATGTATATAAAATTGTAATGTCGTACATAATAAAATTCTCAATAATTTAACGACTTCGACTCTTAATCTTCTTAGCTTCCTTTTGCATGGTATAACTAGAGGCGTAGCGCTCGTTTGTAATTTAGGTGCGATTCTGTTCTCACCAATCGTTTTATGGTACTTGGTGGTGTTACACAGGAAACAAAATCCGGGTATCAAACACCGAATTAAATATGAAGAATGATATATGTAGGTTTATAAAACACATGCATGTATGTACCTTTTCATCGAAAACCACTTTGGATCTTTGGCCATCCATAAAAACCACCCATCGCATCCTTAAGCTGTTTTGAGACCGTTACTTCCTACATCCGGTATGCATTGCATCCACTAAAGATTTTCAATAGACACTCTGTAGCAATCCTTTGGGAGTGGTTTGTTATGAAGCATTTGTTTTCCATCGGTTTTGTACATGGTACCCTCCGCAATAATAGTTGATTTCTTTAAGTGCCACATGCGCACTTAATTACCTAAAAGATAATTTGTTGCATTTATAAATGTATCGATAATTAATTAAACTAAAGAACATATGAAAATGTTTAAATACATACTTGTGGTAGTCTTGTTAATGGAGACTCTGTTCTTGTGATCCGGAAAGTTGATGTGAAGAATCCTTTCGTTTTGATCTAGTCATTTTCTTAGATCTGACAGATTTAATAGATTTCCTATATATATATACGGTAAATAATACATGTATGTAGAATTCAAAATCCAGGGGATGATTTATTACTTACACTTATTTCCATTTCCTTTTCCAAAGTTGCAAGTCCATTAGACTTCTCAATGCTCGTAATTTTCTCACGTCCAACAACACGTGTTCAGCATCCTCATCAAGACTTTGCTATTTATAAGATTAATGTTCACTGGAGACAATGAAATATAAATTGTTTAAGAAGACCTGCAGATATTTAAAGGGTAAAAAAGATGGAATGTTACTTTCTTATGTCTTACTTCCGTTTGTGTCAATGGAGTTGAAGTTGGTATAGCGCCCCACTGTAGCCAATTGTTTCATCAAATCTGTATTACCGCCTCTTTTTCTTGACGTTGGCGCCTCTCATTATCAAGTTCACTTTGAAGAGGCACCACTCTTTCATCGAGATGCTTGTGCGATTCGATGCGAGATCAAAATACCTCTTGTAGGTTACTCCACCTCCCACTCCTCTCGCATATCCTCCCTTTTCCTTACCTAATACAAATGTCATGGCATCGGTGCCATGATCAACCTTCAAGATTCCTTGTTTGATCTTCTCCTCCGTCTCTTTACGCACATACAATATGGGAAATAGGTTATTTAATTCTACCAGTATTAACTTATAAATAACAATATTAACTTATAACTAACAATATTAACTTATAACTAACGGTATTAACTTATAACTAACGGTTTTAACTAATACACTATCGGTTTAACTAATACACTATCGGTATTAACTTATAACTAACAATAAACATAATCATAAAATGAGTCAAACTTACAATTTTTGTCCAACATTACGATATCATCATCGTGAAATTCTCCGTCTTTATTCACCCTTCCTTTCAACCACGGTGTACCACGCGGTGGTTCTTCATCTGGTTCAATTTCTTTATTCTCGATCTTATAAACATCAAATACATACACTTGTAAGATAAACCAATATAAGCGAAAGTATGATGCTATTAAATGCAAATGTTTAATGTTACCATTTTATCTATCACACGGGCGTATCCACCTCGTCCCATTCTATCTTGATAAGCGAGACTTGGAGCAGCTACTTTAGATGCGGTGATTTCACCTTGCAACACAAAATAAAAAGGTGTTTAGATGTAGTAATCTTGATAGTATACAACTAATATATATGGAAACATCAAATGTGTGAGATATTTGAACACGAATAAAAATGAATAATTAACACCTTGTATTCCTCGGTGGCCGTGTAGTTTACAAAATTTACCCAATCTTGACTTTTATAATTGCACTATACTTAGTCGGGACTTCATTAAGTTTTGAAAGGGTATTTTGGTTGGGCAATATGAAGTTTTCGGTCAATTTCCTTGGAAATTCCATAGAAGTTGACCAAGAGGATTCATTATCGACTTTCATTGTCAAGTCAACATCAAAATATGGTCGCAAAGATTAACACAATGTTGTTAATTAGTTGCACATAATGTAAATGAGAGATAAACTTATTAACACCTTGTACCTCGACGACCAAGCCACTACTAGTTAAAAAAGTATATGTGTACCGTGATTTCGTCCCACATTTTATCTCTTTCTTTTGAATCAACCTTCCTCAGGATAGAATCCGACACCTATATGCTCACGAACCAAATCACCCAAAAACTCGAAAACAATGCCTGTTTTTCATGATATCCTATTCGATTGCATCGAAGGTTACATCGACCTTTATTCCGTCGGTTTTCCATAATCCTGCGAAACTTAGCTAACCTAGTTATGCCCTCTTAACAACATTCGCATTTGAATGGTTGTTTCGACATCCTCACCCTCATCCGAATCGCCTCGATTCATATCCAAATGGGTTATCATTTTCACGATCGAATAAACCAAATCATCCCGACAATTGGTTTGAGTTGCCATGATTCGTAAGAAGTAATGTGTTAAAGAAAATTATTAAACTTAATTGGTAAATAATGGTGTAAAATTGAAGTTCGGTTGTTTTGCTTGAATCATGATTTATTGGAGTAAAATTAGGGCTCACTATGGGCGCTTTTTCAATTAAGGAAACCATAATTTCTAAGTACTTTTAAAAATTTTGGTGAAATTTGGCTCCAAATTTGATAATTTTAAAATGTGGCTCCAAATTGATAATATAGAATTTAAATATTTCATTTTGGCTGCATTTTGAAACCAACACACCATGATGAAATGGTTCTTACCCAGGTCCCAAACACCCATATAACTTCAAACCGGTTGTATCAAAGACACATATAATGCTGACTACACTAAAATCTCACCACATGGCGCATATAAATGAAGAAACAAAATCAAAAGTGGAATTAAAGCAACTAATTAAGCAACTATAACTAATAAGCAGTCCCGGATAAACAAGTAGGCACAAAAATAATCAAATCCAACCAAGGACCGACACAACAACGACCACGAGACCTTACTTTAAGCCTATAAATAATCTATTTATAAGCACTTAAATAAGCTCTAACATCCTCCAACAATAAAAAGAATCAAGAAATCATGTAAATGCAATTAACTTAAAGCAAAACAACAACAAGAACACCCTAAAATTGACAACAACCTAAAAAAGAACAACCTAAGCAAAGCACTTATGAACCGCATATCCATGGCTCAACATTGAACACGACACATGGGATGCACCATCGTGATTGGATCAACCTCAAACCTACAATAATACATTCTACGGATATGAACTTAAACACCACAACCAATTCCTAAATGCAAAACAACATTAAAAAAGATGAAACAAACTAGCGGCGCATCCCATTCCATTCCATTGGATAAACCATCAAAAGATCCATACATGTTACATTGTTAATATATCTACAAACCATAATATTAAACCAAGACATTAGACATTATAAGCAGATGACACTAGAGCAAAGAAACCATCCCTTTACATAGCGAGCAACCCTTCAACCATTCATCGACTTAATTTGTTCTTCCTTGGTCTCGATATCCTCCTCGACTTGAGTATGAGATCATTCAACCCCTGCTGACTTAGTCCTCATGACCTCGTGTCATGCCTAAGATCCATCAATGTGTCAAAATGTTCATCCCCATCTCCAAGAGCTACCATCTCGGCAATTAAAGCATTAAACTGCAGCAAATCTCATTCTTTCTTGTGGTGGCCTCTTCGCATCCGGTTTATAAAGCCACGGACCTTTGGAAATTTGTTGAGCCTTAAAGAAACTCATGCAACCATCAACAGATGTCTCCCGCTAAACTCAATTAGGTCATCAATAACACGCTTAGCCAAATGGTTTTGTGGTGATGGTGCGCCATTGATAATGAAATAGGGTAAAATATGATATTATTGAAAGATTGATAAGAAAGGTTGAAGAAGAGTTGTGGGGATAGTGTGATAGAAGATACTTGTAACTCCTTATGAATTCAAACTATAAAGACCTAAACTTTAAAACCGCAAAACAAGTCCTCCTTTTAAACTATCACTATAAATTAGGGTGTTTATCCGTTCGGTTATCGGGTTGTTTGGTTTCGTTAAATCGGTTATTTTTATTCGGTTCAATCTGAAACCGAACCGAACCGAACTAGAATTAAACCAAGCGAGCGAAAACCGAATATGAATTCACTTCGCTTCTTGGGTTGACCGAAAAGTCTTAAAAGCGGATAAAAGCGGACTACGCAGACGAAAATGTGTAGAACGTAAGAAAAGCGTATGGAGCGTAAGAAAATGTACATTAATATGTAAAACATATGAAAGCGTATGAAAGCGGACGAAGGCGTCGAAATAGATGAAAAGCGGCTAGAAAGCGGACGAAAGCGGTCAAAAACTTATACAAAGCGGACTAAAACATGAAAAACCCAATGACAAAGTGTAAACACGGACGAAAGCGTGTAAACAAAAGCGAAGCGTATGAAAACTAATTAAAAGGACAATGTAAATGCAACGGTGGAAAGCGATGAAAGCAGAGCATAAGCGTGTAAAAGCGTATGAAAATGTGTAAAAGTGTAAGCGTATGATATGAAAATGGCTAAAAGCGGTTAAAGCGGACAAAAAGCGAACTAAAGCGGACGACGTATAAGAACGTAATAAAATGCACGTTAATATGTAAAAGCAGATGAAAGCGTCTAATATAGATGAAAGCGGCTGAAAGCGGACGAAAATGGTCAAAAACTTATACAAAGCGGACTAAAACATGAAAAAACGGTGACAAAGTGTAAACACGGACGAAAACGTGTAAACAAAAACAAAAGCGTATAAAAACTTATTAAAAGGACAAAGTCGACGCAAACGATGGAAAGCGATGAAAGCAGACGTAAGCGTGTAAAAACTTATGAAAATGTGTAAAAGTGTAAAAGCATTGCAAAAGCGGACGAAAACATATGAAAAGAGGCGGCGTGTAAAACTAAGAAAACGTATGAACACGGACGGCGTATAGGACCGACTAAAAGCGAAAAAGCACAAGGGTTGTGTTACCGTGCCCAACGTATCTAACGCAACCCTAAACACAGTTTCACACAGTGTTTTGAGTAAGACACGTGAGTTAATGATTTTATGTCATCCTGAAATGTCAAAATTAACGTGCCCACCCTTAATAACTTTAATACAGTTCATATAACCTTCACACTATAACTATACACCTACCAAGCCGGTGCAACCCATTCATGACCGGTGATAATGGCTAGTTCACATGGTGGGTAGGGTATTACGTTATCACTGGTCACATTCATTAATGGGTATTTGACATAATATGGGTCAAAAGCATTGGGTTATAGTTGCTTAGAGTGTCATGTTACGACATGATTCAATCAATAGTATATATAAAATTATATTATGAAAAACCCGATCAAATGGTCAATTTCTTTGGCTACCGAGAATGAAAATCCCAATTTGGTAAAGTGTCACACCCCAAATTACATTTTGCGTGGAATGGAATTCACGGGATTGATTGTCATAGCATCACGATTCTGAGATATATAGAACGACCTAAAGTGTCGTTTGGAAAATACATCGTTTGATTTAATAAAACAATCGAGTTTACAAAGTATAGGTCCCATAAGAAAATCAACTTGTGCGGAAATAAATTTGTTACAATTCAAACGATGTTTTAAAGTCGTAAAACTCAAGTGAGGCAGTCGTCATCACGACTCCATGATGTCCAAATGCATGCCATGAAGTGAATACCTTAGATACGAGATAAAACATGCTAAAAGTGTCAACACAAAGGTTGAGTGAGTTCATAGAGTTTGTGTTGAAATGTAAAGCCTTTCAAAATCTTTTATCAAACAAAGGCATTGTAAATCCACCAGTTCAAGTTCCGCCCATACAAAACTTGCAACTGTGTGTTCACAACCCATTGCCAAAGTGTAATATAGTTTATGTTCAAGCCCACATCGTCAAATGAATTCACAAAATAGTGCATAACTTAATGTATCCACAGTTACTTAATATAACACATAATTCGTATGGTTTCAAATTGTTCCATGACCATTAGTTCAGGATTGTACCAAGACCATTAGTTCAATGATTCTACCAAGACCATTAGTTCACTGATTATACCAAGACCATTAGTTCACTGATTATACCAAGACCATTAGCTCAATGAATATACCAAGACCATCAGTTCAATGATTATACCAAGACCATCAGTCCAAGGATTATGATATGGAATTTCTAAGTATGGCAATAATATTACTTAGCATGACTAAACATTTAGTTCGGATAAACATATAATTTGCAAATAGTCATGAATGTAATAAAAATTATTGAGCATGCATCTCCCCCAAAGAGTTTAAAAGCAAGTAAAAGTAGGGGCCATGAACTCACTTGGACAATAATGCGATGGCAAAAGTGGATACACTGAAACGTAGCGTGAATCTCGAAAATGACCTATTATGAATGATATGATACGTAATGGGTTATGATGTAACGTTATGCATGCATTTCGTATGTTATTTATACCATTTGTGAGTTTTGAAAATAATACTTATCGTCGAAAAATACTCTTTTGACGTCTTGACCATTCTTAAATCACTTTACAAGTATTTACGTCAAAATGTCATCCTACAATGGTTTTGTAATGATTTATAGTGAAATTATCACTTTTCGTCGCAAAATAAAGTCGTCGGAAATTTCATGAAATTGACAAAATGGCTTGAAAAACTAGTCGTAAAATGGTGTGCGTCGATCGTTAGGAAACGAACTCGACAGTTTAGAAAGTTTGTATCGAAATCTAAAAGTTTCGATTCGGGAGTTTTCGACATAAAGGTCTCGATCATAAAGATAATAAGGGCTAAAGATGGTGGTTTTGTCTAATTGTTGTGTAAAAGTGAGTTTCGCCAATTTTAAGCATCCGTAAATAATTTATTACAACTCCGCTATACAAGCGGTCGATCGTTTTGAAAAATATGCTCGGTGATCTTGATTTTATTAGAAGACATTTCGTTCCAAAAGTTCCACATCCTTGTTAAAAACAGCCCTTAACATGGTCGTTTTAGTTACCGTAACACTTGTCTCGTAAAAATAATATAGTTTTTCTGAAAATAATAGTTACGGCAATTTTATGAAAACGTGCATATCTTTGTCGTTTCAAATCCGTTTTCTACGTATAATACGTCCTTAGCTTCGTATCAAAGTATACTAATATATTTTTGATAAGTCGAAATAATTTGTGAAGCTTAAGGCTCGTTTTTGACTCGAACAAAACAATAATAGGTTGCTGAATTTTCTGAAATATATATATTTCGTCGTCAAACTTTAAAAATTCATAACTTCTTCGTTATAACTCCGTTTTAATCCGTTCAAGCGGCCACGGATTCGTTTTAAAGTATATTTTCTAAATATCAAGGCCAAAATTTAGTGCCTACTGTCGGATTTTCCAGAAAAATAAAATAAGGACATAACACATTTTATACATATCGAAAATAATTTTCTCGTACTAAACCTATTCTAATCCTTCAAATCAACTCCAAAGCTAATCTAATCCTACCATACACCTTCTTAGGGTGTCATGGGTTCCTAGACATCATCAAGACCAAAGTATACCAAGGGGATAATTATAGGATGACCTTATATATATATATATTTCTAAAAATCATGTAAAAATGGTATAAACAACACAAATCATGCATGCTTGCTCCAAAAATGAAGAGATACCTATGAAATGAAAAGGAGATATGAAAAATATAAATGATATGCTTACAAGTTAATATGATGAGGTGCAAGGAACAAGGTTAGCCTAAACACTCTAGGTTTTTATTTCAAAACCTTATAAAGAGTGTTATCTAGATTGTGATATAACTTGAGCTTGATAAAATTTTGTGATCCCTTTGAGCTCCTTTGTGAAGGCGGTTTGAAGAGAGACAACCAAGAGAAATATTTTTAACAACTTTGAATTATTATAGATAGAATGAAGTGAATGAAATGAGTCAAGGTCTTTGGAGTATAGATCTAAACATCAAGGAAAAATTTTCACCAAAACATTAATCAACCCCCTTGGTCGGCGAGGGGAAGCATTTATCAAATTATTATTTTTTTTCTTTCTTACTTGTTGTAAAATTGTTAAAATAAATGTGTAAGTAAATGTTAGGTAATAATAACTTGTAAGGTAAATGGTAGTTTTTAGGTACAAGTAAATTTTTAATAGATCAAAGTTGGGTATAATAAAATCATAAAAATTGTAAAAATACATTCCTTGTGAAATTTGAGTGATATAAAAATTATCGTGCAGTTTTTAAGAAAAACGTCGTAATAATATAAATTTAACGATTTATATACAAAATAAATTTAAAACACTAGGTAAACTCAAAATATAGTTTTTATAAACTAAATGTAAATATAAAAATATATCGGGATCATTTTTGGAAGTAACGGATTAAATGCTCAAAATAATAACTCACGCGATAACGTTTATTTAATATAAAATTTACGCGTTTGATGTGAAATGAAATGTCATGAATGAACTAACGTGATGCAAATGATGTTAATGAAATGTAGACTAAACTTAGTCCATATGAAATGTACGTGACGATATGATCATGAATTCGCCGCTAAACCATTAAGGTTACGCGAATTTGGAACACGTAAACCTAGTTTACGATAAATGATGAAATAGTGAACTTGAGAAATGACCTGAAATTTCGGGTTGTCACATTCGCCCATCCAAAAAGGAATTCAGTCCCTGAATTCAGTTCGTGTTAGTCTATCGAATTTTTGAGTTTGTGATGAATACCGAGGAAAGAAGACATGAAGAGGTGTCGTTACGGTTATTGATGATTGAGAGTGTACAAAACATCATCGTAAAGAAAATATCGGATGAATCTCTCATAAGCAACACTTTGACTTGGAACATGTGAAAATTTTGCTTGCACCAAGATTTATAAATAACCGCTCCCAACATAACGTGATCCCTCCAGAATTAGACATAGTTAGCTAGGCTATGCATAATTAAGGAACGATGACGTGACGTTCGGTTTAGTTGTTATAACTCTCGATGCTTACAAGGATTTAAACCGTGTCGTTAAAATGGTCGATGAAGTAAAAAGAAGTAAAATTCTCGTAAGTAATAACAAATCGGAAAGAAATAAGTACGATAGATGAGAATATTTTACAACGAGTGGTTTAGCAAAAGTAGTACATCTTAAGTTATAAAGATTCGGATACGATGGAAAACATAAACTTTGTACAACATAGTACATAAGGAAAATTAAGACTGTTAGTTTCCAAACTTCTTGGTCTTCGCGTTGTTGTGACCATGACGAGCTTCTCCTCCTCTAACATGTATGCATTCCATGAGCACCTTCAACTTGTTGACCTTGGTTTTGAGGACATTGATTCCGATAGTGTCCTTGCTCCCGCATCGGTAACATGTAACCATGGCCTTGCCTCTACAATTCACGGCAAGGTGTCGATTGTTGACACTTGTAGCACTTAGCGGGACAAAGACCCGTGTGATGATACTTACATCGATTACATAGTGGGTAGGTTCGGCATAACCTCGCCTTCTATTGGTGCGACAACATATACCATTGCGGTTTCTTGCCCTCTATTATGTTGTTGATGATGGTTAGTGTTACGGTTTTGGTCGTTGTTATTATAACCTCCTTGGTCATTTTCCCATTTTCTTTTGTTGTTGTTGATTTGGTTATCGTCGTTGTAGTTGTTGTTTTGGTTATTGTGGTAGTTAGTGCGGTTGTTGGTATTGTTGTTACGGTTGGTGTTGGTGGTGTTGTCCTCTTTACTACTTGTGCCATAAGCTTTTGAGACAATCGAATAGATTCCTCAATCGTTTATGGATCAAAGGAAGTCACGTCACCTTGAATAATTTCGGAAGTCCTTCAATGAAAGCCTCCGGTAGCTTCTCATTATCCGAAACCATAGATGGGCATAACACGGCCAATTCTTGAAACCTTCGAATGTAAGTATCAATGTCATACCCAATAGTTACCAACTCATAGAATTCGGTCTCTAACTTCTTCACCTCCGTACGCGGACAAAACTTCTTTGTTACCAAACCTTTGAATTGCTCCCAAGTGATTTTGAAAGCATTCTCCATTCCCATTGGCTGAGAATATGAGTTCCACCACGACAATGCTCCATCAAGTAGTGTACTCGTAGCAAACTTGACCTTACTATCATCCGGGCAATTACATAACAAAATCACGGACTCAATTTCTCGAACCATCGAACCATGGCGTGGCTCCTTGGTACCTCTAAACTTGGTGGGATCTCCACTTTTGAAATCCTTATACGAACGACTTTTAACCCGGACCTCCTGCATTTCCGATGAAGCAACAAGCCTTGCGGCTTGGCGAACAGCATGCCCTGGCGGCGGCAGTGATCACCGTTTCCTTTCAATCCTTAATGCCTCGCTACACTATCCCTTACCAACTTTTGAATAGCCGCTTGTGTCATTTCAAATTGTGGCTTTCTTGATGCCATATCTTCTTCAAAACAAGAGGAAATGTGAGGCGTAGCAAAATCCGATGTTAATAATAAACGCTCCAAAGAAATGTGATAAGAATGATAAGTTTGAGGTTATCTTTCAAAATGATCGACGGTTTCCCAAAAGATGGGTTATGAGATGTTGTAAGTGCTTCAAATGTATGGTGGTTTAGTGACTTAATGTGTGAATAAAGTGTAACTTGACATGTTAGTGGTGAAACAAGGAGTGAGAGTGACTTTGCCGCACTAAAAGGTTTATCTCGGCATTCGACATTATCGGTGATGAATCAGTTGATATAAAAATTGTGATAGGGAATGACAAAGAATTCTCCACATTAGAGTATGAAAAAAAAAAATAATAATGGGATGGGTATTTAAGGGCATCCATGTGACAATCGATGTGAAATGAAAGTAAATAACTCGAAAAATGTACGTATAAATCGCATGCAAAGTGAACATGCACTTATGATGAAATGATGAGATGCTATGATAATGTAGTTATAGTCTAGGGTCAATGATGCAACCTAGTTCTCTATAACGAAGCTCGATGCCAATCTGTCACACCCCAAATTACATTTTGCGTGGAATGGAATTCACGGGATTGACCATCATAGCATCACGATTCTGAGATATATTGAACGACCTAAAGTGTTGTTTGGAAAATACATCGTTTGATTTAATAAAACAATCGAGTTTACAAAGTATAGGTCCCAAAAGAAAATCAACTTGTGCGGAAATAAATTTGTTACAATTCAAACGATGTTTTAAAGTACGTAAAACTCAAGTGAGACGAGTCGTCATCACGACTCCATGAAATCCAAATGCATGCCATGAAGTGAATACCTTAGATACCTGAGATAAAACATGCTAAAAAGTGTCAACACAAAGGTTGAGTGAGTTCATAGAGTTTGTGTTGAAATGTAAAGCCTTTCAAAATCTTTTATGCGACAAAGGCATTGTAAATCCACCGGTTCAAGTTCCGCCCATACAAAACTTGCAACTGTGTGTTCACAACCCATTGCCAAAGTGTAATATAGTTTATGTTCAAGCCCACATCGTCAAATGAATTCACAAAATAGTGCATAACTTAATGTATCCATAGTTACTTAATATAACACATAATTCGTATGGTTTCAAATTGTTCCATGACCATTAGTTCGAGATTGTACCAAGACCATTAGTTCAATGATTCTACCAAGACCATTAGTTCATGATTATACCAAGACCATTAGTTCAATGATTATACCAAGACCATTAGCTCAATGAATATACCAAGACCATCGGTTCAATGATTATACCAAGACCATCGGTCCAAGGATTATGATATGGAATTTCTAAGTATGGCAATAATATTACTTAGCATGACTAAACATTTAGTTCGGATAAACATATAATTTGCAAATAGTCATGAATGTAATAAAATTATTGAGCATGCATCTCCCCAAAGAGTTTAAAAGCAAGTAAAAGTAGGGGCCATGAACTCACTTGGACAATAATGCGATGGCAAAAGTGGATACACTGAAACGTAGCGTGAATCTCGAAAATGACCTATTATGAATGATATGATACGTAATGGGTTATGATGTAACGTTATGCGCATTTCGTATGTTATTTATACCATTTGTGAGTTTTGAAAATAATACTTATCGTCGAAAAATACTCTTTTGACGTCTTGACCATTCTTAAATCACTTTACAAGTATTTACATCAAAATGTCATCCTACAATGGTTTTGTAATGATTTATAGTGAAATTATCACTTTTCGTCGCAAAATAAAGTCGTCGGAAATTTCATGAAATTGACAAAAATGGCTTCGAAAAACTAGTCGTAAAATGGTGTGCGTCGATCGTTAGGAAACGAACTCGACAGTTTTAGAAAGTTTGTATCGAAATTTAAAGTTTCGATTCGGGAGTTTTCGACATAAAGGTCTCGATCATAAAGATAATAAGGGCTAAAGATGGTGGTTTTGTCTAATTGTTGTGTAAAAGTGAGTTTCGCCAATTTTAAGCATCCGTAAATAATTTATTACAACTCCGCTATACAAGCGGTCGATCGTTTTGAAAAATATGCTCGGTGATCTTGATTTTATTAGAAGACATTTCGTTCCAAAAGTTCCACATCCTTGTTAAAACAACCCTTAACATGGTCGTTTTAGTTACCGTAACACTTGTCTCGTAAAAATAATATAGTTTTTACGAAAATAATAGTTACGGCAATTTTATAAAAACGTGCATATCTTTGTCGTTTCAAATCCGTTTTCACGTATAATCGTCCTTAGCTTCGTATCAAAGTATACTAATATATTTTTGATAAGTCGAAATAATTTGTGAAGCTTAAGGCTCGTTTTTGACTCGAACAAAACAATAATAGGTTGCTGAATTTTCTGAAAAATATATATTTCGTCGTCAAACTTTAAAAATTCATAACTTCTTCGTTATAACTCCGTTTTAATCCGTTCAAGCGGCCACGGATTCGTTTTAAAGTATATTTTCTAAATATCAAGGCCAAAATTTAGTGCCTACTGTCGGATTTTCCAGAAAAATAAAATAAGGACAGAACACATTTTATACATATCGAAAATAATTTTTCTCGTACTAAACCTATTCTAATCCCTTCAAATCAACTCCAAAGCTAATCTAATCCTACCATACACCTTCTTAGGGTGTCATGGGTTCCTAGACATCATCAAGACCAAAGTATACCAAGGGGATAATTATAGGATGACCTTATATATATATATTTCTAAAAATCATGTAAAAATGGTATAAACAACACAAATCATGCATGCTTGCTCCAAAAATGAAGAGATACCTATGAAATGAAAAGGAGATATGAAAAATATAAATGATATACTTACAAGTTAATATGATGAGGTGCAAGGAACAAGGTTAGCCTAAACACTCTAGGTTTTTATTTCAAAACCTTATAAAGAGTGTTATCTAGATTGTGATATAACTTGAGCTTGATAAAAATTTTGTGATCCCTTTGAGCTCCTTTGTGAAGGCCGGTTTTGAAGAGAGACAACCAAGAGAGAAATATTTTTAACAACTTTGAATTATTATAGATAGAATGAAGTGAATGAAATGAGTCAAGGTCTTTGGAGTATAGATCTAAACATCAAGGAAAAATTTTCACCAAAACATTAAATGCAACCCCCCCTTGTCGGCCAAGGGGGGAAGCATTTGTCAAAATTATATTTTTTTTTTCTTTCTTACTTGTTGTAAAATTGTTAAAATAAATGTGTAAGTAAATGTTAGGTAATAATAACTTGTAAGGTAAATGGTAGTTTTTAGGTACAAGTAAATTTTTAATATATCAAAGTTGGGTATAATAAAATCATAAAAATCGTAACAATACATTCCTTGTGAAATTTGAGTGATATAAAAATTATCGTGCAGTTTTTAAGAAAAACGTCGTAATAATATAATTTTAACGATTTATATACAAAATAAATTTAAAACACTAGGTAAACTCAAAATATAGTTTTTATAAACTAAATGTAAATATAAAAATATATCGGGATCATTTTTGGAAGTAACGGATTAAATGCTCAAAATAATAACTCACGCGATAACGTTTATTTAATATAAAATTTACGCGTTTGATGTGAAATGAAATGTCATGAATGAACTAACGTGATGCAAATGATGTTAATGAAATGTAGACTAAACTTAGTCCATATGAAATGTCCGTGACGATATGATCATGAATTCGCGCTAAACCATTAAGGCAATTTGGAACACGTAAACCTAGTTTACGATAAATGATGAAATAGTGAACTTGAGAAATGACACGAAATTTCGGGTTGTCACAAAAGAAAGTCAAAACACAATATTTTCCAGAAATATGAGATATTCCCAGGTCGTTTTAAGTCCCAATGGAGTGTGAATGGAAATTTGCATTCGGTTCGTGATCGGGTGATAAAGAATAATGAAAGATATTTGGATTTTGTGAATAAATTTATGAAACATAAACCAAAAACAAAAAAAGCAAGGTTAGATAGTGGTTAACACTCTTGCCTCGGAGAAAGAGGTCAAGGTTCGATCCTTACCCCTTGCAAGGTCGGAGGTCCTTTTCTACCTTTGGTAGAAAAGCGACCTCTCAAGGGCTCGATCCTCACCCCTGCAAGGCGGAGGTCATTTTCAACCTTTGGTAGAGGCAGGAGCGACCTCTCTACCTGGGTAAGGTCGTCTCGTCTCAACCTCCCCATACACCGTGGAAGGCGGTATTGGGACCCATAACCCGTGGAAGGCAGTCTTGGGAGTTACTTTACTTTTTTTTAAAACTAAAAACAACTAAATAAGCAAATAAATCAACTAACAAAAGTCGAAATAACCTAAAATGCACTTAATCCTAAAAATACCAAATATTGTAAATTTAAGCATAAAATTTAAAATTATTTTTTAAAAGTCCTAAATATTTAAACATAATTTTTTTTTTAAATAATTGTATTTTTCTAAATTTTATTTTATTTATTATGAATAAAAAACCTTTTTAAACTAATTAAATGAAAAAAATCATTAAATAATAAGAGAAAAAACATTTTTAAACTAATATGAAAACTTTTCAAAAATTTGAGCAAATTTAAAATCCCCCACACAAATTAAATTTATTCCCCCCAAAGTTTGCATCAAGGCCATTCCAAACTAATTGCAAAATTAACTCCTCCTCCTCCTCCTCTGTGACGCCACACCTCCTCTCATCTCACCACAAATCCGTCACCACCACAACTCTCCCGTCATAGACCCACAGGTCCGTCACCACTGGTAAGTATTGTTATCTTCTTTTTGTACACATCGTTCTAACACATAAAATAACCTGTTAAGCCTATTAGCTAATTGAACATTTGTTTGAGACATCCTCTTGTAAATTATGTCAATTTCTTGTTAAATTTAGATAGTTAATTGGTTAAAAATTTAAGAAACCTGTTAAGCTTTGTTACCACATGAACATGGAACCATAATTTAGCTAGTTAATTTCTTATTTTTCCTTGACCCAAACATCCCTTTAGGAAGCTGTTTCATTAGACTTTATTCAATTCTTAGCATAATTCAATACCACATTCAATCTTTGAGCTATCCTCATTACTTGGAATGTCTTTTTAACTTTTAAGATCATCAATTGAAGTTTGATGTTGTCTTGTATAATCTTCAATAACTTGGGTATCTTTTTAACATGCTGCGGGGACTACATTTATAAACATTCTTTGGTCGGATAAGTGGGACACATTTATAAACATGGACAAGTCTTGGATAGGAACTAATAGGACCAACAAATCTTATGTTGACGGAGTAGCGTTTATTGATTATGCGTTACACAACTTGCGGAAGATGGGGAACATCGACCCACGAGTTAAGAAAAATGATCTTTCAATGCCATGTCCGTGTACAAATTGTTTAAACCACATAGAGCATAAAGTGGAGAAAGTGCGGTTCCATTTATTGAGAATGGGTTTGATCTAAGCTACCTAAACTGGACTAAACATGGAGAAGGATGAGTCATCAATAAGTACCGAAACACATTAACGCTACAACGAGTTTGTTGACGATACTGATTTTGCTTCATATATTCCAACGGATGCCCCAACAACGGTAGAAATGGTTAATGCTACAAAGATAATTTTGATGAGGATGATCTTGTCAAGTTTCAACAATTATTATTAGGCGAGAGAAGCCTCTTTCGCAGGATGTCCCGACTTCACAAAGTCTGTCCGCAATAGTTAAACTACTCAACTTGAAGGGTAAATACGGATGTTCGATAAGTTCTTTCTTGAATTACTAGGATTGTTAAAGAAGATCTTTTCTTGGTAACGAAATGGTGGAAAAACTTATCAAGCCAAAAAATTTTGAAATTGATGGGATCGGGATACAAAAGATGCATGTATGTATCAACAACTGCCTTCTTTCTTGGAAGGGTGACAAGGATTTATTGCGTGTTGAACTTGTGGGATATCAAGATGGAAGGTCGATATAAGACACATAAAGTGTACGAAAATATTCCACAAAGGTAATGTGGTACTTTCCAATTATACCAAGGCGCAGCGCCTATTTAAGCTAGAAAGTATTTGGAAGATTTAAGATGGCACGCGACACGGAGGATAACCGACGGTGTGTTCGTCACCCATGATTCAAAGGCATGGCGTACCATAGATGAAAAATTCCTAAAATTCTTTGAAGATCCAAGAAATCTCTGCTAGGAATATCGGTGATGGGGTCGGCGTCAACTCGGGAAATAGGCATCACGGTGTATGGCGGTTTAAGCATCATATACAACCTTCCTCCATGGTTGTGTATGAAAGAAAGTTTATCATGCTTTCGGTATTAATATTGGGATACCGGAAATGATATCGATGTTTTTTAGAACCGTTTGTTGATGATCGCAAACCTTATTCGATCTGAGGGTTGATACATATGATGCATCCACAAAGATAACTTTAATCTACGTGCCGTTGTGCTATGGACAATAAATGATTACCCGCACTTGGTACATTATGTGGCTGCCCGTACTGATAGATTCAAAGGTTGTGTAGTATGTGGGAAAGATACAAGGCTGTGTTAGACTTTCGCCTCATCCAAGCAAAGTTATGTTGGTCACAGACGATATCTACCATATGACCATCCGTTCGAGAAGGCAAAGGGAGGCATTTAATGGACAACAAGAATTTCTCCGGCTCTAAATCCAATGACCGGGAACAAATATACAACGAGGTACAACATGTTGAAAATAAGTGGGGAAAAGGAAAGCGAACAAACAATAATGCATCGAAAACCAAGAAGATACGAGGCGAGAGGTGGGGAGATTCAAAAGTAGAAAAGAAAATATAGAAGTAGAGGGTAGTTCAAGCCAAGTAAGCGGACAAAGCGGTGTGTATTGGAAGAAATTCAACATTTAGTATCGAAAACTTAGGTATTAGAGGCATAATTATGTTCCACATTGTATTGATTTTATGCATGTAGAAAAGAATGTTCTTGAGAGTCTCGTCGGAACTTTGCTACATGTTCGGGAAAGACGAAAGATGGGTGAATGCTCGATTGGATCAGGTGAGTTGGGGGTAAAACAAGAGTTGTTTGCTATGCAAGAACAAGACAAAACAACACTACCTCCAAAGGGTTACACATTAACGAATCTTTGAAAATATATTTTTGTGAAACTTTACACAACATCGGTACCACAAGGCTATTGTTCAAATTTCTCTTGTTTGGTCGCCTAAAGGATAGGAATTTCATTGGCCTAAAATCGCATAACTATCACATGCTAATGCAAGAGTTTCGCCCATTGCAATCGTTCAATCATACACCCACCCACACGATATGCTATTATCGGGTTTCACTTTTATTTAAATCAATATGTTGCAAAGAAATAATATTGCAAGAACTAGATAATATGCAAGCGAGCTGGTAGTGACACTTGTGCCTACTCGAGAAGTTCTTTCCTCCATCATTCTTTGATATTATGATACATTTGATATGCACCTAACTAGGAGGTAAAATTATGCGGTCCCATATGCTTTGGTGGATGTATCCATTCGAAAGATGTATGAAGGTTATTAAAGGACATGTGCGGAATAGAAATAGACCGAGAAGGATGCATTCTTGAGGAGACTATTCGGAAGAAACAATAGAGTTTTTAGCGAATATCATAAATCCATGAAAGCTGTTGGTATCCCACGATAAACATGAAACAGATGAAAATGAGGAAGGAGAGCCATTGTCGGCCGGCAAATCAAGTGAAGTTTGCGGAACTCTTTCGGAAAGCACATTTGTATGTAATAAATAATACGAGATGAAATTGTATCGTATATCGAGTAAGTCTTACTAACACATGTCTATTTCGTTCTTGAAAATGATGTATCAAATATAATAATCAAATACATTGTTTGAGGCGACACAAGCAAGTTTTGAAAGCGAGAAAACCGGGTAAGCGAAAAGCATTTACGGAGAATGAGCACGACAAATCTTTTGCCAAGTGGTTACGCAAAGAAGTAATTAATCTTATGTTACTCAACATACCCTTTCTAAACCTTATTTCTCACTCATTTTGATCCGAAAATTGGTGTACTTATTCTTTGAGCTAATATGTACTTGTAATGAAATTCGGGTTGAGAGAGAGTTAGAAATCGACAAAGAAAGTGTATCGAAGCGTAAGGTGGATATCCTATGGACCACGTGCCACCGTAGTGAAATCGATGCATATCACATCAATGGGTATACTTTTCGTACGAAAGATCATGAAGGCAAAGTTTACGAGCAGTGGGGTTAGTGTTGAGGCATTAGATATGCACATATCTAAAGAAGTTGCAACCACAAGAAAAGCATATTATTATGGGGTTTTACAAGAGATATGGGAACTAGATTACCGTTACATGCAAATTCCTCTTTTCAAATGTATTTGGGTTAATCACAAAGGCGGTGGTGTGAAACACGATAATACTCTTGGGTATACATTGGTTGACTGAATAGTTTAGGCCACAAGGTTGATCCGTTCATATTAGCCGCACAAGCACGACAAGTGTTTTATGTGAAAGACCGGTAGATAAAAATTGTCTATTGTGTTTAAGACACCTCCCAAGAATTACAAAGATAAGTATGACGAAGCCGATGAGGAATTTAGTACCGTCATTCACCGGCACAATGATAACATATTGCCACGTGTGGATCGGCGTGACTTGGGTAACGAATCACGAGGCCGACTACTATCGAACCGATTGTGGAGGTGTTGTTATCAAAATCCAAGTGAACCATGTTATGGTCAAGTTGTCACACTCTACCTTTATCATATTTCACTATTTTAAAGCATATAGACATTCGATTTTTGTACTTTTTAAGGATTTATGTTTATAATACAAGACTTAATATTAGTTAAATCATTAGGTATATTTTTTGTTTAAGGATATGTTGAAAAGCAAGAATTCTCACAGTTGGAGATGTATGGGTGAGCTAGTTGATGTGCTATAGTACGAGTTAATTATGGTGATGTCATTGTTAAGTCTGTTTGACCATTCTTTATTACGGTAGGGCAAAAATTAAAAAGCGATTTTCTTGTTTAAATAGTACGTTACCTAATTTTAGGTGGTCGGAAGTATTTATATGGATAATTTTTATTTTATAATTCATATTTATCCTTTAATTACTTTATCCTAATCTTTAAAAGTTTAATTCTTTTATTTCGATTAAGTCTCCTTACCGGCACTAAACCCTAATTGCCTTGCACTACCGATACTTCAATTAACATAAAAGATGGCACAATTAAAGTTTGTAGACAAGCACAATCAAGTGGGATTTCTCAAAAGCTTTGTTGAAAGCACATGCTTGAGCGAGATAGTGGACTTTCTAAAGGGTAGTCATATCGGTATGCCTTACTCATAATCCAACTATCTATGATTCCCTAGTCAAGCAGTTACGGCGGGGCCTCTCTGCTAGAACTATTAGCGATGGGACACTAGAGTTAAATGCAACTATTGATCCGTTAGAGTATTCAATCGAGAAATCATTCGAAGCAAGCTTCAATTGGGCGATGCCTCGGGGATTTCAATGTTGCCAAATAATGACCTCTTTCGAGGATTGGAAAATATTGGATATCCAGCTGATGGAACATTCACTTTTGGAAGAGTCATTTCGCATACAATGGCGTTTCCTTGTGCATCATATTTTACATTGTATGAGCTCTAAAAGTGGTGGATGGGATCAATTTGGAAGCAATATTGCTTCTGCATTGGTCTGTCTCTCCACTGACAGACTCTTCAATTTTTCAAAAATGATTTTTGATGCCATGGTTGCTAATGCCAAGAATAAGAAATTTTTTTTGATGTACCCAAGATTTTTGCAAATGATCTTAAATGTTGAAACAACAAGCAAACATCCTTACATTGCTGTCCCTTTCACTAAAAAGATATTTGGTAATATGAAAAGGGGTTTTGAAGGGGTACACAAGCCACTTTTGTCTGCTATGTTACTGCTATTGCTCACGACCACGAAGGTACATCTACATCTGTTCCATCTCCTCTTGCTACATCGAAGCTCGGGCTCAACCTACATCGAACCAGAAAAACGAGTTTAAGCAGAGGACACCAACACCCCACCACCTTCACCTTGGTCCATGAGGAAGAACCACGGTGATTCCTCAACCACAACCTCAACACCCACTACTACAGTGAGAACCCAGTTATTTATCTATGGAAGATCTACTTCAACCGGTTCCACAACCGATTTCAAGGGTTGATGAGTTGGAGAAAAATTGAAGAAGACCAAGAAGTCACTAGGGACTACTACAAAAGAGTTAAGAAATTGGAGGAAATTCAAGCAGACGGGGATAGACATTACAGATTCGGAAGGTGAGGAATCCTCGAGGAAACTCAAATTAGTCCTCATGGATTTGAAGCGGTGAAATCTTGGTTAAGAATTTCGGTCACAAGAAATCCTTTAAGAAGAGATCGGATAAAGAAGCGCAACTTCTAGTGGAGTGGATAAGTCGGTGAGTTTACTAAAGATAAGTCCGGTGGTCTTGAAATTAAATCGCTTTTGATGAATATTTTAATACTCGCTTTGATCTTTGAAGTTAATACTAGTCTTGAACATATTAATCTGGTAGTGATCCGGTAGTATTGGTGAGGAGTTTGTGCATAGGGAAGGCAAATGAGTAATGCAAGAATCTACGAGCAGTGAAGACCAAAAAGCAACTCACGAAGAGGAAGCTAGCTTTCTTGAGTTTGCTAGGATTCAAGCGGAGGATGAGGTGAAGAAGCTAAGCGTGCGAACAAACAGGTGAATGATGAGTGATTGCCAAAAGTCTGCAGGAGGAACCGTAATTAAGCGAAGAACAAATGAAAAGGAAAGCTGAAATTGAGGAATCGCAAATTCTACTTGATGAAGAATGGGATACTATAAAGGCAGATTATTAGTAAGCAGAGATATCCTTCACGATATTGGCGGAGAAGACTATGCAAGTAAAATGGTTGAGATAATTAATGAGAAGAAGAGGCTTCTCGAGAGAGCGAGACAAAGAGAAAGGATGCACGGACCCTTGACCAAAGTCGAGCAAAGGGATTATATGATCCACTACATCAAAAGTCAAGGAATCCTACACCGGAAGTTCGGCCGTTAAGGAAATTGAAGGTCGATGTTCTAAAAGCGAATTTGAAAAAGTAGTGTACCAAAATAAAATTTTTATTCCAATGGATTCGAGTTGGAAGCTTCAACGCTTAAAGGAAGGGTTACAATCTTCAACCAAAGGATGCTAAGAAGCGAAGATTGCGAGGCGAAAAGGTTCGGTGAAAAACTTGGTGATAAGCCAAAAGCGTAAAGAAAGAGGAGGAAGGCGAGGTTAAGCAACCGGTTTTGAATATGACAAGGAAGAAATCCTTTGGAAAGAAAGGAGTGAAAAGGATAAGACAAATGTTAAGAAGGAAGTGGAAGAGTACATGAAGGATAAGGTTGATGAACCGTCATTAGAAGAGAGTTACCATGGGCTCCATTCCTCTGAGTTCGGCACTTCTGCTAAGATTGCAAAGGTTGGATCATCAAAAATGGGAAAAAGGTAGTTTACACGATAGTAAGGGAAAATCACACAGACACTATATGTGAACTTTCACGGTTTATTGAGTGATTTGTCGAGGATGATTTGAAGACCATGTACCGTTGATGATGGAGAAGCATGGTGACAAGAGACCTAAAGAGGAATATGAAAGAGTCCTCGGGTGACTTGAAGACCATGTTTGAGACACCGATCTTGATGATGAAATGTGAAGCGGCTGTCAAGAACAAGTGATCGGATGGAGATATTTCCACACTTGTCGGTGCCTTGTTTGGAATTAGAAGCGCAATTCTTTATATGCTTACGAGTGGAGTATCCACTTCCAACAGTATTTTCGGGGCTATGCTTGAGAAGAAGATGTTAGGTGAAAGAAAGGATGATGCATGCTATCGACTTTTGAGGTTAATTGAATCAAAAGCTCAACAACAATAATATTGGCGATATAACGATTAAGTGCGGTTGTATTAAGTAGTTAGTTCTGTTTATGAAAAATAGAATAGTTTATTAGAGTTTAGGGAAGGCATATGTGCAGCGTAGAGATATCTTAGGAAGAGATATCTATATCCTTCTACACGTTTTGTATACTAGGTTTTCCTAAGTGTATAAAGGAACCCTAAAGTATAGTGAAATGAACTTGTACTTAGGCGAATAGAAATATTAATAAAAGAAGTTTATTAGTGAAATAGTATTTGTGTTCTTCTTGCTTGTTGTTAAGATTCATATCGCATTAACAATCAAGTACTCGTTGTTAAAGAGTTCTGATCATATATATAATTAGTTTGGATTTATCCAAGTTTAGTAGATTGTGGTGTTGTGACCAAGTGTTAATGAAATGTGTGTTTGTGTGTGCATATCAATGTGACTATCACACAAAAAAAGTCCATCACCTACAAACCCACATTTTTTTCATTGATCATCCAATGGCCACATGAAATAAATGCAACAAACTTGACCATATGGTGTTTACCAAGTGTTTAAAGTGAAGAAGCGTGTATTTTATTAATCATAAAGTGGCTAAAAGTGTTAATAAGTGTGACCATATGGTGTTTCAAGTGAAGAAATGTGTATTTTGTGTGACTATTGATCATCCAATGGCCACATGAATTTTATGTTTGTGTGGCCTTTTCTAACATTTAGTCACACAAAGCATGTTTGTTTTGGGTATTTAGTCACATACAATTAATCATAAAGTGGCTAAAAGTGTTAATAAGTGTGACCATATGGTGTTTAAAGTGAAGAAGCGTGTATTTTGTGTGACTATTGATCATCCAATGGCCACATGAATTTTATGTTTGTGTGGCCTTTTCTAACATTTAGTCATACACTTAAAGCATGTTTGTTGGGTATTGTAGTCACATATATGTTAACATAAAGTGGCTAAAAGTGTTAATAAATGTGACCATATGGTGATTAAGTGAAGAAACGTGTATTTTGAGTGACTATTGATCATCCAATGGCCACATATTAAGTTACGTGACCTTATGTCTTTGGATTTTGTCTACACTTAAATAATATGTGTGACAAAGCGTTTAGTGTGACCATATATGGCATTTGGTCACGGTGTTAGTAGCAAATGTGACTTTATAGATTAGCTTTTGGCAAGCTAACACAAACTAAACTTTAAACACACATATTAACTTACGTGAACATATATACTAGATTTTGGCTACAACACTTAACGAATGTGTGACAAGACATTTAGTGTGACCATATATGGCTTTTGGTCACAGTGTTCAAGTGTGTGACATATATTTGTCACTGTTTATATGTATATCATGACTAATGCTTCAACCTTACTTTTCATTTGTCACTTGTTCCAATTTTAGATGTGGCTAAAGAGTTGGAAAAACATATCAGTCACCCTTAAATAATGTGTGACAAAACTTGACTCTATGATTTAGACACACAAAAAATTACTTCATGTGACTAACGCATCAAGGTTACTTGTGGCTAAATGATCTGAAACAAAATCACCAGATACCTTTAGCCACACAATGTTCAATTGTGTGTGTTCTAATGGTCACACAATCAAAATTTTCATGTGACTAATTAGTAAATGTTGTCAATTTTCGTACCTTCAGCCACACAAATATGCGAATGTGTGGCCATTCCATTTTGACCATGCGTGACCAAATACCATTTTTGTACTAGTGCCTCAGTACATTAGAATCTTGAGAGGTGGTAGACGCATTTGGGGGGGTTGTGCAGTGTGCGTTGGCGCGTGGCAAGGCAGAAGCTATAGAAGAGCTCCATGAGGGTGGTTTGTTGAAAGTTCCTGCCGATAAGGTACCTGGGTATAACGAGCACGCATATGATGATCTGGTCATTGCGATGGGGAAGATGAAGCTGTTGGAGCTTCCTCTGATTGCGCAGTTGGAGCGCGACCAATATTATCCCATAGGGGTGATTATGGAGGGACTAACCTTGGCCCGCCATCGTGCCAAAAATGCAGAGGCACAACCTGACTATTATTTGAAGCCTGATGAGTCCCAGCTGCAGGTGCCTATTTTTGCTCGCCCCCGCGACATCTTGACCCTTTCGCACTTGAGAAGGAAATTCCTTTAAAGGAATCCTTAGAAGCTCATGCTACGAGGCTTTCCAAGAAGATGGGTGTAAAGGGAAAGGCCATTCTTTGTGGTCTTGGCACAACGCATCTTCCTAGATCTGATGGGGTACCTGTTAGTGTTGCCATGGTATCACGCCAAGATTCTGATTTGTTGAAGAAGCTAAAAGAGGCTGGGGACGCTGCAAGCCATGTGGAGGGCTCATCTCTTAGGCATTGTAATAGTATGTAGGTTATATCTTCTTTGTAAATATCCTTTTGTAAGAACTCGTGCTCCTTAATAAAATTTTCCTTTTGTTGAATGCGTGTTGATGTGGTTGCGACTTATAATGTTTGTATTCAGGTATCTGTCTTTGCATAAAAAATGTACTTGTTGTCTATGAATCAAACTGTCACATATGGGCGTTCTTGTTTGGACTCCGGTTCCCGTATCAATTGGATCTTAATGCTTGAGACCTGCGCACTAAGAAAACAGAAAACACCGTTAGGCTTACCGTGGGATTGTCTCCCACGATTATCCTCCGGCGTGAGAGTAAGTAATCGGTTTTAGGGTTTAGTATAGAGTTAGGGTTTTTGATCATACCTTTAATGAGGGCTGGGATGCCCTTTATATACACACGAAATCCTTATTGGTTTCGTGTTCCCCAACATTCGGCGTATCCCGCATAAGTTGGTCATTGAATACATATCTCTAAAAATAAGAGATATCCGATATCTTAAGCCATAAATAACTTTGGGTTGGGCCTTCGTGAGCCCAAACCATTACCGGGTTAGCCCAGTCATATCGGGCTTGCGAGTAGCGGTTATTGGTCGGGTTCGTGACCCGAATGCGGACTATACGTCATCAATATATGTGTTGAGACAACATTGATTGGGTCTCCTTTTGTTTAAATGATGAAAAATAAACCTTCGTAACACATATAATCACAAACGTTAGCAAAAAACCAAAACGACCCAAATAGTGGGCCTGACGCACTGATGGCGCTCCGACACGTGGCTGTGCGCCAGAACCTGATTTGGTTCGTCAAGGTTTTTGAAAGTCGTCTTCCCCTTACCCTAAAAATGTAGTTCTTTCAATACATGTATGAATATGATATGTTATTGGGAACACTCGAAACGAGTTTTAGAATTAGAGGGATGCAAAATCACAACCTCTCGTTTTTGACAAAACGCCAATTCAAATATTTTCTCAATTGCGTCTAGACAAAGCTTTTCTCAGCATAGGAGACTCATAACTTTCATATGACATCAAGGGAAAGTATTCATATGACTATAATCCGTGTTTACGTCTTCTCTAATCATGTAACGGGTTTACTCCCTTATTGGTCAAACTAAGTCAAAGGTCTCTTTGCGTAAACGCATCCTTTCCCGTTATAGGATATGCTTTACTATGATGCAAAACACTTAGCTTGTTTGCATGAAAATGATTATTGATTACGTCAAGTTGTAGAAAAATACGAGTTATGATATTATAAATTCTTGATGTTGTATTATTTGGGAGCATGGGTATTCTTTAATTTTCTTATCCAAAACACAACCCATTTCATCATTGTCAATTCTTTTATTTTTTAATGACAATGTTATTATTCATAATCAATCATTTGATTATAACCTTTTTACCAAACAAAATCTCTAGCAAATAAACCTTTCAAATCTCTCCAAATCTTATCATAAACATTCTCTAAATATTCCCTTACACACATTGTACTTGTATGTACATCTTCTCCCCCAACATTCCAACACTCTCCACATCAACCTCTTTTTTTACCACATTCTCTCTAAACCACATACAATCAAACACATCGCCACTTTACTATTTACTTTCTTTTCCAACTCACTTTACACACTACTCACAAACTTTCTCCTTCACACACCACTCCCCCACACCAAGCCACGAGGCTCCCAATCTTATCACCATCACATCACTATGACATCCTCTCATTCAGTCTCTTACACACTAGGATTCAAATTTCACACACTACTCACACACATCTCACATAGGCTCCCCATCACATCAACATCTTATCTCTTCACTCACTTTCTCACACATTACATTTCAAATTTACACACTATACTCACATACACTCACCCTTCGTCTCTTATAAGCTCCCCACCACCATCACACATCACATCAAGCCAACTCACTCACCCGCACCCTCTTCTCCAAGGGAGGAATATTCTTTGATGCCATTGGCATATTCTCTTTAACCTAACCATGATTCCTTTCTAACCCAACCATGGTTTAATCTTAACCAAGCTTCTCATACACTATTCCCTCTCTCTTTAAAACAGTCCTTCCTTTCCATGCAAAGGAATATTCTATGACATATTCTTTCTCTCTTATCTAAGCCATGTAAGGAATACCCAAACTACCCCTATCTAATTATCCCTTCTATCTTTCTATCTTTGATAACTTGGTTTTACATAATTACTTCACAAATGATTTTTACCAAATTGCTATTTTAGTTGGTTGACCTTGAGAACGAATAATGGAAGGTCAAAGTGAAGTAAAATTAGGGGTTTCGTAAGGTTAGGTAGTTGAAGGCCAAAACACGAAGAAAAAAATGTTACATGATCCTGGCGCTTCGACACGCTAGCAACGCGCCAGCATAGGTAAATCTTTTACCACTTTGGGTTTTTGGCCTATAAATACCCCACATTGGCTCTTGTATTCTTCACCCATTGCTATCCATTCTTTCTTTCTTTTTTCTCTTCTTTCAATCCTCTAATTCTATCTTGTGTTCTTGATCTATCACATCTCATCTTTGGAAGAACACATATCTTTGCAAGAGAAGAATCACAAGAACCTAATCCACTCTTGTGATTGTGTCAAGGGTCTTCTTTCTATACCCTTTCTATTCTTTACAATCCACCCCAAATGTTACACCCAAATCGCCTTAGCCTTCCTTGTATGCGCTCATCGTTAGTGCATTATTTTATTGTGTTTAACTCTTAGTTCAATTATCTAGTTGATTACATGGTTGCTAAGTCGAGTCATATCTTGTGTAAATACAGTTTTGGGACGATTGGGACTCATGGGTTAAGTAGTATTTTATGGAGTAACGAGAAGGAATGTCAAATTTAAATTCCCTTATCTAATTAATTACTCCACGTGTTTTGATCCTCACAATTCGGGTCATTAGTTTAGTCTAATAAAAACTCAAGTGTAGGGATGCCACTATAAATCCCTTTACTATGATGTTATGTTTTGCAGATGGTAGAGTAAGAGTGTATGAAAATAAAAAGTCAAAAAAATGAAAAAAATGAAAAAAAAAGAAAAAAAGGAAAAGAAAAAAATATACGGGCTACCATCTTGCCCTTGTCCTTTATCTTTTATCGTTTATTTTTGTTTTAAGTCAAGTTATAAGTTAGTTTAGTAAGTCGAGTCTTGGCTTAGCAACGCCTCGCTTTACATGTTATTAGCTTAGATTTTTGACTTGCCACCAGTAAAATTCCCCATATCCAACAAACCCGTGTTTTTCCATACCCTTAAACCTAACAGTACATCCCTTTAAAAGCCCTCTTTGATAGTTTATCCTAGGTGCTTACACCAAAACGGTGAAGGTTTGATCAAATCTCAAGCCTATGGTAATCTATGTGCTATGACATGTAGAGAGCGTCATCTTCCATTTCTATAAACTTTATATTCATTATACGACCGAAAAATGAGAAAACCCAAACACTATCTGTGAGGTGCTAGTGTATAATGTCCGTGCTTGTTATCACTATTGTAGAGCTTGTATTTTTTGTAAACTATTTTAAACTAATGTTAAATGACCCCTAACTTGTAAATTGATTAGATAAAAGCACATTTGCTTGAGGACAAGCAAATCCCAAGTGTAGGGATATTTGATAGAGATTTAAAATGTACGTTTTTAGGGGGTCATTTAAGCCCTAAACTTGTGTATTTGTGATCAAATATTTCCTAAATTCGATCCTTTTTACTTTTTAGGTACTTTGGAAGCAAAATCTGCAAATCATGTATATTTGTACGAAAAATGATGAAAATGTGAAGAAAACGACCAAGTCATGAAAAAGTCTTGAAAAGAGTTCTAGACGGCGTCACAACCTATAAGGTGACGTTGTCACCTGTTAACGAAGACATCAAGACAACCCAGATTTTACTAGAGACAGCTCAGTGAAAAAGTAATGAAGTAACAAGTGACGCCGTCACTTGTTAGAAGAGCTAGAAGTTTCTACCAAATTTATAATGTGACAGTCTAGGGTAATTAAATAGGGACAGAATCTGGATGGCGTCTGAGACATAAAGCGACCCCATCACAATGCTGACTTGGAAAAGACAAAACCTTAATGGCGACAATCTGACAGCGTCACAACTATAAAGTGATGCCGTCACAACCGTAATTCTATTTATAGTTTTATAATTTTCTGCATTAGTGTGCAACATTGGAGAGTAACTTTAATGTACAACTTTTATTCATTTTATATGGTTTTTTAGGGTTTTAAAACCATCTATCCTTAAGAGATAAGTTCTTTAATCTCTTCTATCATTATGTTTGATTCATGCTTGATTATGATTACTTGTTTCTCTATCTTTAACATGTCTAGCTAAATCAACATGGTATTTGCTTAGATGTAATGAGACCTACCTGTTAACTATTGATTGTCGCCTCTTTTTTAAGTGGTTGTTACACGTTGGGTTAGGAAAACTTGCTTCTTCCTTTAGTGTTGCGAGCTTGAACGTCCTAAAAACATATTTATGTCCTAGAGTGCACTAGTAGACTTTTCGTTGTGTTTATTGCGTGAATTTCTATCGTTGATAATAGGATATTTTGGAGAGATAACTTAGGTTACTTGGCGATCTTAGTTTTCTAGAGGAGATCAATACATTCACAGAGTTAGGGCATTAGGAACCTCTCTACGATTAATAATGGAATACAACGAGCCAATTAAACATGGATGTGACAATTCGACTAATCAATAAGAGATAACTAGGGAGTAGTGAAATCTAAGTAAACACACCTTTACCTATCATTCGAATCCCTCATTTACTTTATTTCCAATTTAGTTTAATTTTAGTTTTAATTAGTTTAATTAGTAGTTTTAAGTAGTTGATATTCAAACCCCCAATCCAAATACCGAGATTTTACTTTGCTTTCATAAAATATATAAAGATAAAAAGAATCATCCCTCACCTTAGACCTATTCGTCATACATCTCGACCTTCCCAACACTATTCCCCTAGAGAACGATCAATCCCCCGTGTCTTACTTATACTACATTACAACGGTTAGATACACTGCCTAGAAGGATTGTAAAACTTCTTCGAAGGGTTACATCCACCGCATCAGCAAGCGTTTGATTAAACATAAACGTTTACAAAAGACTGAATTTGGAGTTCACAATAAAATGTAAAGATTTTAATACATAACCAAACGCCAAAGTAATGCATACAAATCTTAATCTTAATGGTGTGGTCAAAATGTGACTCTAGTGCATGCTCCATACGTATTGAGCAATATCGGCTAGTTACCTGAGAAATACAAGCTAAAAGAGTCAACGTAGTTGTTGGTGAGTTCATAGGTTTAGGAAAATAAGTAATGTACATACCACAAGATTTCAGTAAGTATGACAATTATAACAAATATAATGTCATAGTAAAAAATAAATGCAATGCCCTAAGCTCATGACCCCGGAGCTCAACGTAATGGTATGCAATCAAGCATAGTAATAGTGCCCCAAATAAGTGTTTGTCAGACACTCGAAAATAATCCGAATGATATGTGCCGTTTACCCATTTGGTGCAACCAACCCATACAGGGGTGTTAACCAAATAGACCTATTCATAACATCCACGCTTACAAGTAATTAACGGTTCATGATTTGTGGGGACTTTAGTGGCATATGCGGTAACTTAGGCAATGTAACGGTTTCTGGTACTTGTGTCCATAAAATAAGCAATGTATTCTCATCATGAGGGTTTAGAAATATTGTATAAACAATGTAAAACTAGGGCTATGAAACACACCTCAGTAAAGTATCACAAATAGGAATATCGTGCATGTAGATCAAGGTTCGGTGGCTCTAACCGCAACCTAAATAATTAATGTCTTAGGTTTGGCACAAATGTAGTGTATGCAAATTTACACTTTAGTTCATCACCCGTACATGCTTGTTGTAAAGTTTAGTGGTTAAAAACGTAGTTACATTAGTGTGCTCGTTTAAAAGTTAACTATATTCTTTTATATAACTGATCGTGCAAAACCGTCTAAGTTTTCTCACGCATGGTGACCACTTGTGAATGGCCAATCTGAAGAAACTTAAAAGCGACTTCAAAGACAAATGCAATGAAGATCGGGGATTATAGTGTTTCCGGTTCGTTATGTCCCAAATGAGTTATGCAATGGATCACCAAACGATATAGTGATCGAGGAATTTGAGCGAGAAAAGAGGATTTGATATGATTATAACTACGAGAAAAAGCCAACAAATTACAACGGCTTAAATGCAAATTAAAGGAAATTAAAAGATAAAAAATATTAATTAAACGCTATCACTATTTGCAAAATGATGTTTTGATTTTATGTTTTATAAAACTAAATTAAAACTACGAACGTCATAAAATGAAAAGTGAAACTAAATCAATATTAACCCTAAAAATATGAAAATGATATTTTACAACCCTAATGATAAAAGAAAATATTTAGAAAAAGAAAATTATTTTATAACTATTAATCTAATTATTATTAATTAAAAATAATTTTAACTATTTAATATTAGCCTAAAATACAAGAAAATATGAAATAAAGCTAGAAAAATAAAATTAAGACTTAGAAAATATAAAATAACAAAGAGAATTTTCAAAACTATTTTGTATTTTTCGAATATTTTGTATTTTCTAGGAATTAAAACTATTAAAACTAATTAAATTGCTTAAAATACAAATTTAACTAAGAAAAATCTGAAAAATATTTTTGGCTTTTATATTTATCTTAACTTAAGAAAAATGAAAATTTATTTTTGAAACTTTTCTTAATTTTTTGTATTAAATGCTAATTAAAAAGTATTAAAAATTGATTAAAATGCAGAAAAATAGCAAACTAACTTGGACAAATCTGAAAAATTCAATATAAGCTTAAAATAATATTTAGAATCCAGGAAAAATATAAAAAACAGGGGTTGTGTGCAAGAAAATGAGGTTGCAGTGCAAGTAGCTTATAAATAAGCACTTTTTTTAAGCAAATAAGCACCAAATGCCACCAACTGTTTACAGAAGTTCTAATATACTACAAGTACCAAAATGCAACAAGTTACAACTGCTTTTAACCACTGAATAGCTGATTACACAGATTTGGCTTATTTTGATTTCAAGTGCAAAAACAGTTTGAGGGGCTAAGTTTGGACTTAAGCACAGGCTTCAAAATAAGCTGCAAATGAAAAGCAATTGTGGGATCCTACACTAGACCTAGGTGAGTGCTTAAGAACCAAAGATGAGACCAAAGTGTGCTTTGTTGAGCTTGATACAAGCTCTGCACAAACCTGTGCAAAGTCAGTGTCAACTGACTCAGTTGCACAGGGCAACTAAGACCCTAAAGACAAGCTCATTAGGAGTTTTTAAAAATTTGATAAAATTCTACAAAAATGATGATAAGGAAATAGACTAGTTGAAGTTTTAAACACAACAAGTTTCACTGAATTTTGTCCAGAAATGAATCCAAGAAAATTCCTCTCAGTTGGCTCAAAACAGGCTTTTCAGGTTTTTGACTTTTGAAGTGAAAATGAAATGTTGACTTTCATGAGTTTTGATCTTAGTTTCCCAACTGAAAATGATGTAATATGATGAAATGAACTTAATGAAAGCTATGTCTATAAATTGTAAACACAAAACAAGAGTTTGCTTATTAAAAATCTCAACAGTGAACCAGTTTAAGACAAATGAGATGGATTCTGACTTTTATGGTTAGCAGGCACAAGATTAAGACAGATATGAGTATATATGGACTTAACAAACATGAACCAACAGATATTATCCACTGCATAGACCTCTAAGACAGATATACCAACAATTCCAAACACACCTTAATTGACTGTTTTGCAATTTTAAATGATACAAACACTGAGCAAACTTGTATTAATGATCAAGCTAAGTCTATATATCCTAAATACAGCTTAATAAACAGATTTGAACCAGTTTTAACTACAAAAGAAGATAATGCAAAGAAACCTTGAAATTTACTTACAAAAGTCCTTAGCCACTATGGCTTGAAACAGAACCCAGTGACCAACTAGCCTATCCAAAACCAACCCAATTACTCTGAATCAACCCAATTCCAACACTGCTTCAACCCATATCCATTTCCATTTCCATTTTTTCCCCGTTTGACTTTCTTTGACCAAAGTCCAATTTTGCTAGAAACTTAAATGTGAGCTTATCAAAAGCTGTAATAAGCTCACATAAGCCTATTTGAGCTTAAAAATAAGCTAATAAGAGCTTGAGTATAAGACTTTGAATTGGAAGTTTGAAACAGTGGACATAAAATGTGAATTGTAAACACAAACTGAAATTGATGCTTGAAATTAATTGCAATACACTTGAACACTTTAGTTTGATACAAATTAACAAAATATTACAGGTTTTACACTGAATTAAAAACTTTAAGATAAAAACGACATAAGTAAAAATAAAAAACTACAAGACTCCTGTTCTTCTCATCCTTCTGCTCTCTTTTATAAACCAAACTTCTTTTCTCTCTCTTCTGAATAGTTCCCAAAAATCCTCGCCATTGGATGGCTTGACTTCATCTTGGCCATTCATTGGATTTGGCGCCAAAACTAGTTTATCCTTTGGAAGGTTGAGTGAGTGGGGGGGAGCATTAATTGCTTTGAGGTTAGTGAAGGTGGGGACATGGATGAGTGGAGGTGAGGAGGGGGGATGGGTGTTAGCTTGTTTGCAGAGAAGCAGTTGAAGAGAAAGACTTTTGGCGCCAATGGGTGTTTGACCAGCCATTTGACCAAGGTATTAATAATGCAAGGGGTCCAAATTGCATATTGACAGGGGGCCAAAATGGGATGGCATGGTCCAAATTGGTTTATAAAGGGTTAATATCACAAGGACTTATGTTGCCAATTCTGAAAATTGAGGGACCAGTTCTGCCAATTTTCAAAGTTGCTCTAAAGGACCAAAAGTGACAAGCTTCCATACTACAAGGACCAAACTTGACATTTTCCAATTTTCAAGGACCATTTCTGCCAAATTTCAAACTTGAAGGACTAATTTTGTAATTTCTCAAAATTTTGATATTTTTCACCAAAGGACTAATTTTGACAAGTTATGATTTAAAAAGTACCTTTGGTGATTTTACTTTGAAATTAGGACTCGGGGACTATTTCGACAATTTTAGAAACTTGGGGACCTGAACCCGCCAATTATGCAAACTTTGCTCATTTTTCATCCGATTTTAAACATTATAATTGTAAATTCCGTTTATAGATAGTCTTCTTTATCAACTCGACAAACTTGGTTCAATTGAGTCTAGTTCTATTCGATTCATACTATTTTATTATATATAGTAGATGTTGTTGCAATAGAACTCTGATCTAAGCTTCGTTTCATGATATTATGATCAGAACTTCCCTTAATCTCTCAGGAGTTTCAGATTCCGTTTTAATCTAGCATATTACATTCTACTAAATCATTTGACATTTCATTGAGAAAATCCATTTCATACTGATGTAACCCTTTTAGATGTATGATTTTACAAACTTCAAAGTATCATTATATACAATGCAGTTAAACTTAGATTAAATTTGTTATATATGGAAATTTATGTATTTTATTATATTATCATCTTATCATCTTACTTAGTAATCACTACTTACCATTTAACGTAACTACAATTAAGTATTAGCTAAGATAGATCTATACCTTAATCTGACATGTCCGCTGTCTTAGTTGTCATAATGGATCAAATTGTATAATTATATTAATATATTTCAATTGATGTAAATTTTTATTTGATCAAATTCATCTCTCAAGTCGATTTGTATGATAATCAGCTACCAATGTCTACTTAGGGTTCAAGAATTCTTACAACGTCAATGGCACATATTTCGATCATGAATTCATCAAGCTTATATTGTTTGGACTTTAATCTGCAATTTTATCATTAGGATATGATTAATTTTAGATGAATTTAATCTATATATACTAATAAAACATCCAATAGACTTTATTTGTTACTACTTATAAATTGATATTATATAGTTAATATTTATAATGATTAATCCTTTTGAAAATACATAATGTAAAAAGTCATTATGAGTATTAAAGTATGAAAGTCGTTAGTCAAGCACTAATGATAAACAGTGAGGCAAGTCATAGTATAAGAAATACATGGGATAATCGTTGATCAATCCGGTCAATGGCAAACGGGTGCATAAATTCATAGTACAAACTTAATCAACTGTAATTTATCAATTGAAGTTGGTTAGCCATGTGGATACATCAAGTAGTGAGAGAGTAACATACACCAATACTAAACTTTGAACCACTTTAATAATACATAACTTAATACTTATTTCTGTCTTTTGTTTTAAGAGCTAGTTATGAATGTTAATCCATCATAACTAATTAAATATTTACTATGAACTTTTAAAGCTATCATTGTTACAAATACTTGAGCTTACCTACATCAATGAATTAATGTTATTTTTTTTGGCTACTAATTAAAACAAATAATATTTATTTATATTGATACTATGAGTAATGTACAAGTGTAGGAAAATATTAGTCGTGAGATTTATAGGAAGGTTAGGAATTGGATATTCTTGTTATTAGAGAATTAATTCAAATGTGATAAGGTATGAATGATTTAGTTCAATTAAGTTAAAATCGTTTAGGAACTTTATTAAAGTTGGTTGTCAATATGTAAGTATCTTTTTGAGTTAAATATTAAATTATAGATACTTCTCAATCACATCTTTAGGTCTACGATTCAAGATATTGCGCTGCGCTGCATTCAAGGAATCTTGATCGTTACCGTTCAACCATTGTAAAGATATTGACTTGTTGAAGCTCCGTGAATTCATGATGGGGCATTTCACGAGGAGATCTTTGAATCTCCATGCCTCTCCAAAGTTTTCATCGAAATTTTGACGAAATCCGAAATTTCATTTTTAGATTAGTCGTCTTTGATGGAGGAAGAAGTAATTGACAAACTTTTGAACAAGATTTTCCCAAGTTTCGATAGATCGGGGGTTCTTTTCCGACCAAACCGGGCTGTCCCTCAAGTGAGAATGGGAAAAGCATCAACTTGATGACTTTTGTGGCACATCCTTGAAATTTATAGTTGAAGTCAACTTGTTAAACCAGCGGATGTGTGCATACGGGTCTTCACGATCAAACCGTGGAATTGATTTGTGACATAAGTGTGATCAAATGTGTCTTCAATTCAAGTGATCGAATTGATTACCGGTAAACGATGGCATCTCCATAACCCTCGGTGGGTGCTTGGAGCATTTCCGCCATAGTGCGTTAAATACGCCATATTGTTGATTGAAATAGTACGAATCTCGGGTTCGACTATTTGGGCGACGCTCACTGAGCGTCTTCTTGGAATTTACGCTAGATCACGCGAGGGCTCAATGATCTAGAAGAGCGAGTGCGCATGCACTAGAGTTAACTCTAAGGAATCTCGAGTTAAGGAGAGGAATTATGAAAATGAGGCAAGGAGATTATTTTGAATTTTATGGTTATACATATATAGAAACAAAGAAAAATATTTTTGTGTTTTATACGTTTTGGATGTTTTGGGTTTTGAAAATTTTATAAGAAAATAGATAGATATAGATAGATGGATGGTATGAACAAAGAGTGAGTATTCAAATCACTAATCTGCTAGACGGAAGATAATCGGCCTGACTCCCCCGTGGCGTAAAAATTTGATATGTGAAAACCGTCAAGTTTTCTCCAAGTGACCACTTGTGAATGGCCAAGCAGAAGAAACTTAAAATAGCTTCGACACAAATGCAATGAAGATCGGGGAGTATAGTGTTTCCCAGGGTCGTTATGTCCTGATGAGTATGCAATGGATCACCAAACGTATAGTGATCGAGGAATTTGAGCGAGAAAAGAGGATTTGATATGATTATAACTACGAGAAAAAGCCAACAAATTACAACGGCTTAAATGCAAATTAAAGGAAATTAAAAAGATAAAAAAATATTAAATAAACGCTATCACTATTTGCAAAATGATGTTTTTGATTTTATGTTTTTATAAAACTAAATTAAAAACTACGTAACGTACAAATGAAAAAGTGAAACTAAATCAATATTAACCCTAAAAATATGAAAATGATATTTTTACAACCCTAATGATAAAAGAAAATATATAGAAAAAGAAAATTATTTTTATAACTATTAATCTAATTATTATTAATTAAAAACTAATTTTAACTATTTAATATTAGCCTAAAATACAAGAAAATATGAAATAAAGCTAGAAAATAAAATTAAGACTTAGAAAATATAAAATAACAAAGAGAATTTTCAAAATATAACGTCGATTGACCCAAAATGATGAGTTTATCTCGTTTATCTCGTAATTAGATTATGGTCGCCTTTTTAATAAGTATTTTAGAAAATTATCGACGTGCCTAACAAGTACATTTAACATTCTACCATTTTCGTCTAAGTTATTTACAAAAATTAGGACTTTATGTCGAAAAATTAACACTTTGATTAATTTCCAACAATGATCAAGTGGTCCAACAAAAATAGCTGTAAAACAGTGGTTATTCAGTATTTTTGATTCAACTCAGGGGATTTAGAAAGTATGGAATAAGTTCTACAAAAGACTAGAAGTGAACCCCAACTCAATCGGACCCGATCCCACATAAATACGACCTTGAAGTTGGGTGATCAGGTTGTTTGTAGTGTTTCTAGGTAGTTTCCGAGCAAGTTTACAAGGTCATAATTCATTTGTTATAAATCCGTTTGACAAGTGGTTGGGCTTTTTGGAAACTAGACCACATTAACTTCTTTTACTCATGGGTGTTATTTTTCCAAAACATATCCCATCTAGTAGAAAAACGGGCTCAAACATGGTCACACAGAAATCTATTTGAGATGGAAGTTTTATTTATTTGGTCATAACTTCATTAGGCCATAACTTCATCGTTTTAGCTCTGATTCTTAAGTTTTATATATCGGTTTCGTGTTTAAGTATACTATCATATTTTTAGTTTCTTAGCAAGTCTAATTATCATTTAACAATCAGTTTGCCTTGTGAAAGAGTTCCTAACAGCATGTTTATTTCAGAAAAATTAGTTTGTCGCCTGTAACTTGAAACAAACGCATCTTTTTCATTCTAAGTATGTTTTAATCCGTTCAAGCGGTCGTATTTTTGTATTTGAGTCTATTTTATAAATTTCTATACTAATATTACTGACTTGTCACTGAGTTTTCTGTTTTGAGTCGAATAGGACAGCCATTATTCTAAAAATGTCAAAACACGTTTCTTAGCTTCTATTGCAAAAAATCCACTTAACAACAACTTCAAATCTAATCCTAACTCTTCCACTTTCTTGTCAAGCTTAACAATTTATTAATGTGTTCATGAAAATCTGTTTAAGACTTAGTAAATTAGTTGTCAACTTATTATGTTTATAAAGATTTACAACATGTACAAGGTGATAATTAAGTGTATGAAACTTAAAAATTAGTCATAACTTATAAAATTTTACGATATAAAGTGTGTAAGACTTATAAAAGTAATGTTTTACTTACTAGTAATTAGGAGGTGAATGACAATGATGGTGAACACAAGTATACCCAATATATGACTCCAAAAACCCTTGCTACTAGTTAGTATACCCAAGTAAGCTCAAATGAACACTTGAACTATAAAAAACAATCTTTCGTTGCTCCTTTCTCCTTATGGTCGATTATGGTGTGATAGAGATGAGTGTGTATATATTTTTTTACAAGTTAACAAGTGTTCTTATGTCTTATATATATATATGGGAAATTAAAAGATTGGTCAAAAGTATATCTAAGGTAGAAAATTTAGTGTGGGCTAGGTTGGCTATATGATGGCCTAAAAACATGGGAAACGGGGAACAAATATGTTAGTCAAGCACACACAAAATTTTAGTCTATGTCTCCTTTGTTGAATCCTTGCATAACATGGTAAAAAAAAGAAAAAATTAATGTAGATGTTGTAATATAAAAATGGGGGTACGGCAATGGTAAAAAAAGAAGTATGTGTTTAATTTTTATATAAAATGTATTTATTAAGTGTATTGGGTATCAAAAATAGGTATTTGTTAATAGTTTTTTGGTTAAAGTTAAATACGTATAATTAAGCGGGCTTAATAAAAGAATTATAAATGTGTAAGAAAATAGTTTTTGATACTTTTGTGGTAATTTAGTGAATGTAAGAATGTAATAAAAATAATTGTTGAGTGTGTTCGGTACATTGTCATTTAAATTGTATAAATATTTTATCAAATTGATACTTGCGAGTAAATAAGGATGCAATTGCCCTGGAAATTAAATTATGAATAGGAGTAGTGGCAATGTACAATGTTTGGTCTAAATTGAGTCTAGAGTCGTCGTGCACAAAAGAATTATTCCTTGTTTTACGTTTATTTAACTAAAAAGCTATACAAAAATTGTTCTCATGTAAACGTCAAAATAAAAAGTTATACGAAAGTAGCGAGTTGTCATAGTCTACCACCCATAAAAGGAATCTTGTCCGCAAGATTCAGTCAGTATTGGTCGTTGGAGTGGTGTCAGAGAAGTGGTGCGGATACTTTTGACGGATGTGGTCTTCTCGTTCCCTAGTGAACTCGGGACCTCGTTGAGAATTCTAGCGAACCTTGATGATGGGAATTCTACTATGTTTCAACCACTTGACATCACGGTCCATGATTTCTACCGGCTCTTCGATGAACTTAAGCTTTTCATCGAGTTGAATTTCATCTAACGGAATGATAAGGGATTCATCGGATAAACACTTCTTAAGGATGGAAACATGGAATGTACTGTGCACACTACTGAGCTACGGCGGAAGCTCGAGTATGTAGGCTACTTGGCGAACTCTAGCTAGAATCTTAAATGGCCCAATATATATGGGTTTTAGATTCCCAAGTTTTTCTAACAGTATCACGCCTTTCTAAGGCGAGACTTGCAACATTACCATGTCTCCGAAATTGAATTCCAGGGGTTTACGCTTCACATCGGCGTAACTCTGTTGTCAATCCCTAGCGTCTTTAAGTCTGTTCCAAATTTGAAAATTTTTCTCGGTTGTTTCGTGAACGATTTTTGGACCAGTAAGCTGAGCATCTCTAACTTGACCTAACAGACAGGTGATCGGCACTTTCTACCCTAGAGTGCTTAGAATGGTGCGGCCTTTATGCTTGAGTGATAACTATTGTATAGGAAACTCAATCAATGGCAAATGAGTATCCTAGCTATTCCCAAAATCAATCACACAGTCACGGAGCATATCTTCTAGTGTTTGGATGGTTCTCTCGCTCTGACCATCGGTCTAAGGATGATAGGTCGTGCTCATATCAAGGCGGGTTCCAAAGGCGTCATGAAGTGATTCCCAAAATCTAGAAGTGAATCGACTATCTCGATCTGAAATAATTAAAACTGGTATACCATGTCTCGAGACTATTTCCATGATGTAAATTATGGTTAACTTATCCGTCTTGTCGGTTTCCTTCATTGGTAAGAAATGAGCTGATTTGGTGAGACAATCAACAATCACCCAAATCCCACTCGATGTTTTAGGGAGTTTGGTGATGAAATCCATAGTAATACGCTCCTATTTCCATTGAGGAATCTCTGGTTGTTGTAGTAGACCGGATGGCTTCTAGTATTAGGCCTTTACTTTATAGCAAGTAAGACATTTGCTGAAATTAGTGGCGATTTCACCCTTCATGTTTGGATACCAATAAAGCTTTTTAAGATCCTGATACATCTTATCAGAACCTGGGTGTATGGAATACTTTGACTTGTGTGATTCGTGCATAATCAAATCCCGTAGACCACCAAAATGTGGTATCCAACTTCTTTCCTTGAAACACAAGGTTCCATCTGAGCGCTTCACGAGACCATTCTCACTTACTAACATACTATAGAGATTCTCGTTCGATCGGTTCTCTTCTTTGATAGCTTCAGCTTGAGCACTAAGGATCTGTGCAGGAAGGTTAGAATTGATAGTCATTACTAATGCTCGAACCCATAGTGGCTTAATTCGTTCCTTACGACTAAGGGTTTAAGCTACTACATTTTCCTTCCCTAGGTGATAACGAATCTCACAATCGTAATCACTAATTAACTCCAACCATCGACGTTGTCTCATGTTAAGTTCTTTCTGATCTAAGATATGCTGAAGACTTTTGTGATCTGTGTACATCGTACACTTAGTACCGTAAAGATAATGTCTCCAAATCTTTAGTGCAAAAACAACCACTCCTAACTCCAATTCATGAGTGGTGTAATTCTTTTCATGAAACTTGAGTTGTCGAGATGCATAAGCTATGACTTTCTCCTTCTGCATCAACACAAGTCCAAGTTCTTTATGTGAAGCATCATAGTAGACTACAAAATTATCCATTCCTTTGGGCAATGCCAAAATCGGCACACTGCAAAGTTTCTGCTACAACAAATGAAAAGCGTATTCTTGTTTCTCTTCCCATTTGTATTTCTGCTTCTTCTATGTTAGCTTGGTTAAAGGCTTTGATATCTTTAAGAAACCCTTGATAAATCTCAATGGGAGTCTTAGGTGTTTCCCAATATTTAATTGCCTCAATCTTAGCAAGATCAACATGTAATCCTTGGCTATCAATCACATGCCCAAGAAATTGTACCTTCCGAATCCAAAAATCACACTTAGAAAATTTAGCATACAACTTCTCGTTCTTGAGCAATTTTAAAATCGCCTTGAGATGTTCTCCGTGCTCTTCTTTGCTTTTGGAGTAGATCAAAATGTTGCCAATGAAAAAAATTACAAATTTTTCCAAATACGGCTTGGAAACCCGATTCATAAGATCCATGAATACTCTGGTGCATTAGCTAATCCAAACGGAATCACTTGAAACTTGTAATGACCATAACGAGTCCTAAAATCCATCTTCGGGATATCTTCTTCCGAAATCTAAGTTGATGATAACCAGACCTGAGATCAATCTTCGAGTAGTAATTCCAGCCTTGCAACTGATCGAACAAATCGTCGATGGGGAGGAACTTGGTCTAACGAATCCCTTGTCTAGCAGTTCTTGTAATTAGTTAGACAATTCTTGCAACTCTGATGGTGCTAGTCGGTAGGGTGCTCTTGCTGTTGGTGCAGCTCCTGGCACCAAATCAATCTGGAACTCTACTTTTCGGGTAGGTGGTAGTCCAAGCAAGTCTTTGGGAAAGACTTTCGGGAAATCTCGAATGATCGGTACATCTTCTAGTCATTTCTCATCCGAATTCTTTTCGGTTATGTGTGCTAGAAATGCATAACATCCCTTCTTTATGTACTTTTTGGTCTTGATGCATGATATTATGCTCAATCAGGTTCCACTTCGTTCACCACAGATGATTAAGGTTTCACTATTATAAGGATGATGAACAACCTTTTCGTCACAGTTAATTCTCACATGATGCTTGGATAGCCAATCCATACCAATTATAACATCAAAACTACCGAGTTCAATGGGCATAAGGTCAATGATGAATGGATAGTTTAGGATGTTAAAGGTACAACCGCAAATTATGATGTCGGTGCCAACTAAGTTACCATTAGCTAATTTAATGTTGTAGGCAGTGTCTAGAGTGGTCGGTGTGATGTTAAGTAAAGGAGCAAAAGCAGTAGACACAATACTTTTATCGGCACCCGAAACAAAAAAAAACTGAAGCAAAATGATTATTGAAGAGAAATGTACCCAGGAGAACATCCGGGTCCTCTCTGGCTTCTCTTCTTTCGAGATGATATGCTCTACCCCAAGCTCCACTAATCTGAATTCTAGCTCCTTGATTCTTCCCCTTTGGGCATTCATTCTTGAAATGTCCCTTTTTGCCAAAACCAAAACATGTCCCGGGAGCCCTCTGATTTGCTGCAGAGTATGAAACCTTCAGTCTTTGGTCAAATGACCATTCTTCTTGTAATTACTGCATGGATTAGGGCCAGGTCTAAGGTCGTGGTCACGTTGACACTTGTCATACTTTGGTAGAGTACCAGCATAACCTTTCTTTTCAATTGGGCCTGCTGCATAGGCCTTAACAATTTCCTGCCTTTTTTTGGGTTGTGATATAGCATTTCCTCCATGAGTATTATCCCACTTCCTCTTATTATTGTTGTTGTTGCTGTTTTTGGTTCGGTTGTTGTGGTTGTGGTTATAGTTATTGACATCTTGAGCAGCCCTTGCACGGAAAATTTGGTCCATCAAATTGTGAGACATTCAAATTATCTCTTCCAGAGTGCTAGGTTTTGAAGAAGTTACATTTCCCTGAATAATGGGTGGAAGTCCCCAGATGCACCTCTTAATCCTTTTTCATGCAGTAGAAACCATCTCAGGACAGAGAGTTTCCAGTTCATGGTATCGCTTAGTATAATGTCAACTCCTTTCACTGCTATGTTCCAAAACTCAACTTCCATCTTTTGAACCTCATTCCTTGGATAGTACTCAGTTGTCACCATCTCCTTGAAATTAGCCCAAGATGTTTCTAAAGCAGTATCAATTACCATTGGCTGAGCATAAGCATTCCACCATGATAAGGCACCATTTAGCAAGGTCCCTATAGCATATTTCACCTTACAGTCTTCTACACGATTGCTTATTCAAAATATCGATTCTAGCTTCTCGAACCATCGGACTATTCCACTCAGGTGTCATGTTGTTTACGTACTTATAATTGAGTTGAATATTTGGCATTGTCATCTTGATATTCCACATATCATTCACAAGTTTGTGAAACCTCATATAGTATTCTGCAATACTCTCCCCCGAGTTCATCTTGAAGTTCTCAAACTTATCATACAGTTGTAACTCTCGATCTTTTTTAGTCAGTTCTGAGCCAGCAAGAAGCATTTTGACATTGTCCCAAACAGCTTTGGCGTGGGTGTTGTGATTTATCAACTTGTAGATATCTTTAGGTAAGCCTTGAAGGATGACACTGAAAGCTCTAATGTCAGCATCATATCTCTTCTTCTCAGTCTCATTGAGATCAGTGTATGTCCTTGGTCTATAACAAACATAAAATCATTTTAACGAAATAAATAAAATACGTAAATAGTTTGAGCCAATAGTTTACTAACACACCTACGTTTTCACATAAAACACTAAACAAGTAATAGTGCTTTCATGATTTAGTAATGCATATATACAACAACTAGTGTTTACATATTGGGTAGATATATACATACTTAGTATGTATTATAATGGGTAATAGAATGGGTAGAAGATTAAGTATTTAACCCATTGACTTAATACATTGAATGTAGTTGGGTAAAACCCAAAGTCCATGACCCATTCCCTATGGAGCATAATCCATAACCCATAACCCATTGCATGACATCATGCATAAGTCATAATGGGTATTATCCATGACCCATGGATATAACCCATAACCCATGGACTAGATGCATTGCATCTACTAGATACATTGTATCTACTTGGATACCCATGGTCCAAAGTATAGGACCCATGACCCATAACCCATGACCCAAAACCCATGGGCAAAGAGGAGCGTCCCACGGTTCCCCAGTTTACACTGGACGGATCCATCAAATAAGGGATCCGTAGGACAGTAGCATATTTTGTCTATAAATAGTCAGCCATTTCTTCATTGTAACTTACCCCCTTTCACACATATTTTCTCTTAGTGTTGTAAACTCTATAACCTCAGATCTAAGTGATCTTTCTATGTAGTTTTGTGTTTGTGTGATTCTCTAGGTTCCTCTTAAAGGCGAGATCACCACCTCTTGAAGTCGAGCAAGCTCAAGTCCATGGGTTGCCTAACTACGTCATCATCAAGACTACTAATGGTATCTTTTTGATAGTTCTTCTCTTTCTCATTAGAAGTGTAGTGTCAAAGACATAGGAGAAAGCTGTCTAAAGGTTCAAGATGAAGACATTAGTGAAAAAGTGTCGAAGAGTCATATTGAAGGCATTAGTGAAAGGTGCCAAAGATCCGTGTCAAAGGCATTGGTGAAGGGTGCCGAGAGTCCGTGTTGAAGGCATTAGTGAGGGGTGCCTAGAAGTCAAGTCAAAAGGCATTAGTGAAAGGTGCCTAGAAGTCGAGTCAACGACATTAGTGAAAGGTGCCTAAGGTGTACACTCGATATGGGGTGTCGATGTACAAGATAGATTTGCATTGGGTCAAAGGATATTGATATCCTTGTTGATGTAGTCATAAGGATTAGATCTCCTTTGAGATAGGATTTGTGTAGTGTTGGGTAGTAGTTCCTCCTTTGTAATGGAACTCGGTATTTAGCCTTGTACCGGATAAAATGTAGGTGACGTTGTGATAGGTTTGGTTCTACCTCGTGGAAGAACCCGGTGTCTAGCCTTATACCAGATAAAGAGTAGGCGACGTTGTCAAGGCTTCTCCGCCACAAGGAGTTTGTGTTGTATAGTGATTACGAACCTTCGAGTAGGTGATTCGGGGAGTGGAGTAGGGCAAGGAAGGTGTCCTTGTAGCCGAACCACTATAAATACTCGTGTTGTGGTTTTGTGCTTCTTACTCTTTTTCTTAGTCTTATTTATTCATAAGCTTATCAATCAACATCCAATAAATACGTTTCAATAGATTGACATAAGTTGATCTAAATAGTTTAAAATCAAGTTTTAATTGGCAAAACTATTCAACCACCCTATTAGTTTTCCACATTCGTGTCTCCTCTTAACTATAGTTTAAGCCCCGAGCCTATCAAAACTCACCTTATGGTAACTCGGTCTCAAACCGGGTCCCTAAAGCAGGTTGATCGACTCAATCTATTATCCACTAATGTACCCTCTCCTATTCTTAGGTCTACGGCTCAAGCTATGTGTGATTTTAATTGGAAAGAAGTTATGGACTCTGAAATGTCTACTCTTCTTTCCAATCACACATGGGATCTTGTTCCTTGTCCTTATCATGCCAACACTGTTGGGTGTCTGTGGCTTTATCGACATAAATTTGATAGTTTGGGAAATCTTGAGAGATACAAAGGGTGCTTGGTTCCTCAAGGATTCTCTCAACAGCCAGGTATAGATTTTGATGAGACTTTTAGTCCTGTTTTCAAGCCCACCACTATTGGCATTGTCCTTAGCATTGTTGTTTCTCGACATTTGCCCATTCATTAGCTAGATGTCAAAAACGCTTTTCTAAATGGTGATCTAACTGAAGAGGTTTATATCAAACAACCTCTTGGTTATGTCAGCCTTGTGTTTCCACATCATGTGTGTCGCCATCGTAAGGCTCTTTATGGTCTTAATCAGGCACCTCGTGCTTGGTACCAACAATATGCAGTATATGTCACCTCTCTTGGTTTTCAGAGTAGCAAATCCGATGCCTCTATTTTCATGTATGGTCGTGGTCAAGATATCATCTACTTGCTCTTATATGTAGATGACATCATTATAACGACATCTTCAACTAATTTAGTTCAACGCGTTGTCTCTCGTCTCTCATCTGAGTTTGCAATGACTGATCTTGGGTCTCTTTCATATTTCCTTGGTATTTCAGCTACTCTCTCTTCCTAGGGATTGTTTCTTGCCCAATCTAGTTTTTCTCGATACTAAATCTAAGTTATCGTCACTTGGTACTCCTGTTTCAGATCCTACACTCTATCGTAGTCTTGCAGGTGCTTTACAATATCTCACGTTCACTCGTCCTGATATTTAGTATGCTGTTCAACAAGTTTGTCTCTTTATGCATGATCCTCGTGAACCACATATGAATGACCTAAAACATATTCTACGTTATCTGCAAGGCACTTTGTCTCTTGGACTTTTTATCCGTCCTTCATCAGTTGATCGTTTGATCTCGTACACTGATGCAGACTGGGCGGGTTATCCTGAGACACATCGATCTATGTCTGGTTTCTGTGTCTTTCTAGGCGATAATCTTGTCTCTTGGTCTTCCAAGCGACAAAATGTCGTCTCTCGTTCTAGTGCCGAAGCTGAATATTGGGGCGTAGCTAATGTTGTTGCTGGATCAGCATGGCTACGCAATCTTCTCCTTGAGTTTTTTGTCCCTTGTCTTGTGCTACTGTTGTTTTCTGTGATAATAACAGTGCAGTTTATTTAGCTTCTAACCCAGTACAACACCAAAGAACCAAACATATAGAGATAGATTTAAACTTTGTGAGGGAACGTGTTGGCTTTGGACATGTACGTTTGTTACATGTTCCCTCTGCGCATCAGTTTGCAAATATTTTTACTAAAGGATTACCCTCGCAACAGTTTTTCGAGTTTAGGTCAGAAGCATTCGAGATCCTCCAGCTCGGACTCCCGGAGGGGAGGTGTTGTTCAATCTATTGTGATAGTGATTGGGAAGTTGTTCAACTACCAGAAGGTCAATATCAGGCTATGCTATTTTCTTGGGCAACAGTCTTATATCATGGCAATCAAAGAAATAGCCAGTGGTATGAAGGTCCTCAAACGAAAAAAGAGTACATATCACTAGCTAACAGTACTTGTGAGATTTCTTGGCTCAAATGTTTACTTCATGACTTAGGCATACACGTTCCTACTCCATCTCTAGTTATGTGTGATAATGCTTCTACTATTGCCTTAGCCAACAATCCACAACAAAACACATTGAAATAGAATGTCACTTTGTCACGGATAAGATAAGAAATGGCCACCTCAAGCATGTCTTTGTTCTTTCACAAGCCCAAATAGCTATATCTTAACCAAAGGTCTGAGCAAGTTCTTACACTACACTTGTATATCCAAGTTGAGCATCTGTGATCCATACACAGTGCCAACTTGGAGGAAAGTCTGACTCAACAACTGCTATCCATAATGTCAGGAGAATTAGTCCTCACAAGATACAGGGCACTCACAGAAAGCGCTTGGTTAATTGTAACTCAATGTAGTAGTGTAGTTTAGCAGTTAGATGTCTTTTAGATATTTACTTTTTTTGTTGACTTTCCATCATGTACTCTATATAAATACTACATTTGGAGTCTCATTTCAATTTAGTGAGAAACTTTCCCAAATTAATTTTCTCTCAAAATTCAATACATCTTACCAGAGATATATAAATAATGTACTTAGAGCTAACTTTATTGATCCAACTCCTACCACCAAATTTAAATAATCTGCTAAGCAGTCAAAAACAGGACCCTCTTGGAGTTGAACTTCTCTATGAAAATCCAAATCCGGTCCGCCATAACCACTTCGATTCATATATCCAACTTCGATGGGTGAAAATATATTGCAAGTAAATGTCACATTCATGTATCCGACGTCGAACAAAGAAATTTAAAGTAGCCTCAGATTTTTACAATATAATGTTTCACTGTATTTTCTTCCCTTTAAAAAGACGAAATAGCAAATTTTAATCTTCTGTCAAACAAAAAAGTTTGGAAATGGACAAATATATATAAGCTTGTACGTACTTGATAAGAAGAAAGGAATTGAACAGCGAACACACTATATATGATGGAAGTATCATATGTGCTTTTTATCGGGCAACTAGCTCTGTAATGGTTAAGTCATTGCTGGAACTTGTTGGATACGAGGCTGAAGAGAAATCAGCACCAAGTAAGTTATTTTCTGTGAAAAATGCTGGCTGCTTAGGTTTAGGCAATGCACCTTCATTTCCTAACATGTGAACCACTGATGACATGTTTGGCCTGTCGTCACGACTTTGTTGTACACATAATAAGCCGACTTCTATCGATCTTAAAACTTCTGATGTATTGCTTGATTCAGCAAAACTTGAATCAATGAGTTCCATTGACTTGTGTTCATTATGCATCCTCCATGCCTGAATATATATGCAGAATTATTAATTAGGTAGTAGTGGTATGTTGAATAAATTTGAAAATCAAGCAACTTACATGTCCAATAAGATTATTGTTATGGTCAGAATCAACAAATCCCCTGTTTCTCTTCCCACTCAAAATCTCAAGCACTAAAACACCAAAGCTGAAGACATCTGACTTTACTGAGAAAAGACCATTTATCACATACTCTGGTGGCATGTAACCGCTATATATAGAGTAATGTTTACAAGATTAAAATAACGAACTTAATAAAAAAAGGGAATGAATATAAATAGGAATTTGTATCTTACTATGTACCAACAACTCTTTCGGTACTTGCTTGAGTTTCATTTCCGCCAAAGCTTCTAGCTATCCCAAAATCCGATATCTTAGGGTTCATGTCGTAATCAAGTAGAATGTTGCTCGCTTTAAGATCTCTGTGGATAATTCTTAACCGTGAGTCTTGATGAAGATAAAGAAGTCCTCGAGCAATTCCTTTAATAATGTTGAATCTCTTTGTCCAATCAAGGCATGTGCTTCGCGTTTCATCTGCACAGTGTGTCGGTTTAGTTGTTCGAAGTATCTTACAATAGTTAATACTATTTTCTATTGAATGGAAATTATATGATTTTGACCAAATATGAACTCGTCTAAGCTTCTGTTTTGCATGTATTCATATATCAGCAACTTCTCGCCCCCCTTGATGCTACATCCTAGGAGCTTTACAAGATTTCGGTGTTGAAGTTTTGAAATGCAGATGACTTCATTCATGAATTCATCAGTTCCTTGACTGGATGTCTTTGAGAGACGTTTAACTGCAATTTCATGCCCATCTTCCAGCATACCCTGAAGATTACCAATTTTTTTGTGAAAACTGTACAAACTTCAAAGGTATCATTCATATACCAATGGCACGATTACAAACTGTAGATTCAAATTATTGTTATCTATAATGGATCAGAATGTTGTTATCTATATGTACGTTATATTTAGAAAACTGAATGTAAATCAGCTTTCTCTTTTACCTTATAGACCGGTCCAAATCCACCCTCTCCAAGTTTATTATCGAGTGAGAACATAGCAGTAGCTTTAGCTACTCTAGAGAAGCTAAACAATGATAGCTCCATGGCTTCCCTCCTGCTCCCCCCTGTGCGTTGATACAAAACCGTCAAAATGGTATAAATTGCTCATAAAATTCAGATTATTCTGAACTATTTTGCATACTTACTACGTCAAAATTGTTCTTTCTAATCTATTTTGATCAATTGGGATAAGCTCTGCAATTTTCTTACCTTCAAGTTGCAGTGAGAGATGTCTTTTTCTCCAAGCATACCACAACCATGTGCTCAAACTTATCAGAAAAATCCCAAAAAAGACTCCAATTAATACGAACTTGATGTTTGTTCCTCCCTCCTTTTCTGTATATTAACATATTGCTATGTTATATGAATTTATAATGATTTATATGGCCATTTTAATGCCTTACATTATTTTGATTAATTAAGTTGTATCATTATATTTTATACGGAGTAATACTTATAAAGTAGACTAATTAACTTACCAAGCCTTAACTAGCAAGATTACATACCATGCAATGAGAGGAAAGCAGATCATATATATATATATATATATCAAAAAACATATAAATATAAACTTAATAGTATTTAGTGATTTGGTCAAGTCCTTTTGGTTCAAACAGGTCAGCCGGGGCAAACGGGTCAGCAGGAACAAACGGGTCAGCTGGGGTAAACGGGTCAGCTGGGGCAAACGGGTTAGACGGGCAGAAGTGTCAACGTCAATTGGGGTTGGAGAGTCGAATGAGGTAGGAGAGTCAAGTGGGGGTAAGGCGGTTGAGCCGAGATGGGTTAATGACAAGTCACGTGATCATATGGTAAGCATCCAAACCTCTTTTTGATTAACCACTTTTAATAGATCACTATTAAACTTTAAAACAATTTATCGTCATTTTTGGACTGTTTTATAGGAAAAATAATATCATGAAGGTATGGTTGAGAGTCATGGAGTGAACGTTGAATCACACCCACATAATGAGGAACTATGGAACAAAGTCACTCCGCCTAATAGGGGAAATACATTTGGGGCATACAATGCATCTGATCCTGTATTTTTGTTAACGGGAACGCCTTCTACTCGTAGTGCCAGTTCCTCACATCCACCAATGAGATTTGAGAAGGTTAGCTTATTATTGTTCACTTTTATAGCATATCTAATCTAGTTATAAGAAAACAAAATATTTACTACCTTACGTGTATAATAATAGGTGATAATGTTGATATGGGGTTGTTTTTTGTGTAAAATAGTTGTAAGAATGAATTCTTTTTAACTTGGCAGTAACTATCGAGTTAAATTGCTACTGAAAACTTGTTAGTTAAAATTGCTCTAAAAATGTCCGTTTTACCCGGAAACTGGTTCTGTCACAGTGGGTTAACGGGTCAAAACTGGATATTTTTTCTTTTTCTTGAAGTTAACTGAAAATAAAAAGATCAAGAAGCTTATTAGAATAGGATTGTGTTGATATAACTGATTGTACAAGATTACTGATTTAGTGGTTTGAGTACTTTATTAGCAGGTTTTAGTTGTTAATAACTTAATGCTGTTGTGATTGCAGTTAGAAAAATATCTCAGTTAATATATATGAAGTAACTATCAGAATTTAAACAGACTAAACTGTATTGAGTCAATAACACATGATGGTTTCATGGGACCTAGATAGCAGCACCTATGTAGAATTGCCTTTGAATACATGTGGTGTAGTCTTGGTCTCTTGGACATCTTTGCTTCTTTATGCAAAATCATTTGAAATTGGTATTTACTACCCCACTGACACACATCAGTTAATTTAAAGGAATTGTACTTATATCTTCCTTACTTGGAAGAATTACATATTTTGAAGTGTTCTCAAAATAAGCAGACAAGCAATTGACCAAGCAATCCCAAACGCCCTCTTAAAAAACTTGAAAATGCAAAGCAACCTGTTTCACTTACAGTATGGTTGGTATTGCTTGATATAAACTGTTTATTTGCTTTAAAATATACATGTATCAACTTGCTTAGCTTTTAGTGATTCTTTACTAGTTTACTCTATTTTAAGTACATTACATACAAGTAGTTTTATTAAAACACTCCAATATCTTTACTGTAAGGGGGGTGGCAACACATGCGGTATGGGTGAGGCATCATGCGGCATCGAGAGGCATACCATTGCCACCCATGCGGCATTGTTCGGCACGGCATGGTTCACGGCAATCTTTGCCGAATCGGCATGAAGGAGGAGCGTGTCTCCATTTTTAAAAATATAGCCGTTGGCTATTTGTTGACCCAAAAAAAAAAAAAAAAAAAAAATTCCCTATAAATATACACTTTAAATCACCAATTCAAATCACATTCTTCTCATCTTCTTCTTCCAAAAATTATATTAATAAAAAAGATGGATGCTAGGAAAGGTAAAAATGGTTCCTCCTCATCCAAAGGTTGTGGACGAGGCTATCGATCACAACCCGTTCGTGCGCAAGTTCAATCACAACCATCTCCCTACTATCCCCAAATGAGTCCTCAAGCCGATCACTATTATCCTCAACCTCCACCGATGAACCATCCATCTCATCAACACCAATATTATCCCCAACCACCTCCGTACATGATGTCGACGACTAGTGATTTCGACCCGTTCGGCGAATACCGTGACGTTCCTACGCGACGTGAACCGAGTGTCGAACGACCACTACCGTTATATGATTACGAGGATGATGAAGTTGAGTATGTTCCCGAAACGCAACAAGAAAATCCAATCGGTATACATTTTATTTGTTATAATTTTATATGTTATAATTAAATTTGTTATAATTAAATTTGTTATAATTTTATTTGTTATACTTTTATTTGTTATAATTTTATTTGTTATACTATATATTAGGCGATGAAGAAGACGGTAGCAATGAGAATGTTCAGACTGTACTTCCGGACTTGAATGACGACACAACTCCTACACGGAAAAGAAAAGGCAAGAAGGTCGACAGCTTCGACTCGACAAATGAAAGTATTGCTGAGAGCTTCGACAACTACGCGATAAGGAAAACACAAATATTGGAATCGATAGCGGAGAAAAAATCTGCAAAGGATGACTTGGCCGAAAAATTGTTGTCGGCCCAAATCCGTAATATTGAAGAAAAGCTTATCATCGGGCACTGAGGTTCTATAACCAACCTAACGATCACATAAATGATCCAAGAATGCGAGAGATCACGATTGCCAAAAAACGTGAGTACGCGGAGCAATATGGATGGCCGACGGATATTTAGATGCGTACTGTTTTTTTAATATTATGTAAATTTTTTTAAGTATTATGTTATTTTTTTTTATTATTAATGAAATATTATGTTTTTATTTAGTTGTTTGATTTAATTATGAATTTAAATAAAAATAAAATAAAATGAGTGAGGTATGGAATGACCATTGCCACTAAAAAACTATGGTGAGGTATGAGATTAGGTGGAATGAAATTATTGGTGAGTTGTGTGAGGTATGGTGAGGTATGGCTCAAAACCATTGCCACCCCCTACGTACATGACATACTTGAATAATGATCCCAAGCAAAAAAACTTCTTTAATATTTATTTATGATAAGTTGTTGCTTTTGTGGGCTACAATAGGTATTTGTAAATTTAAATGAGTTTTAATTGGTTTAAGTATTTTTTTTTTAAGGTTGAAGTGCTAGAAAAATCATTGAAGGACTTGAAGCAAGAGAGAGAGAAAGACAAGGAGCTTTTTGATGAAGCTATAAAACAACAAAGAAAGCTTAGTGAAGAAAAACTTGAGGCATTTAAGGAAGAAATGAAGAAAGAAACAAATGAGAGGCTCGCCGAGGCGTTGGCACAATTGAAGGAGCAACCTCTTACTCCCCATTTCGCATAAACATTTGTTGATTAAGGTACACTTCGTGTTTCATACACATTTTGTTTTGAAGTAGTACGGTGGATTTGGTAAACTTGGTGGATTATACACATTTTGTTAAGAAGTGGTGTATCCGGTAGGATTTGGTTTGTTATACTTCGTGTAATTAACTTTTGGTTTAGAAGTGGTACATTTGGTAGGATTTGATACACTATGTAATATGAGAGTTGAATGTTCTTCTAATTATTAATTTGGGTTTTAATTGTGCGTTCGGAATTATTTAGTTTTAGATATTTGCATATTACAGAAAAATTGGCTAAATGCATTTTTATATAAAAAATGGATTTTTTTTGTAACGGAATCATTTCGGTGACATTCCGTTGAAAACTCGTCATAATTTTACACCATTTCATATCAGTTACAATTGCATACCGTTGCAAAATCAATTGCTACTTTATGCCATTGCAAATCTATTGCAAATTTATACCGTTGCAATTTCGTAGCAAACTTATTCTGTTTCAATCTCATACCAAATATTATCCGTTGCAATTTCCTTGCAATATCTACCGTAACAAAACCGTAGAAAAACTGATGGAATATGATCCGTTGCAAAACCGATTGCTAATTTAGAACGGACTTTTCTTGGTTGGAAAGCCGTTGCAATTGAAATTTCCATGGAGCATTAATGCTACGGTAGGTATCGGTTGCAAATCCGTTGCAAATGCCATTTGCAACGGATTTGCAACTGATTCCTACCGTAGCGTTAGCCCACTTTTGTTGTAGTGGTATGCTAAGAGAACTAGGTGTCATGACAAGGGTAAGTTACTCGTTTGGGGTCCATGGGATGCCACATCACCATAACAAACCTCCACAACTAACCCCTTACTCACAACTAACTTCAACTTACTCATTTTGGCCCACCATTTATAAAAACATACATATTTACGAACAAAAAAAAATAAAAAATAAAAATAAACAAAAAAAAATGACAAAGGACCCTCACCGTGCAGACGACGAGGGTTGGGATGAAGAGCTATAACAAGGAGGGCGGTGTCATGAAGAGGTATGACAAGGTGGTGTGGCACCCTATGGCGAGCCGCAACGAATGGCACCGGATGCTCTAAGTGATCAATAACTTATTTTTTCATATTAAATAATAAACCTATTTTCACCAATTTTCTTCAAAATTATTATTTTTTAAACCGTTCATCATTAAGCGAAAAAAATTACACCATTGTGTCGAGCATTTAATTATATTTCTATAGACGGCCACTATAAGACACTTTTGACAAAAAAAAAATTGTCACTTTTTTCACCTTTTTTGGTCCTTTTTTTTACGTTATTTAAACTTGCATGAAATTTAAATATTTGAATATTTAAACATGTAGTAAAATGAACAAAATTTTTTTTACAAAATTCTAAAGTTTCATCATTTTTTGTTCTAGAAACTAGACATTAATAACTTTCCAACCATATATAAAACATGTTATATTTCAAATTGTAAATTAGTGCAGTTAATTCGTCAAAATTGGATAATACATATAAAATCACATGTGATTTTTACCACATTTGATTTTGTTCACGTGTGATGATAGAAGTTTCATAATGAACTCATATAATCTATAATTTAAATACATTATGTGATATATGGTTAGAAAGCCATGTGTGTTTTTATTACAAAAAATGGTTGTAATTACATTTTTAATTAAACTAATACTAGTTAATTTCTCCCTTTTTTTTTCTCTATAGAAAAATAAATGGTCGAGATTTATTCATTGGTATTTAAAAACTTTTGTTATGTAAATCATTTCTACTCCAAGAAATAATTATATAACTTTAATATAACTTTTATTATAATTATTTGAACCAAGCATGTAAAAAGCATAAAGTATTCGGGTAGTTACCTAATTCAGAGGAAGCCATTCTCACAAATATATCTTGACCACCCTTCGAGGCTGCTCTAATATCTAATAGGTCATTGAACCAAAGCAAACAACCATTTCCTTTGCCCCTGATATCAGTATTTGCATATGCCATACAACTGCAGTTCTGTAGGCATAATGCTTTACATTCCGTTAGGGACATTGTATTGTTAAACCACGAAGTCCGTGTATCTGGCAATTTTAAATTAGAATACTTGATAAACCCATCTGTTCCATCTGTGCAATTTAATGGGATTCTCCTCACACACCCACCAGCCCAGTCTCCTATTTCCCAACCTCTTTTGTTGACGGGCTCAAATTTTTCCTCATCCAAGCACGAGCATAATGTCTGCGCGTCTGCATTGCTGCAGCCACCATAAGCGCCACAGATTTTGTATGTGTCACAAGTATCTTTTGGTAATGTCACAATAATTTCCCATAGCTTCTTATCTTCTAGCCACACTGAACGTTCTAGATGCCCAGAAGATTTCAAGGTTAACTTCGACACGACAGAAATGTCTTCCAGCTGATTATAGGAAATAAGTGCCTCTGTTTCATTAACAACCATATTGTATGAAAAGTAACTGTTCTTGAAAGGCCAGGATGACCCACTACACCGTTCACCATTCCATGGTCCATGCCGATACTTGACCTCTGAACCCTCTCTTAGTAGGAACTGGGGATAACCATGTGTGTCAATGCTCCAGGTGAAATTCCCAATACCTGGATCTTGACTACTCTTCCATGATGACAGATGCCATTCGATGCCCATTAATTTATCTTCTCCACACTTCATGCCAGGTAGATTAGTATCTGTTGGATTGTCAAAACTTTGCCAGAGAATCTTCACGTGATTTCCGTCTATGATGACTAAATTTCCAGTGTCATCAAGCTGTGCGGTTGCATTTCCTGACGATGTTGAGTTGGATGACCATACTACGTTACTGGTACTGTTCATGAGAACAAGATTTCCTGGATTAACAATCCTTAACACGTGGCCTGATGATACACCGGTGAGCGGATAGTTTCTGTTGGCAACCCAAACCACTGTTTTAACAGAAATTTTCTTATACCAAATACCAACGTACGTGTTCTCCGAGCTACCTGGCTTAAAGAATCCCAGCTCAAATGTTCTAGTAGGAGATACCAACGTGTCGTTTTCTGTCAAGAAGCTTGAGTCCGAGATGACATCAATTTCGGCTGAGTAGGTTTTTTGCGTGAGGAGTGAAACAAGCAAGAGAACAAATATTGTTGCTTCCTCCATTAAGAGCATTTCCTTCAAGCTTCTAGTTTTTTCTTTTATCGAACTGAAGTTTTATGTGTCACCTACCAAACACAGTGAGAAATTGGTGGATGGAGTACCGTAAGCTTGGGGTTAAGATCAACAAGTCTTGACAAAATGTCAGTCTTCTTGACAAAATGTCATTCTCAAATGAACCCCACAAAACTTGTAATACCCAAGACCAGGGTTGGTGTGACTTTGACAGCCGCATGACAAGTTGCGAATTAATGTAATTCCAGTCAAACATAATATCATTGAATGGATCGTTCAATTAATCACCAAAAGGTCATTCATTGGATGAACTATATGTGAAGTGTGAACCATAGCCATCTAGTCTCATACAAACAAAGTGTATTTTGTTGACTTACTTTTTCGAAATAAAAAATAAGAGATATGCTACATCCACGTAAGAATCTCACTAAAAACCCTCCACTCGTTGACGTGTCAGCGGATGATTGGTAAGTGACATGTCAGCGAGTGTGGCTTTTTAGTGGGATTCTTATGTGGATGTAGCAAAATTCAAAAAATAAATACCGTCATTATATAGCCTTATTTGCGGGACCAGATTTGAGCATGTGCGGGATGGGCGACCGCACATGGCCTCCATTTTATAGGGGCCTCCGATTCCTAATAGTTCTGTATAAGTATAAAGTCATTTTTGAAGGATTTAGTACTGTTAATAGATGATTTAGAATGAAAATTATAAGAAGTTTACGAAGAAAAAAAAGAAAGCTTGAGCGTCACTTTAATGGAGGAAAACACGTTCTGGGTTTTCGCTGGAGAAGACGACATCGTATTATGTGTGGGGCCTTATGTTTTGATTGGTCTTTTAGCTCTTTAGTTTTTAAAGTTACAACATAACCCTCGTCTCTATGATTTATCATTTTAAACCCTAGCCCTATTCAATAACTTTGCTTCAAATCTTTTAAGAGAAAGTTAACATAATAAAACCCATAAGAAAACTAATTTTCTAATTTAAACTCTTTATTAGATGCAATACTTTGAAACTCAATAGTTTTATATAGAATAGAAACAAAATGTGTTTATACTAGAACAAGATTAGCTAGTTATTACTATACTTCGTTTATGTCAATTTGTCCGACTAATCTACGGAATTTAGACCCACTACTATGCACACAAAAAAAACGTGTTTAGCATGTTGTTACTTGATATTCGTTCAAAAGAAAAAGTTGTTATTTGATCAAAACCAAAAAGCAGTGCATGGTAAAACTAATATTTGCTAATTCTATAAATATATCGACTTTCAGAGTTAAAAGGGCTATTTTTGAAATTGTGGCACAGGGCCTCCAAATTCTACGAGACGGCCCTGCTTATTTGTAAATTTTGTCGACTAAGGTTATACACAATGGGTCGATTCCCACTCGGTTGACCGGTCGGTCGCCCCATTATGGTGATTGGTCGGCTTCGGTCGGCAAGCAACAATTCGAGCGACTAGTTCGCTTTCTCGACCAACTTCAAAACACAAAAACAAACAAACGTTTGCAATTAAAAAAAATATTTTTTTAAATTCCACAATAGCAACCTCAAACACACTTCTAAACACACAATTTCAAACACAATTCAAACAACTTCTCATCAATATTCATCATGTCAAGCAAAAAAAACTCTCAAATCAAAAACCCCACGATCCCCGACTACCACAAAATGTCCCGAATTTAATTCTCGTCAAATATGAATTTCCAATTAACAGGTGTAACACCACCACCAAATCAACGTATCCGCTTTCGTTCATCAGGTTTTGAATATCAAACACGACTACCACAACCACCACAAAATAATCGTCCGAATCCCGATTTTCACCAATCACCAAGTGCGTCGTCGTATCATCCTAGCATGGATTTCTCGACGTCTTCCCAACCGAATCAACCGTTTCCCCGCTTGAGCGTGTTAATCTTGATGCGGATATGGAGCAGTTAATGCAAGACTATCTGCCTCAACATTACCCGACTCAAAACTATCCGACTCAACATTATGCGAGTCAACATTATTCGAGTCAAGATGTTTCGATGAGGCGAGGTTTTGGTCACGTTTCGCACCACGGTTCGTTTCAAGGTTCCATTTCGGTTGAAGACGATGACGATGTCGAAGAGACGCCACCCATCAAACCAAAAAAGCCTTCAAGACATGCTACAAAGGTGAAGGTCCAAACCAAGGCCAAGAATGTCGCAAACCAAGAGCCAAAGCCCACACATTGACAAAGAAGGAAGAGGTCGCGCTATGTAAAGCTTGGACTCATGTGTCGGAAAATTCCGCGAGAGGAAACGCTATCAACAGGTCGGGGTTTTGGGAGGAGGTGATAGCTGATGCGCGTACAAGGCGCGTTCGGGGTCAAAGGAACTTCCTTTTCGTTGAGCAAGTTTTTCAACACCCTAGGCAGTGAACCTAATCGTTGTAGTGTATTATTGGGTAAGCCTCGGGTATTGATATCGTTCTCTAGGGGAATAGGAATACTAGTGAGAAGTGTACTACGCTAAGGTTGAGGTTGAGGAAGATTATTTTATTATCTTTTTTTATTTTTTATTTTTAGAAAGCTAAGGGTAAAATCTCGGGGTTTGGATTTGGGGGTGGTACTTCTACCGATTGCTTCTACTATCTAATTATCTAAACTATGGGTAGTCTTATGTCTATTGATGTGTGCTCGTATGATGATTAAAAATGTGTCTACCTAGATACTATTACTCCCTGGTTATCTTTTATTGGTGGTTGAATTGTCACATCCTTATTCTTAACGCGTTGTGTTTTCTAAGGTCGTAGGGTATGCCTTTTTCCCTAACTCTTTGAGACTACCTTAAGGTTATTGCCTACGAAATTCTCTAGGCTTTATAAACTAACTTTAAGGGTTATCTTTGGATGTCTAGCCTACGAAATCCGCTAAGTGATTCATAAACTAAGGTTCACAAAGATTACTCAAGCAATAAAACACAACGATAGCCTAGTACACTCCTAAGCCAATTACAATTAAGATAAGAGACAACCAATCAATAATTAATAACTAGGTTTCATAGATCTAAGCAAACACACAAGAAATTTAGTCGGACATGTTAAACACGCAAGTATACACACATTCATTCGAAGACATAATGAAATTAATGAAGTAAAACACTTATCTTGATGTAAAATATGGTTTGAGAAACCTAAGATACTGTGCAAGTCGGACTACAAACATTTAGGGTTTTTACTCCACAAGTCTACCTCTCAAAATTCAGAAAATTCGATTTCTATATATAATTTTACATTTGCGACGGCGTCGCCTTATAGGTGGGACGCCATCAGATCGCCGTCTTTAGGGTTTCGTCTTGGCCAAGTAATAGTTGGGACGGAGTCACGTTGAAGTTGTGACGCCGTCGGGCTTGACGAGCGTCGTGTGATTACGGATCTAGGTCGTGCAGGATGAAAAGTCTTCGTGACGCCCTTCCTCTTCAAAGCCTGACACCGTCAGGTGTGTTTAGCAAAAAGTCTATTGAGCAGTCACATATTTAATTACGTATATAGGGATGGCGTCGCCCTTTGATTGAGACGCCGTCAGGTGCAATTCCAGTAGCTTGAGTGTCTTTGATCTTGACTTAGCCATTTTTCTTCATATATTCACTCCTTTTCGTCCAAATATGCATCATTCTAGCATTTTGCTTCCAAGAGACCTAAAAAGTGAAGAGGAACGAAATTAAGCAGTAACGGATATAAAATTGGGCGATTAAGGGCTTAAATGACCCCTTAAAAGTGTACGTTTTAAATCCTTATCAAATATCCCTACACTTGGTATTTGCTTGTCCTCATGCAAATGTGCTTTTGGCTAATTAATTTATAAGTTAGGGGGCATGAAGCATTGGTTTAACATAATTCACAACAAGTAAAAGCACCGCAATATTCATAACAAGCACGGAAATTATATACTAGCACCTCACAAGGGGTGTTCGGATTCTCTCATCTCTCGGGTGTATATGAAATATAGTAAATGGAAATGGAAGATAAACACTCATTAACCGGTCATAGTACATAGATTACCATAGGCTTGAGACTCTAGATCAAACCTCTACCGCTTTGGCGTAAGCACCTAGGAACAACTATCTAAGAGGTATTTAAAAGGGTTGTAACGTTAGGCTTACGGTAGGGAAACAAAGGGTTTGGTTGGATAGACGATTCAGTGGTGGCAATTCAAAAATCTTATGTTACAAGCATGAAAAGAATTGAGTTACTAAGCCAAGACTCGACTCACTAAACTCTAGATAACTTGAAACAAACAAACATAAATATAAAAATAGATGTAGGATGGTAGCCCGTATGTTCTTTTTTTTTTTTTTTTTTTTTTTTTTTTTTTTTTCAACACTTTTTTTTCATACACTTTTACTCTACCATCCTCTAAGATAACATCAAAATATAAGGGATTTATAGGAGCATCCCTACACTTGACTTTTTATTACTCTAACACTAATTTGACCCGATTTGAAAAGATCAAAACACTTGGAGTATTTTATTACGTAATTAAGGAATTTAACGTTCTTTCCCGTCACTCCATAAAATTTTACTTTACCCATGAGTCCCAATCATCCCAAAACTGTATACAAAAGATATGACTCGACTTAGCAACCATGCAAGTAACTAGATAATTGAACTAAGGGTTTAGTATGATAACAATAATGCACTAAAGGTGAGTGCATACAAGGTAGGCTAAGGAGATTTGGGTGTACATTTGGGGGTGGATTGTAAACAATGCTCTTCACTGATATTCCGGAAAACCAAAACATCAAGAGAACCGCGAAAAGGATAGGCTCTGAAGGGTTTGTGAAAACGTAGAGGGGGTTGAATACGTTACCGTTTAAAAACGTTAGATCTTTTGTATCAAATCGTTTATGAAGCTTGTTATAATATGAAAGTACCAATTATTGTTTGTGACTAATATAAAGCATAGTAAACCAAGTTGTCACACAAGCATAAACATCAAACCACATCACAAGCAATTATAAAAGTAAAGAGATAAAGAAAGGAAAGTGCAAACCGAACACGAGGTTTATAGTGGTTCGGTCACGGATCTCTCTCCGCCTACTCCACTCCCGAGTACCCAACTCGAGAGTTACTTCACTAAATCAACAAGCTCCCTTCTCGTGGAGAAAACCTTACAATCGTAGCTTACACTTTTTCGGTACAAAGCTAAATACCGGGTTCTAGTTTGAGGTAGAACCAACCTAACGTCGCCTATACAATATTTCCGACACTAAGCTAGATGTCGAGTTCTTTTCGGGTACAACCACTCCCATTATGTTTTATGGCCCAACATAACAAACCTTGTGTTTTATGGTTCAAACACATAACCCATCTAATCTAGTTTGGTGAAAGTGTTGTGATGATGCAATAATGTTTACAATGATGATCTATGACATAAATGTCTAATGGATATGAATGACTAATCTAAATGATCTTCTTAAATAAGAAGTCTTCAATCAATGAGGATATCAAGAGATCTTGAATCTTCATATATTGATATGCTTTGGTGAATGAGGATAGCTAGATCTCTAAACTTTCCTTGGTTGATCAAAATGTAAAATATGCTTACAACAAAGATGAATGTTAGAAGCATTATGATCATGTGATGGTGAGGGTGATTGATGTATGCTACTACATGTTTGTCTATAGATCTAAGTGATGAAAGAATGTTAAAGAGAATGTATGTTGGAAGGGATGAAGATATGAGAAAACCATGGGATGGTATTTATAACCAAAAGTGGTAATAAAAAATATAATAATTTATTAGATTTGATATCTTAGAATATCTTCCAAAATCTTCTAAAGATTTAGATGACACTATGCATGAGGTAATAAAAGAGTGTTTTTCGTTTTATGAAAAATACATTTAAACAAATGTATATACTTATTAAAAAGGTAAGTTACTTGTAAATAAAATATAAGTAACCTTTTGTAAAATAAAATATCTAGTTGAGTGCTTGTCAAAATAAAATATATTTTGTCAAGTGTAAGTAAACTTTAGTACTTGTATGAATATTATAGTTAGTTTACTTGTACAAATAAAAGTATATATTTGTTAGACATTTTACAAAAGATGTATTTGTATAAAATACTTTTGAATGCAAAATGTAAAATGAGGTTCAAAATAGAATGATTATCCTATTAAAATACTTAGTGACTCTAAACGTATTTTAAACATTCTAAATGATTTGTTAATGGGTTTGATCATAATGAAGGTATATTTAGCGCAACACTTTCCTTTCTTTAAAAGAGCGGGTTGCTATATGAAATAATAGCAAACCATAGTTAAGCACGGGTTACAGTCTGAAATAACTGCAAGCCATAGTTTGAGACATGTTTTGGAAAAGAATATGTACCTCCTGCTCGAACTTCATCTATGGTCCCGTGCCATTATTGAATGACATTTCTAAGACCGCAGATATTATTAATACCAGAAGATATGTCTTAAAAAAACAATATTTTTGGTATTTTCAAATTTTCTAATTTTTATGGGTTTTTGAAGGTTTTATATTTTTCTATTTTCTTTTGTTGGTTTTCTATTTTTGTATTTTGTTTTTGATAAATATTTACACAGATAGAGTAGATGATATAATTTAAGAGGATGATGATATGAGTACCGAGATAAGGATATCGAGCAGCACGTCGTAGAAGATAGAAATCGTCATCTCTTAAATTTCCACCACCAAAGCTTCCAAGGCTCTTGCATTGAAGAAAGAAATTGAACCATCTGAAAGTGAGACTTTGCGACTTCCCCAAACCGAAAATCCTTTGGTGAAAGATTCAAAGCTTTCTTTCAAGCTTCTCTTAGCCAGGTGCACAAAGAAGCACACCATTCTCATCGATCTTGCTGCTCCTTTTAAGAATAATCACCGTGATTCTTCGTTCGAGGTTATATCATCCAATAGAAGAACAACAACGTATCATCCCACACATAAATAATCTTCTCAAATTTCATAACCACTGAAGTCTGACGCAATCCATTCCACAAGGTGTCAAGAGACCACTTCCCCCGAGTAGTTGAGTTGATGTAGTCAGTCTCTTAGACTAGAGCTCACGAACCCGAATACACATACCCGAAGACAAAGAAACTTATACCATCGAAGTAGCAGATTAAGTCCAATAGCCAAAGAATAACCCCGATGTATCGTTTCTCCCCACAAGAAAGTGTATGAAGCTCACGAACCAAGTACCGAATGCCCAAGAGAGAATAACCGATAACATTGAAGAGGCGGGCCGAATCGCGATTATCTCTGCGGATGACAATCTCTGCGGATGTCCACTCCGGAATAAGTGATTATATCTACGAATCACCGATTAAGCCCTCAAGTAAAACAGTGAGCATGAGCATCCCCGATGATGTACACAATCATCTCTCTTCCATCTCGATGATTGTGATAACATCAAAATCATCACACATCAAGTTTACTCTTCCATCTCTTCCCCACATAGTTGGAATAAGAACACTAAACGCCATGAGTCAAACCTAGGATGAGTTTCTCTGCGGTAATGACAATAGTCTTGCTCCGAGATATCTTCAATCACTTAGAAGAATTAAGCTCATCAAGTTTACTCGCCATGAGTGAATAAAAGATCCATAGAGGATCTAAGTGTTCTTGAGTTTCTTTCCGCTATAGAATACGAGTGTTAGAGGCTGAGGTGCGAGAGTTTTCAACAAGTGGTATCGAGCCTCGGGAGAGTCTCTACGATCTTGAGAACCTTATTTACCTCACCCCATACAACCAAAACTTATTTACCATGCAGGCGATGATGAATCGAAGTCACCACCAACAACAACATCAAAACCACTACCTCTATGCGACAATCGAGTCTCTCCAGCGGTAATGGTAAGTTTCCTTACCTAAAGAAGAAGAGTATGATCTATGGACCATGAAGATGCGAGCTGGATCTCAATATTGATTGGAATCATGGGAGATTGTGAAGAATGGTATGATCGAAGAAGACCATCCCGGATCTTGATGGTAAGTTTACCATTGCTCCTCCCAAAGCGCTAAAGAGATTCTTGCGATGCGGAGGGGCACAAAGTAAGAACCATCCTTCTTCAATCTATTCACGAAGATCACTTAGGTGATTTTCACCACATGGTTGATGCAAAGGACATCGGATGGCTCGAAAGCAAGGTTTGGTGGGAATGAAGAGTCGGGAGGATGAAGAAGTCTATCTTTGAGACAACACTTCAAGAGTTCAATATCTCTAAAGAAGAGGGTATTCACAAGGGATCTGACAGGTTTCACAAGATTCGAGTCGGTGAATCAATTGAATACAAAGCGACAATGATGATTGCAACTCAAAGTTCACGAGATCCTTGCCTCCATCATGGTTACATGTCGTTATAGCTCTTAAGGCTAAAGGTGGGTTGGACATGCTCACTTTTGATGAGCTATACAACAAACTAAGATCTCTTGAACACGATGTCGGATCTCCTACCGTGCATCCTCTTCGGTCATTCGACCTTTGTTGGGACATCCCACTCGAATATGATGATGCATGCTTCAAGTCCATCTTACTTACCATCATCATCCTATCGTCCCACTCCATCACATCCTCAAGCTAAAGCTGGCGGTATATTGGAGGATGTTCTTCATTCATTCGTTGCGATTATGATACTCGTGACATCGGTTTATGAAGACTTTGATCAAGTGGACCCTTGAGATGGAGAGATAATGAAATGGCGGTGGCCATGCTTTCGATGAATATCAAGAGATTTGAAGAGAAGGCGGGAAGGAAGTTTGGCTTCAAGGGAAGGATCCATTTCGTTTGGCGGAGCAAGGTCAAGTGCTTCTCTTGCCACCGGATGGGTCATTTCTCGGGGAATGCAAAGATAGGAAGAGTGGAGAGGAGCTATCTACAAATCCTATCAGTGAGAATCGAAAGGAGCTAGCACTTGACTCTAGTCACCATGGATGAACAGGTCAATTGGTGCGCTCATGAACCTATGATGAGGAAGGGCACGTCTGATGAAGCTTGGATTCTTGGCAAGATGCACCTCGGAAGATAGGCATGATCGGTTTGCCTTCATGGGACTTTCTCGGTACACTGTTGTATATTTGGTTGTAGTGAAGATACAATGAACTAAAAGAAGCTTATGATACTATGAAACCTAAGTACAATGCATGCTATGTTGATAATGAAGCTTATAAACTCTTGTTAAAAACATTAGAAAGACAAAGGTTTGGTTTCAAAAGAATCGAGATAGCTTATGAAGAAAAGATTAAGGTGCTACAATTTGATCTAGATATTGCTAATATCAACATTAAACGCCTTTGAAAAAGAAAGAGTCGATACTATTCTTGAGAATCTAGAGCTTAAAGAAAATTGCGAGAGGAAATAGCTAGAAATAAACAATGGTTGATATCGGTGACAATCTAGCTAGAAATCTATAATAGTCAATATGTGAACTCGGGAATAGGCTTAGGTTTTGAAGTATGTAGGATTGGAAGCTAGATACGATGGGCGTAAATCCGCTGCAGCTTAGAACACTATAGAAAGGAAGGTGATCTACATGATGTCCTGGACCTATTAGAGGTGAATTCATGCCCACCGACTTATCTATCACTTTGTTGACTTTGATGGATCACACCATTTGTATGGCGAGAAAGTCAAATGACTTATCGGACTCGATGCTTCATCTTATGACTTTGTCTCTTTCTCGCGGTGACAATTCATCGGATCAAGGGTCCTCGCTAGTTGTGATTCAAGTGATAAGTCGGACCTTCCAAGCCCTCACTTGAGCCTACACAAGCACGCACCCAAGTCTATCTACAAGCCTTCTAGGATAGCTACTAAGGAATCCACTCCTAAGCCTGTTTCCCCTGAAGACTTGTCTTTCAATTCTTTGCATAATTTGTCTGTTAAAAACAATTCCTTTAATGCTCCTGTTTTAAGTACTTCTACATGCAATCGAACATTTTCTTTGTTGAATACTTCTTCCAAAAGGAAGACTTGTTTTGTTTGTGGAAGTAAATTTCATCTTATTAAGGATTGTGATTTCTATGAGCAAAGATTGGGTGGTTGTGCTAATCGGTGAGAAACCAAGACACATGTGGACCAATGTTAACAATATTCCACCTTATGTCCCACAAGCTAGAAGCCGACTCTCCTTGGAGGAGATCGTGAGATAGACCTTATGTGCAACCTACTAGCCCATATTTTAAACATGGTTATTGGCTGCATATATTGATTCTATGAATAAAGGGAAAGGATGTTGGGGCACTAAAGGAGGTTGGGGCACTATTGTCAAAACTTCACGAGTTGTTCTTGGAAGGATAAAGGACCAAAATTTTCTGAAACCCAAGAACAATGGTGGATCTTTCTCTTCCCTTAACTGCAAAGTTTAAGGGGAGGCATATGCCTCAGGGGAGGATTTCATAGTAAACTTTGTGTATATTTTGTTTGCTAACACATGTTTGTTCATAGTTTTAGTCTGTTTTGTCTATGTTTTTGTCCTTGTGTTTCTCTGAATTTGTTTTGCAGAATGCCCTGTTTAGTTAAAACTCCTCAAGTGTGGTCCTTTGGTATATGATCTAGTAAACTCCTCAAGTGTGGTCCTTTGGTATATGGTCTAGTAAGCTCAAAGCTTGTTTCCTCTGAAAGCTAAGTAATGGAGTGAGCAATTGGTTTCCACTGAAGATAAAATACTGAAGACAAGTATTGAAGTTAAAATTGTTCATTCATTCATTCAAGTTCGACTTCGACTTCGACACAATCAACTTCAATGCAACTACAAGAAAGAGCTATTCTACTTATCCTAATCTAGTACATATCATCTATTCCAACATCTAACATAATGTTGGATATGCATGATCGCTCACATCTTTCACACTAGATCTTTGGATATCGTTTGTCAAATCTTGCATAACCACCCATTCCTTCTATATTAATGGATGGATATGCATGACCGATCTGACGAAGATGCTAAGGATCAAAATGGAGGATGGATTGATGCAAACGTTGATGATGACGATGACCACACATGATGATGGAGAAAATAATATGTCCTTTGTGCTTCATCTATTCATTTCAACCAAAATGCAATCCATCCACCCTCCTTAAGCCCTTCCCTTATCGATGTGTTGATGCACAAAACACGGTCTTGAAGACCAAGAACCACCTCTCTATCCTTAGGGAGTGGCGGATTTCGAGCTCGTGGCCTTCGTGGAGGCGAGTTCTTTGGAAGTTGGAAGTAAGTTGTTCTCTCCTTACGGAGTTATCGAATCATCAATGGGAAGGAAGGCTCATTCACAATGACAAGGGGAGGATCTTTCACTCTCTTTGAAGTTGCTTCCTCATCCGAGTCTTCATAAGGTGATACATAAGAACTTAAGGATGAGCCCTTGGGTGCTTGCCAAATAATTTTTCTTCCACCTCTCAAAGCGGCATGGAGGTTTCGTTGTCATCTGAAGAAAGTGTGATTGGGTTGGATCTACTCATGGTTGATTGTGATTAATTTTGGAGCATTGAAGAAACTAGGGTTTTGTTATGATATTTGGGGATCTTTGATGAAGAGTTACGTGTGCATTGGGATCATTTTATAGGCGGATTCGAGGTTCAATGGAAATTAATGCAGTGGTTGTACGGTAACTCTCTAGAATATTACTAGAAGATATTTTTATCTTTGATGGTTCTTCTTTGAAGTGTATAACCCAGGTGATTGACCATCTGTTTCTGTCAAGTGTTACACTTTCATTTGGTCAAGTTGAAATACACGTAAGCTACGGTCAACCAAGCGGTCTATTTCTTTTGACTATAACGGGCAACAACTACCACTCCACCATTTACATTCTTCCACTTCAAAACATACCGATTCCTCTCCTTCATCCAATAACACTTCATTACGAGCATCATAACCCTAAAATCTCAAATCTTCACATGGCACTGGAATTTAAGAAGGATCACAACAAAGTTGCTTTTCTGGGAAAAGCTAAAGATGATGAGTTGTATGAACCAATGGTGGAATTCTTAAAAAGGTCCAAGATTTGCTATGCTCTAACACGTTCTCCGAATGCAATATCTAAATCACTTGTTACTCAGTTTTGGGCATCTTCTTCAAAATGAAGTGAAACAGAGATTGTGGCTACGATGGACGGAACAGAGCATGTGGTTAGGAAGAGATGATAAGGAGGAAGCTTCACTTGGAAGATCTTGATGGAGTATATCACTCTAAAGCAGATGGAGGTGCTTACTAGGCGAGGCGATTGGCTGCTCGAGTGCGAGGACCGACATGTGGTGAAGAAGCATCTTTGCCCTATGTGGAGGTTCTTGATTCACACGTTGCTTGATGTATTATAGTGAATCAGAATTCTATATTGCACATAGAAAGTTTACGAATGCAATTTAGTAAACTTATTATTATCGTATTCACCAATTCCTATGAAAACTCTACTAACCATTCATGAGCAATGATAACTGAAACCATTGTATTAACAAATTTAAACGTAATCAATCATGACTTCTTGTAGACGTTATTGAGTGCTATTATTCAGTCATTCGTGTGTACAGTTGGTTCAAAGTACTGGAGGAATCTCTGGTAAACTTGTATGTATAAATACCATTCATAAGTTGTCTAAGATTTTTTTTACCGTTGGTAAAATTACATGACATGTATTTACGAAGATTTGTTACATCTTAAATGGCCATGATTAGTACGCAAATTACTTTCAGTGGTTTTAAGTTGTTAGCAATATATAAATTTCGTTTCATACAGATTGCAAGTCTATGCTCATTTGAGAAAAATGCATTTCTTCCTATATCAATTCAACATATTTCATGCATTAAAAAAAAATACAATATATCTTATTAAGATTTCACTGTAGATTAAATCTATATGAATAAGTCTTATGATTAGCCATGGAAATTGACTAAAATTAGTAATCTCTTTAGTTAAGTACATTATATTTCTTTCTATAAAAAATATTTAAATATTCTGACAAAACTTTAATAAAACATTTACGATTTTTAATACTTAATTAATTCATAATAATTAACATTAATGTAGCGTAAATTATCGGATTCTAATTGAAACTTATAAATAAATTTATTAGCCCTTATGATTTTTAGTAAAATTTCTGCCTTAAAATTGAAATTTTAATGGTTAAAACAAATTTTTTTAAAAATTTAAAATTTATTAATAATTAAATCTTTAACCAAAAAAATTTTAATTTTATAAAAACTTAGTATTATTCCAAAATTAATACTATAAATTTTCATTTTAACAGATGTTGGTATGTAATTTGACCATCCAACTTTAATTAATTCTTTAATTCAAATATTAAATTTAAGAACCATTTTTTATTCAATTTGAAACTATTCCTTATTTAAATAATCTTTAACCTTGTTTTAAATAACCGAAAAAATAATAATTGTTCATTGGTTCAAAATATTTTAAAAATCTTTCCTTAAGACAATTTTATAACAAATATTTCCATATTTTTCCAACATTACCAAAGTTATTCTTGGTTTCAAATTTAATTAGTTCATTTACCAAAACTTTACAATTAGGTTAAACTAAGCATGTCGTAAAAAATTTGTCATTTCTTAAAATTTATAAACTGTGAAGGGATTCTCACTACATTTTTTAACAAATTGCTTTAAAATTTCAACATTATAACCATCCGTTTAAGGAATCTTAAATTCCATGGAATATCCAATTCGTCAAATTATTCCAATCCATCGGTGATTTTGTTCTTGGATTTAAACTGAGAATAAAGGTTTCCTTTGGAATTTCATATTTTTTCATTATTGGATTTATTTAAAACACTTAGTTTGGTTTGATACCAAGATTGGTGTTAATAACATTTGTCTTTCGGGATATCTTCAATTACTTAGAAGTATTAAGTTCATCAAGTTTACTGCGTTTAGATATATGTCTCCTTCCCTTCTTTGGTTTTGATACTTAAGAATCAACAACTCTTTGTAAGTCCGTATACTAGAAATTTGTTGAGAAGAACACTTGAACTCTTGTGGGAATCAACTTGTCAAGAATATGAGCAAGTCTAATTGGGATTAAATTCGACATTTCACTCTCCCCAATTAGTGCTCTCCCTAAACCGACAACTGTTTGATAAGTGCCCAGTTAAGAAGAAGTCTTTAGATCGTTAAATGCAACTCGTCTTTAGTCTTCTAACATGCATCGAAAATGTAGAACCGATCAGACTCGACCTTCTTCAAGATTGTCCGGTTGGGGAATAGAAAGTTAACATCTTCATCACACCAAAAGAATCCCAATTAACTTACATCTTGCAAATCCCTTAACTAAAATCCTCCCAATCAAACAAGAACGAAAGATGTTCATCAAGGAAATCAAACAATCACCCATAGAACGAACACACTAAATGGTAACACCAAACTACCAATCACATCAAACAAGAACAGAGAGATTGTTCAGAATCATCATGTTGATGTGTACTTGAAGCATTAACCGGAAGCACTTTTTCGTTAAACTCATCAGTCCATGAGAAGATGTCAACCAACGGCTCTTAGAAGAAACTCCATGTAAAGATGACCCGATAAGAAGAAGCTCGGTTCTTACATGAGTTAGAAGCCGTATGACCATATATTCCCAGAAATAACTTAACATGCAGAATTATCACACTTCTTCTCCCCCTCAAGAATTGCAGACGAAGTTGCCATTCTTGACTAAATAAGTGAAATCAACTAAATGTATTATATTCACACTTCTCCCCCGCAAAATTAGCACATGATGTCGCCATCGTCATTATAGTTGAGCAAGTTGAATAAGAAAAACAATCAATGGTAGCCCGGTTCACTTGATAATCGAAAGCACATGGAAAAAGCATGAAGCATGTTGATGAGAATGGTGATAATAAGAAGATTTCTCTTCTTCCGAAGATAAAGTGCACTGAAACGTACACTTTTCTTTTCTTTAGAGTACGAGGCTTGAACTGAAGTATTCAAACATCATAATCTCTCTCTTTTCAGCTCTCTTGGCAAAACATGTAATCAACCCCATTATCATTCAGTAGGCTCTTTGTCGTGACAGCTGATGGAGAAAACCCAATATGATGAATTTGACCCTGAAGTAAACTAACCCAACTCGTGACTTAAACTTGCACATATGTAACAAAGAGCGGTGCGAGACTTCATCTTCCATTGAATCTCTAAGTACTCTATACTCTTCATCCAACCAACCATCAAGTATAAGACGACATCACCTCTTAAAATCCACAATTGAATGTGACATCGAGCACTACAACGTAACTCCTTAAAGTGATAGTTATTTTGTGGTGGTATGAGCCCAATTCCCCAAGTGGTAAAAGAAAAGGTAAAAGATACCCAACAATAACTAGATTTCCAAGTCTTCGTTTATGATAATAAGCTCGAACAAGGATCATGAAGAATCTTCATCCAACCATCCCCGATACCTTGGATACTAAGTACACTCACCGTGATAATTCACTTCAACCTCAAATAAATAATATCAATTAACGCAGGTTGTCACATCATCGGTTAATCGCTCAAATCGCCTTCTTTGACATTTAAACGAACTTTGATAATGGTTTTATCCGACCATGGTCAAAAGCACATAACCCCGTAAAACCATGTAATAACCAAACCGCCATGATGAATATCCAAACACACATCCAATTTATGAAGTACACCTTTTATCCTTCTTCAAGCGAAACCATAGTCTGCAGATCAAATGAGATCACGAAATACACTTTCCTTTCTCCGGGATGGTTCCATCATTACGGATTTTACAATTCTATGGTTTAAACCGAGAAATAATTTCTTTCGCGAGATTTTACAAAACCAAGAATAAACCGTAAGATAGATCCGGAAATGCACTTAACAATTAGCAGGATGTTTCCATTGTCACGGGATTTTACAAGCCTATGATTTAAACCGAGAAATAGATTCTTTCGCGGGATTTTACAAAATCAAGACAAAACCATAAACAATGTCAGTTTGAATGTGTTATGACAACTTTGGTTTCGGTGAATATATGTTTTAGGGGAACATGCAGCTGTTCATCAACGGTTCATTATCCGACATCACCAATAACATCAACCATCCAATAAACACTTTGGTAAACACTTCATTCACGCATTCTGTCGGCTATTGTAGTGACAACATGGAGAAGTAAACCCGATATGCCAAACCTGAGCATGAAGTAATATTCCCCAGGTTTGTTACTTAAACTTGTACTAATCCTTGTGAAGAAGAAACGGTGTACCCAATGTACAAAACCTCTTGACGTATCCTCAATTGCGTGAGACACCGAGGTGATAGTTACGTTGTGGGTTAAGCGAGAAAGAATCACAACCGTAACTAAATAGCCAAGTCTTTATCACACTCTATAAATGCCCAAACAAGTCATATTTGCGGAAGGGTAGAAAGAAAGAAGATGAAATAAGTAAACGCGCCGGAAAACCTCACTTCTAATCCAAATAAGAAATACCGTCCAAACAACCCCGTTAGTCAACCTTGTGTAATCATTAATTCAAGCCTTGACATATCATTCTCCGTGAAAATGTGTATACCATAAAGTATCAACCCGCACAACAAAACAAATCTCAACATCAAGACTCATCATCTAATTGTTTCATCAAGCCCAATAACTCTTACTAACCAATCTACAAACTCGGCCCATTGATACAAGAGTTTTACTCGATCCAATGGCAAAGATTAAACCCGATTCATTCAACATACCATAATATCCGGTCCAATCATATCCAAGAAAAGCCCAAGAGATCATGAGGCCCTATCCATTAAGTACTCGACCCGAATTAAAATCATCTCTCAAGTTCAAAAGTGATCAAGCAACTATCTGAATATCAAGTCCATAACTATCCAAACCCCATAATCCCACGTTCCCTAACTAAAATGAGATGAGCAGTTTAATGTAAGTAGTCAGGGTCCAAGTCCATTCTAATCATTTAAGGCCCACGATACCTACTCCACAATCTCTGGCCCGATCACAACCCATTAACAATGCAAACCGGTATAATATATGGAGATGCCCTAATTAGTCGAGGAGTATAAAACGCCACTTAAACACAACACACCCTAATAATACTCCACAAAACATACGCAGTCATCTACCTGCTTCCATCAGCCACGAAACAAATCTTCAAAATCCAAATCAAATCTCACATATCAAACACCTAAATCCACTCACATAATAAACCTAATCATACACATCCGCCTCTTTTCACACACCAAACTCAAACCCTAAACTACAAACCAATCCGCCTCTCTTCCATTGCACCCTTTCAATTGAAATGCACCAAACTCAATTGACATACACCATTGATCACAACTAGATACGGACGTTCATTCCTTGTCATAGCCTCGCCACAGGGATGGCTAGAGGAAGTGAATGGCAACGAGAGCAGACCACGAAAGATGCAACAAAGACACGTTCTTCAAGACCTAATAAGGGTCTCAGGTAGGTACTAATTGATGAGGTCTCGAGTTTTTGATGTAGGTCTTGTAACGAATTGAAGAAATGATTTAACATACTTGTTAAAATCATGTCTTTATATTCGGATAGTATCATAGATCTATGAGGATTTTGGTTCAAGCAAAGAAAATCTTGTTTTTTTAAAAAGATTGAAACTTATGAACCATTTATGAGATTATGTTAATTATTTGTTCGAGTCATGTATAGATGTAGATTGTGAGTTGGGGAGTGAATGTGAGGGTCAATTGGTGAGTCTAGATGTAGGATTTGGTGAATGGTTTTGATTGTGTTGAGATGTTTAGATCATTTTCTGCACGTTTATTTCAGCACGTACATGTACTGATGATGTTTGAAAAAAAACTGAGGTCATGAGTTGAGATGGTATATGGTCAATGAGGTCATTGGTATGTGGTTTGAGTCAAACTGTCAAGTCGCTACGAGTATAAACACAAGTCGCTATTGAGTATCAAGTTGCTAGCAGAGTATTGAGTCAAGTTGCTAGCATAAGTCGCTAAGCCAACTCGCTACAGTTGTTGACTCAATAGTCAACAACTCGCTACCAGGTACAAGTCGCTATATATAAGGTACAATGAACCTGGACACAAAGACAAGTCGCTAACTTGATAAACAAGTCGATAGTATGATTTTTGAAATTTTCCGATGAATTTTCCGACTAAGTTCCGACCATATGCATAATAAACCCAGAAAAACTTCATTTATATGGCCCGTTTTTACCACGATGTATATCTCAGCTTTTGGTACAAAACAAAAACGTCCTAAGATATAACTGTTTGTACAATAGACACAAGACAGATATGAGACCAATAAAGCATAACGTGACATATTTGACCAACAAGTAAGAATACCAAGAGATGATAAGAACATTTTACCAAAAAAATATTACTGACCACAAAAAAATACATGAAACAGTTTCAAACAAGTATCAAAACCACAAAAAAATCATCAAAACACAACAACCTGGGCTCTGGTACCATTTGTAGGATCGATAATATTATTGTGTTAATGATTCGGTTGGTCTTGGATGATCAAAATACATGTTTGCCATTAGAGAGAGAAAGTAGAGAGTTGGGTGTTTTCTTGGTAGAGACTTGATGAACAAAATATGAAAGGTTAGATTGAAAAGCACCACCCCTTCTATGGATGGAAGAGGTATTTATAGTTACAATGAAACCGTCCTCCTATCGGAATGTGGATCAGGGATACAGTGGGTAAAGACCCGTCCTTCCTCCACGGTGTTACACTAAACTATTCTACACTACTGACTAACTAATTAACTACTAAATAACGTAACAAACGACAAGTCTACGAGCTAACTTATGCTAGATAATATTTGGGGTGACCGACTCTTCACAATGGAATTTCCAATTCCTAACAATATCTATAGTCATATGATAGAATTGTGTATGATATCTTTGCAAATAATGAGTCCAGATTTGTTAGTCTCGGTAAGTCATCTAAGTCATCCGCAAACGGGTGAGGAGATGTTGATGGTGTTGCACAAAGTACAAGTTTTGGAGACTTTGGTTGTGAAGGTGTTTTGGATGGTTGTGAAGTAGTCATAATGGTGGGTGATTTTGGTGGTGGAGTTGGAGTACTTAAGTTTAGAAAGTTCACATCTTGAATGGGTGATGAGATGTTGAGAGGTAACGAGTCCGAGGATGAAGACTTCAAGTTTAATGAAGCAACAAGATCGAATGCTAATCCTAGTGGTTTATTTGAGGTTGAGGATTTAGTCATTTTGACTTTGCTTTAAGAAATGCTAAGCTTAAGGAAAAGTAACAGTGTAGGTGTGAAAATGACCATCTTGAATGTGTCGATTTATGGAGCTAAGGATTCACGGAGAGATGTGTTTTATTTGATGTTAATCCATACAAAGATGGTAGTTTCTAATGAGATGGAAGTGTCTAAGATCATGTAAAGCATCCTAAGTTAATCCATTGAGGATGTGTTGAGTGAGATATGAAAGATATGCATTAACAAGTATCCTAGAAACGAAATTTGGTAAATTAGATTGCGGGATTTAGTAAAATTCAACAACTTACCTATAGGATCCACGACACCGTTTCTTTACACAGGCGGAACCATTAAATTGGTGCCACCGGTCCGCTATCAGATGTATGGCGGTACCAAAATGCATAATGACGGTACCAACATTTTGGTGTCGTCTAATCCGTGGACACCAGAAAAGTTCATAGACACATTTTTTAGGTGTCAGGGAGTTTTCCGAAACCTGAAATTTTGCTTAAAACATGTAACATTAATTACTTCTAGTTAGGAAAAGTCGATAACACATATATAAACATAGAGGAGCATAGACTTTGACCAAGGGCTAACGATTTTCACATAATAGTGAAAATGTGTAAAATTTGATAACACACTTGTGCTATCCACCTGCATAAACCGGTTAGCATACAACATTGTTTTAAGTCATATTATCATCCTACAAAGTAAAACAAATAAATTACATCATACAACATTGTTTTGTCCTTGTACCAAACAACGCCTTAAAACCTCCATTTTCAAAGTACTTGACTAATTTACTTAGTACTCATTGCTAAGTGAGTTATGACATTTCATAAGTTATGCGAGATGTTAGTATAACCTATGCAAAGGAAGTGATCTAAGTCTATAAGTGATGGTAAAATAATTTTCCAACTAAGTGCACAAAATCTAGCAAATGTCCTATTGTGCATAAACAAGAAATCGTCAAGCAAGCGAATAAATAACATGGCAAGATTGACACTTATATTATGAAAACAAACAAGTGTAAGCAACAATTTGAAAATAAGCAAGCAACATATATGCAAACAACATAAACAAGTGGTCATTTAGCATAGCATAACAAGAAAAACACTTTTCGTCATTTATCGTTTAAATGTGATGATGTTACCAAGCTTGATTAGTTTTCTTTAAACATATTACATAATTATTTAGTTTCAAAATAAATTATATCAATGTTCTAAGAATACCATCTTAAATTGCTTGACTCAAAATTTTGAGTTTTTATGTTAAAGCGCAACTTAATATCTTGGACATACTCGTAGTATTTGGTCTATTTCACTTATTTAAAATTAGACTCAGGTCATGATAGTAGTTTTAAATGAACGTAGACTCAATTCCCTTTAAAATGATATGTGGCTCGACTCTTACAGACTTACAGTTAATAAGTTATGAATTTTTTAAGTTGGCCAAAAAGCGCTTCGTGCGCACCAATGAACCAAAAATTTACAAGGAAGGAGCCCTTTTTGGTTCCGCCCAATCCGTGGTCTTCACAGAAAGTTGAAAAATGTACTTACTCATAGCAAAAAAGTGTAGGACTTACTAGATTTGATTGAAAAAATATAATACACATATTTTGTTTATTGTTTTTACTAATGTGACTTATCTAAACATTTAACAACAAAATTTCTAAGTATAATTAGCAAAACATTTTTCATATTATATTTCGCTTCAATGGTAATTTGATACATGGATCGTGCTCCTTTTTAAAAACCATTTGTTTTGAAAATAAGAGCTACGAGGCTCTATTACCAATTGTGAAAACGTAGAGGGGGGGGGGGTGAATACGTTACCGTTTAAAAACGTTAGATCTTTTGTATCAAATCGTTTATGAAGCTTGTTATAATATGAAAGTACCAATTATTGTTTTTGACTAATATAAAGAATAGTAACCAAGTTGTCACACAAGCATAAACATCAAACCACATCACAGGCAATTATAAAAGTAAAGAGATAAAGAAAGGAAAGTGCAAACCGAACACGAGGATTTATAGTGGTTCGGTCATGGATCTTCTCTCCGCCCTACTCCACTCCCCAAGTACCCAACTCGAGAGTTACTTCACTAAATCAACAAGCTCCTTCTCGTGGAGAAAACCTTACAATCGTCGCTTACACTTTTTCCGGTACAAAGATAAATACCGGGTTCTAGTTCGAGGTAGAACCAACCTAACGTCGCCTATACAATATTTCCGACACTAAGCTAGATGTCGAGTTCTTTTCAGGTACAACCACTCCCGTTATGTTTTATGGCCCAACATAACAAACCTTGTGTTTTATGGTTCAAACACATAACCCATCTAATCTAGTTTGGTGAAAGTGTTGTGATGATGCAATAATGTTTACAATGATGATCCATAACATAAATGTCTAATGGATATGAATGACTAATCTAAATGATCTTCTTAAATAAGAAGTCTTCAATCAATGAGGATATCAAGAGATCTTGAATCTTCATATGTTGATATGCTTTGGTGAATGAGGATAGCTAGATCTCTAAACTTTCATTGGTTGATCAAAATGTAAAATATGCTTACAACAAAGATGAATGTTAGAAGCATTATGATCATGTGATGGTGAGGGTGATTGATGTATGCTACTACATGTTTATCTATAGATCTAAGTGATGAAAGAATGTTAGAGAGAATGTATGTTGGAAGGGATGAAGATATGAGAAAACCATGGGATGGTATTTATAACCAAAAGTGGTAATCAAAAACATAATAATTTATTAGATTTGATATCTTAGAATATCTTCCAAAATCTTTTAAAGATTTAGATGACACTATGAATGAGGTAATAAAAGAGTGTTTTTCGTTTTATGAAAAATACATTTAAACAAATGTATATACTTATTAAAAAGGTAAGTTACTTGTAAATAAAATATAAGTAATGATCTCTCCCGAACTAACTAACTTTATTTCCCAGCCACTTGTGAATGGCTGATACTAAAAGCTAGACAGCCCGGGAGAAAAATGCAAGTTTACCAAGGATTTAAAATATCCTTGGATCGTTTATGTCCTGGTGAGGCGTGATATTCCACATACAATGACTTGTGAATGCTGAAATGATATAGAATGTACAAAAACAGGAATCTGATTGACTAACACTAGGAATGTGAATAGTAATAGCTCTGTCACAGCTACGTTAATAAAAACGTACAATCAGAAACCTAAAAATTTAAAAGATAAAATCTATTAAATAAACGCTATCACTATATTTAAAGTGATGAACGTTGCAAACCTAAAACGTACGTTTAAATAAAAATTACGTAAACGCACAAAATAAAAAGTGAGTTCAAAGAAACAAAAGGCCTACAAATATGAAAATGAAATTTTTACAATCCTAATAATAAAAGAAAATTATTAGAAAAAGAAATTTATTTTTACAACTATTTATTTACTTATTATTAATTAAAAACTATTTTAACTATTAATAATTACTCTAAAATAGAAGAAAATGCAAAATAAGGCTAGAAAAATAAATTTATGATTCTGAAAAATCTAAAATACTATAAAACTAATTTTAAAACTAAAAATTTATTTTTCACACTTTTAATTTAATTATTACTAATTAATAACTATTTAAAATACACTTAAATACTAGAAAATATAAAATAAACTTTGGAAAAATAAAATTTACACTTTGAAAAATCTAAAATATGATCAAACTAATTTTAAAACAGAAAAGATATTTTTTATGCTTTTCATATATTTATTATTATTTATTTACTATTATTAATTACTAAAAACTATAATTGATTTATTAAAAATACTAAATGATTAAAGAAAAATCTCAAACTTTTTACAAAATTCTACAATAAATATAAGAACTAAAGAAAAATATAAAAATGGCAGCTTATGTACAAAAATAAGCTAATGGGCAAAAGCTCCAAAATAGAAGCTATTACTTAAGCTCATAAATGGTTCTTTTTAGCTTTTCTGTTTTCTGGATTTATTATACATAGATATTATACATATGTACTGAAAATGAACTCTACAAACCAAGAAATAAGCATAGCATGAGCTTATGAGCCCAACAGTTAAGCTTTTGGCTTGACTGTTGGAACTTAAGCTCATGATAAGCTCAAAATAAGCTATACAGATGAAACAAAAGAGAAAATAGGATATATACAAGTCCAATACAACAATATAAACAAGAAAAATGGACAGGCACAGTGTGAGCTTATGGTTTAGACAATCAAGCTTTTGGCTTGACTTGGATGGAGTTGAGGCTTCAAAGAGCCTGTAATAAGCTCCACACTGAAATAAAAGGGAAAAATAATATGTGTACAATTAATATGGACATATATGAACAAGCTAGAACACTGGCTTTGACCCATAAGCTTGAAACAAGCTTATAAGCTAATCCAAAGGTAACAACAATCCAAACACCCTCGCAGCGGTCTTTTGTTTGGGCTAAATAAGCTAAGAGAATAAGCTTGATAAGCCAAATGAGAATTGAACTAGCAAGATGGGCTGGTTGGCTTTCCAAAGCCAAAGCTCATCAAGTGGGACCCACTGATGAGCTTTTGTGAGCTTGTGGAAACAAGGTAATACCACCGTATTGCTCAAGTGGTATTTTGTGGTGAGCAAACACAAGCTCTACATTACTTATCAATAAGCTCTAATAAGCTCAACTCAAATTGATACCTTGAGATGGGTACCTTGTCTTTGTGAAAACCATGGTCACATACTCAAGCTCAATGAGGAGCTTATCAAAACCTATTTAACAAGCCCCACTCAACTGCTTGCTTCATTGAGTGGTCTAAATGAGATGAATAGATGGTTAATTTAAGCTAAGCAAATAAGCTAATAAGAGAAAAACAAGCTTACACATAATAACAAGGCCACAAAGGCTACACAAAGAAGTAAAATTCACAAGCTATAGTCAAGTCATGAGGCTTCTGCAAGCTCATGAACTTGACTATAAAACTGTGGTGCAGGGCAAGCTTTTGAACAGGTACTCAAACTAAGCAAGGAAATAAGCACTTAAAAAGCTAAGAAATGGTGAACTAATATTTTTGTATTTTTCTTTAGAAACCTTATTTTGAAATCCCAAAAGGATTAAGACTAAAACTTAAAACCTAATCCTACACAAAATTATACTTTTTATTCAAAACGACTATTTGACAATTGACTTTTTACAAAAACATAAAAGTTTGACTAAAATGAACTTATGATTGAATTATTGGACTGAACATGATATAATAAGCTATGATAAGGTGATATTAAGCTATGTTTACAAGATTTGAGCTAATTCTATGAATTTAACAATCTAAAATTTTGACAGTGAACTGTTAAAGCAATATAAAAGGAAATTTGACTTTCAAACTAATAAAGACTTAATATTATGACTAACCTAAGCTATTAGATGCTAATGAAACATGAAACAATAACAAACAACTAAAGACATACACTGGAGAACTGTTTTATCAGTTAAACCAAACATCCCTTTAATTTCCATTTGTCAAATGAACTTCAAAGTTTTGAATGATTTTGAGTTTAAAACAGATTCCAAACATAACATTATCACAAAATAAGATCATTTGAGCAGAAAAAATTCAAGCACACAAGCAAGAAACACATATTTGTCAATTATGCATTTCAACTGAGTGATTTCCAATTTTAAGCACAACTGAATTTAAATGAATAAACTGCTAATATTATGCTATAACAACATCAAACAATAACACAGAAACAGGAAAACATAAGATTCAAAGCATGAACAATGATAAAGCAGTAAATGGTAAAAAGGGTAAAAATGGAACTCACAAGTAATTTTGATGAAAACTGAGTACCAAGGTCTAAAAACTACTCCTAGCTTACTGTCAATAAGCTAGGAACCAGAAATCCATCTAGCTTAGTTTCCATTTCCCAGAACTGCTCATTCAACCACAAATGACTTCCATGGACTTATTTTGGAATTTTTAGTACTTTTCTCAATTTAAAGCTAACATTGTTATATTGAATCTAAAAGCTTAAAACTTTGTCAAGAGCTTATGCAATTTAAAGAATTCACCAAACAACTATTAAACTTGAAATTAAATAACATGAAAATTAAAGGATTTGAGCAAAACTTGAAACCGAAGTTAAACGGAATTAAACCGAAAAGAAGGTTTTATTACACTACTTAAAGATAAAATACAACATTTGAAAGCTTAAAAGACATTTAAACTAAGAAAGCAGTAAAAACTACAACTACTTGACTAAGGCTTAAGGCCAAAGTGAGTCTTCTCTGTCTTTCTTCTTCCTTTTATAGCTTCAAAAGCCTCCACGTGTCCTCTTAAGTGTTTCCCACCACTTTTTGAGCCAATGGGTGAGTTCTGGAGCAAATTGGCCATTTTATGGTTTTTGGCGGGAAAAGGTAATTTTGACTTCTGTGGCTTATTTACTGCAACTAGGGGGTGTGTGGAGTGTAGGTATGAATGATGAGGTGGGAGAGGTGGAAGGGATAAGGTGAAGGTGGATGGGATGGGTGTTTGCAGAGACACAGGGCAAGTGGAGAGGGAAAACCCAGTGGGAGGGAAAGCAGATTGTTTATTTGACTTGAGTTTGACCAAGGGTTCAAAATGGAAGTGAAAGGGGTCAATAAGGGTTTTGACAAGTCTTTAGGTAAATATTAAGACAAGGACTTGTCTTGTAAATCTGAAATCTCCAAGGACCAAACCTGTAATTTTTCAAACTTGCTTCAAGGGACCATTATTGACAAGCTTTGAAAGTTTAGGGACCTATCTTGCCATTATTGAAAGTTAAGGGACCTAAATTGTAAATTTGGATATTTGAGGGACTTGTTTTGTAATTTCCCAAAAGTTATCAAATTGTTCCATTTGTTAAGTCATGCATAGCACAAGGGTATTATTTGTAAAATTCCAAGTTTAGAATACCCAGGGACCATTTTTTGCCAATTTTGTAACTTGAGGGGTAAAAATTGCCATTTTGTGTAAACTTTATCCGGGATGTTTTGTGAACATTTTGATTTCAAGGACTTAAGTTGACTTTTCTTTCATTTAAAACATTTAGGGACTATTTTTGACAATTGTGTAACTCTGTGGACCTAAAACGACAATTGTTGTGAAATTTATCATTTTCACTTGTTTTTCAATCTTTGTACTGAATCACATAAAACACATTTTATGAATTTGTATCATTTGAGAGTCATTTGTGTGTTTTTGGTTGTTTTTGTGGGTTTATATAATACAAATATATGTGTATTTAGACATATATCAAATCCCCATTACTAAACTATTGCTAGTCCCTAGCAATCTTTTGAAGTTTTAATGGATTTTAAAACTCTTTACCAAAAGCCATCACTTCGGAGTAGCCAAATGTTTCAGTTCAAGTAAGAACCTTGGTACATCGATAACCGAATGATTTTGAGCAAATCATAAGTCAGAACGGATTTGATTTGTCTTTACCAAGTCGCACTTTCTAGACTAGCCAACTCTTAGATAAATTATCGAATTATCTTTGGTGAGTCGACACCAATTATGGATTTTCCATCGCCTTTACCACAAGCCATAATCTTGCGGGCTAGCCAACTCTTCACTTTAAGGATATGGTGAAATGAATACCATACAATTTTGGACAAATTGTAAGTCGTCAACGGATTGAGATATCTTTACCAAGAGCCGCTTGCTCTCGGATTAGCCAATCCTTTGTTTATCAAACATGGTGGATCGATTACCATTTGTTGTGTTTAGTACATAGTACTTCCACTAAAAAAAAATTTTAATTTGGCCATTTTGGGGAAAAAGGGACTAAAGGGTACATTTATGATCAAAATTTTTAATTTCCCCCACACTTAGAAATGAATATTGTCCTCAATATTCAAAGTACCGGCTATTATGCCGAAACTTAGAACGAAAAGATAACATTACTAGCTAAGTGTAGAAACACAACAATTATTCTCTTTTTAATATTTACAATTTTCATTCATTTTTAGATCTATATACAACATGTGGGCATCTCCCCACACTAGGGTGGTACACACGGTGAAAACCCATGTTAAGCTATGTTTTTGATTACCGAGTCGCTAGCTTGACTCGTCCCCAACTAATTGGTTCATGGGGAAGCGGGTGGGATTGCCACCAAAGATTCAGTGAGAAATTGAGTGTGATTGCCACTCACGTAATTATGAATAATCATCACTAAGATGAGTCTAAGAATCTTTAGAAAGAAACTTTAAAAGGCTAGAAGAATCTTTTGATTTTGATTTATAAAAGAAAGGAAAAATATTTTTGGGTTTTTGATATAATATAAATGAAACGAAAAATAAAATTGGCTAAAAGGAAACCTAAATGAGATTATCAATACATGAAATGATTTAAACCTAATCTATCACATTCCGTGAATTATACTAACACAAGAATCCTTTTTAGTGTAAACATGGTGTTTAGCCAAAATTTAGACCTAGGAATATCAAGATTAGGAAAATTGACAATTAAATGCAAATCAAAGCACATATAGATTTCAAAAATCTTTTGTATTTTATATTGTTTATATGAAATGAAGTATATGTAATTTACATACAAGGATAGGTATTTCAACAAAGTACAAAATACAAGTCATAATACGCACTAGCCTCCAAGCAAGTGGCCAGGTTTTGATCTCTCCGAACTAACTAACTTTATTTCCGGCCATCTGTGAATGGTCGATACTAAAAGCTAGACGACCGGGAGAAAATGCAAGTTTACCAAGGATTTAAAATATACTTGGATCGTTTATGTCCCGGTGAGGCGTGATATTCCACATACAATGACTTGTGAATGCCGAAATGATATAGAATGTACAAAAACAGAATCATTGACTAACACTAGGAATGTGAATAGTAATAGCTCACACAACACGTTAATAAAACGTGCAATCGAAACCTAAAAATTTAAAAGATAAAATCTATTAAATAAACGCTATCACTATATTTAAAGTGATGAACGTTGCAAACCTAAACGACGTTTAAATAAAAATTACGTAAACGCACAAAATAAAAAGTGAGTTCAAAGAAACAAAAGGCCTACAAATATGAAAATGAAATTTTACAATCCTAATAATAAAAGAAAATTATTAGAAAAAGAAATTTATTTTTACAACTATTTATTTACTTATTATTAATTAAAAACTATTTTAACTATTAATAATTACTCTAAAATAGAAGAAAATGCAAAATAAGGCTAGAAAAATAAATTTATGATTCTGAAAAATCTAAAATACTATAAAACTAATTTTAAAACTAAAAATTTATTTTTCACACTTTTAATTTAATTATTACTAATTAATAACTATTTAAAATACACTTAAATACTAGAAAATATAAAATAAACTTTGGAAAAATAAAATTTACACTTTGAAAAATCTAAAATATGATCAAACTAATTTTAAAACAGAAAAGATATTTTTTATGCTTTTCATATATTTATTATTATTTATTTACTATTATTAATTACTAAAACTATAATTGATTTATTAAAAATACTAAATGATTAAAGAAAATCTCAAACTTTTACAAAATTCTACAATAAATATAAGAACTAAAGAAAATATAAAATGGCAAATTATGTACAAAAATAAGCTAATGGGCAAAAGCTCCAAAATAAGCTATTACTTAAGCTCATAAATGGTTCTTTTAGCTTTTACTTTTTCGGATTTATTATACATAGATATTATACATATGTACTGAAATGAACTCTACAAACCAAGAAATTAGCATAGCATGAGCTTATGAGCCCAACAGTTAAGCTTTTGGCTTGACTGTTGGAACTTAAGCTCATGATAAGCTCAAAATAAGCTATACAGATGAAACAAAAGAGAAAATAGGATATATACAAGTCCAATACAACAATATAAACAAGAAAAATGGACAGCATGCAAGGTGAGCTTATGGTTTAGACAATCAAGCTTTTGGCTTGACTTGGATGGAGTTGAGGCTTCAAAGAGCCTGTAATAAGCTCCACACTGAAATAAAAGGGAAAAATAATATGTGTACAATTAATATGGACATATATGAACAAGCTAGAACACTGGCTTTGACCCATAAGCTTGAAACAAGCTTATAAGCTAATCCAGTGTAACAACAATCCAAACACCCCTTGCAGTCTTTTGTTTGGGCTAAATAAGCTAAGAGAATAAGCTTGATAAGCCAAAATGAGAATTGAACTAGCAAGATGGGCTGGTTGGCTTTCCAAAAAGCCAAAGCTCATCAAGTGGGACCCACTGATGAGCTTTTTGTGAGCTTGTGGAAACAGTGTAATACCACTGTATTGCTCAGTGGTATTTTGTGAGTGAGCAAACACAAGCTCCTACATTACTTATCAAATAAGCTCTAATAAGCTCAACTCAAATTGATACCTTGAGATGGGTACCTTGTCTTTGTGAAAAACCAAGGGTCACATACTCAAGCTCAATGAGGAGCTTATCAAAACCTATTTAACAAGCCCCACTCAACTGTTTGCTTCAGTTGAGTGGTCTAAATGGGACAGAATAGATGGTTAATTTAAGCTAAGCAAATAAGCTAATAAGAGAAAAACAAGCTTACACATAATAACAAGGCCACAAAGGCTACACAAAGAAGTAAATTATTGTTATAGTCAAGTCATGAGGCTTCTGCAAGCTCATGAACTTGACTATAAAACTGTGGTGCAGGGCAAGCTTTTGAACAGGTACTCAAACTAAGCAAGGAAATAAGCACTTAAAAAGCTAAGAAATGGTGAACTAATATTTTTGTATTTTTCTTTAGAAACCTTATTTTGAAATCCCAAAAGGATTAAGACTAAAACTTAAAACTGAATCCTACACAAAATTATACTTTTTATTCAAAAACGACTATTTGACAATTTGACTTTTTACAAAAACATAAAAGTTTGACTAAAATGAACTTATGATTGAATTATTGGACTGAACATGATATAATAAGCTATGATAAGGTGATATTAAGCTATGTTTACAAGATTTGAGCTAATTCTATGAATTTAACAATCTAAAATTTTGACAGTGAACTGTTAAAGCAATATAAAAGGAAATTTGACTTTCAAACTAATAAAGACTTAATATTATGACTAACCTAAGCTATTAGATGCTAATGAAACATGAAACAATAACAAACAACTAAAGACATACACTGGAGAACTGCTTTTATCGCTTAAACCAAACATCCTTTAATTTCCATTTGTCAAATGAACTTCAAAGTTTTGAATGATTTTGAGTTTAAAATGATTCCAAACATAACATTATCACAAAATAAGATCATTTGAGCAGAAAAAATTCAAGCACACAAGCAAGAAACACATATTTGTCAATTATGCATTTCAACTGAGTGATTTCCAATTTTAAGCACAACTGAATTTAAATGAATAAACTGCTAATATTATGCTATAACAACATCAAACAATAACACAGAAACAGGAAAACATAAGATTCAAAGCATGAACAATGATAAAGCAGTAAATGGTAAAAAGGGTAAAAATGGAACTCACAAGTAATTTTGATGAAAACTGAGTACCAAGGTCTAAAAACTACTCCTAGCTTACTGTCAATAAGCTAGGAACCAGAAATCCATCTAGCTTAGTTTCCATTTCCCAGAACTGCTCATTCAACCACAAATGACTTCCATGGACTTATTTTGGAATTTTTTTAGTACTTTTCTGAATTTAAAAGCTAACATTGTTATATTGAATCTAAAAGCTTAAAACTTTGTCAAGAGCTTATGCAGCTTAAAGAATTCACCAAACAACTATTAAACTTGAAATTAAATAACATGAAAATTAAAGGATTTGAGCAAAAACTTGAAACTGAAGTTAAACTGGAATTAAACTGAAAAGAAGGTTTTATTACACTACTTAAAGATAAAATACAACATTTGAAAGCTTAAAAGACATTTAAACTAAGAAAGCAGTAAAAACTACAACTACTTGACTAAGGCTTAAGGCCAAAGTGAGTCTTCTCTCTGCCTTTCTTCTTCCTTTATAGCTTCAAAGCCTCCACGTGTCCTCTTAAGTGTTTCCCACCACTTTTGAGCCAATGGGTAGTTCGAGCAAATTGGCCATTTTATGGTTTTAGCGGAAAAGGTAATTTTGACTGTGGCTTATTTACGCAACTGGGGTGTGTGGAGGTAGGTATGAATGATGAGGCGGAGAGGGGAAGGATAAGGTGAAGTGGATGGATGGGTGTTTGCAGAGACAGGGCAAGTGGAGAGGAAACCCAGCTGAGAGGAAAGCAGATTGTTTATTTGACTTGAGTTTGACCAAGGGTTCAAAATGGAAGTGAAAGGGTCAATAAGGGTTTTGACAAGTCTTTAGGTAAATATTAAGACAAGGACTTGTCTTGTAACTGAAATCTCCAAGGACCAAACTCGTAATTTTCAAACTTGCTTCAAGGGACCATTATTGACAAGCTTTGAAAGTTTAGGGACCTATCTTGCCATTATTGAAAGTTAAGGGACCTAAATTGTAAATTTGGATATTTGAGGGACTTGTTTTGTAATTTCCCAAAAGTTATCAAATTGTTCCATTTGTTAAGTCATGCATAGCACAAGGGTATTATTTGTAAAATTCCAAGTTTAGAATACCCAAGGACCATTTTTTGCCAATTTTGTAACTCGAGGGTAAAATTGCCATTTTGTGTAAACTTTTATCCGTGATGTTTTGTGAACATTTTGATTTCCCAAGGACTTAAGTTGACTTTTCTTTCATTTAAAACATTTAGGGACTATTTTTGACAATTTGTGTAACTCGTGGACCTAAAACGACAATTGTTGTGAAATTTATCATTTTCACTTGTTTTTCAATCTTTTGTACCGAATCACATAAAACACATTTTTATGAATTTGTATCATTTTGAGAGTCATTTGTGTGTTTTTGGTTGTTTTTGTGGGTTTATATAATACAAATATATGTGTATTTAGACATATATCAAGTAACCTTTTGTAAAATAAAATATCTAGTTGAGTGCTTGTCAAAATAAAATATATTTTGTCAAGTGTAAGTAAACTTTAGTACTTGTATGAATATTATAGTTAGTTTACTTGTACAAATAAAAGTATATATTTGTTAGACATTTTACAAAAGATGTATTTGTATAAAATACTTGTGAATGCAAAATGTAAAATGAGGTTCGAAATAGAATGATTAACCCATGGTTGTCAGGATCCCGATCCTGATCTTACGATCTTACGATTTTATGATACTGCAAAGCAAAAACGATCCGGATCCTACATAGGATCTTTGCAAGCTTAAGATCTTATAGGATCCCGATCTTGACAATACGATCTTACGATCTAATCCGATCCGATCTTACTTTTCTCGGATTACCAACTAAAAAACTACAAATTTATGGATTGTTTGTTTGTAGAATTCAAAAAAAACAACATTTTAATCTTTTTTAACATTTTATAATCATAATTTAGGACAACATTTATATGAAACATTCATAGTATTTTATGGTTATAATGTATTAGAATTTGTAGGTTTGTATAAAATTACATAAAGTATTAAGAAATAACATTAGAGTAGGATCTTAAGATCCCGATCCGATCTTACGATCACGATCTTTCAAAGACAAAAACGATCCTAGATAGGATCCCGATCTTGACAACCTTGAAACCTATTAAAATACTTAGTGACTCTAAACGTATTTTAAACATTCTAAATGATTTGTTAATGGGTTTGATCATAATGCCACATAACAAACATGTACAAACCTGTATTGTAACATACGAGGACTTAAGACATCGAGAGGTGTTGAATGTATGTTGAGACAAATGTAATTACAAGTAACTTGTAAATTTTACGTTATGTATTACAAGTTACATGTTTGTCATCAATCAAAACAAATGACACTGTATAGATTAAATATCGTAATATTTGCACTAACATGGTTTAACTAGGGGTATCGTGTACTAAAGATGAGTACATCACAAGGGTGTGGGGTAATTACTCGACCGATGTGGAAGAAGTAATTATAATACGGCTATCAAACAAGGGTTATCCTAATGCCTCTTATCATTTAGTCATTCCTAACTACACAAGTGTAGTCTCACTAGCGATCTCGGGATGCATCACAAAACAAGTTCTAGAAGCTATTATACTACCGGTACACTCTCGAAGTATTAAAGGTGAATGCTTTAATTCCTATAGATCTAGGGGCGAACCTCACATTTTTGGAATGGAATTTGAGTGGTAAACGATTTTTGTGCTAGTCATATAACTCCTATCCATGAGAAGCTTTATTAAGACTAAAGTCCCACCCGTACATGTCATGAAAAATTTTAAATTTGGTGCTAAAATTGCCCTAACAAATATTTTTCATAGCTTATTATACAAATGAAATATGACAAGACAAATATTCAAGGATAAGCATAGTTTTAAAGTTCCCGTTTTATTCTCCCTCCCTACAATTAAACTGAACATTGTCCCCAATGTTCCCTGAAAGTATCAAAGTTATAATAATGGAAGGTAATTAAAAGAGAAAGAAACTAGTACTCCCCTAATTGGCTCGGTAGGATCCGTGTGAAGTTGTGGTTAAATTCTTTCCAAGAAGAATGTATCCGTGATAAGCTTCATCCAATATTATGTTTCTTCTTCTTGATAAATAAAACCTGCACACGTTAAGAAAATAGACGAAACCTTCGCATAAAATCGGCGGTAAAATTATATATGACTCAACTAGGATATAATGCTTGTGGAATGGATGTTTGCAGATTTTATCGAAAATTAAGACCTGAGAATTTCCAAAAATTTATAATTAGCACAAAAAACGAGAGAAATTTTATAAGTATTTACGCTTCTCCCGTCGTCAGTTCTAATCTGACGCCGTCGGTTATCCCGACAGAATTGGTCTGCTGCATTTTTTGGAAAAATACACATTTAAAATCTGGAAAAATTCCTGCAAAACATCCATTATGACTCGATACAAGCATTTGACTCTAACAAACACACATATATATCAATTTCACTAATCGTAATTCTCATGTTCATGTTCTTAAAAACATATTTGATCTTCTCTACACTTATCTTTTTGTAAAATACCTTTGTATGAAATTAAGACGAGGTTAAAAACAAAATAAAGCATTTTCATAAAGTCTAACATGAGAATAAACAATAATGAAAAAGATATATAAACACACAAATAAAAATGAAAAACAAATACACATGGGTTGCCTCCCAAGAAGCGCTTGTTTTTGTTTGAGTAACGAGCTTGACTCTACCCTTATTTAACAAATAAAGGGGAAGTTTTTACTACACTTAAGCTTAAGTGCGGGTGATAGTAGCGATACACACCCTTAGGGTGGAAATTTGCTACGTGAGGAGAGGGTGATGGGTGATACTTATGCTCAAAGGGGTGTGCTCTTATCATATTAGCCTTGCCTAATTCAATTGGTGTAGCGGGTGAATCAAATCTTTCTCCTATAAATGGATCATCTTCTATCAACTTCAAAAGATTCTTAGTTAAGGATCCATCTTGACTTAATAAACCCGGTTTAAACCCATAATGTTTCTTGTTATCAACCATGAATGGGTGATGTAAGTGTGTAAGGTCATGGGTTACTCCTATATTAGCTTCCACTTTACATGGCCTAGAGTCTACTACCTTCATCATGCAACTACCCGGACTATTTATTTTGATGGGTGGATTGGAGCCTAATTCAATATCTAGATTCACATCTAAAGACGGAAAATTGGGTAAGGTTTTTGGTTGAGGCTCCGGTTCATCAAAATTAGAAACTTCCCTAGGACTAAAAGCGAGGTCATGACAACAAGCATCTAAACCTACATTCTCTAGTGGTGTTTGGTCAAAGGTTCTATATCAATTGGGGTTCCTATAGTCTCTTCTACTTCTTCCGGGTAAGTTATAGGCGGTGTGTGTTCCTTAAGTGATGGTAGGGCTTGTGGGCTTGGAGTTTCCACCTCATTCTCCATTATATCTAGATCTCCTAAATGTTCATCATGTGTTTTAGTATGATCTAACCCAAATACACTCCTAAGTATCTCAAATCCTTCTTTAGCCATTTCAAATTCTTGGTCCGATTCATAAGAATCATTCTCAAAAATTTGATCACTATGTTCTATTTGCCTAAAGGATTCCTCATGCGTGTCATATGTTTTGAAATCTATCCCACACATGCAACTAGGTAGTTCAACTTTAACCATCTCACAATCTTGTTCGGGTTTAGGTTCCATGTTCTTAAAAACTAGGTCTTTTTGATCATGGTGCCTAAGAGTATATGTAAGTTGTGAAGTAGACAAGCCTATGATTTCATTAAACTGATGGTTTATGCTTAGGAAGCTTTTCTAAAATATTTTCCAGAGGGTCTCACTAAAAGGAGTTGATCTTAACAATGATTGTTGAATAGAAGCCACACAAGCACAAAATTTATCAAATCCATCTAACCTTACACCCTTCTCCTTTTGGATATCTCTAAGATCACTCACAAATTCATTAGAACAATAAAAAGCAATCATATCTATGAAATTAAATTGTTCCTCATTTGTTAATGATTCAAATGCAACTCCACTTGCCATAGCGACAAATGAAAATGGTTTTACGAACACAAACACAAAGAAGGGGGATATACTACAAGGAATCTAAAAATGAGAAAAAATCTTACTTGATAGGAATCAAGCAAGGGAACCTAAACGAGATAAAGATCTAACTAGCTATTCTATTCCCCGGCAGCAGCACCATACACTTGATGCGCTTACAAGGCACGTTCAGGGTCAAAGGAACTTCCTTTTCATTGAGCAAATTTTTCAACACCCTAGGCAGTGAACCTAATCATTGTAGTGTAGTATTGGGTAAGCCTCGGGTATTGATATCGTTCTCTAGGGGAATAGGAATGCTAGTGAGAAGTGTAATACGCTAAGGTTAAGGTTAAGGAAGATTAATTTTTTATCTTTTTTATATTTTTTTAGAAAGTTAAGGGTAAAATCTCGGGGTTTGGATTTGGGGGTGGTACTTCTACCGATTGCTTCTACTATCTAATTATCTAAACTATGGGTAGTCTTATGTCTATTGATGTGTGCTCGTATGATGATTAAAAATGTGTCTACCTAGATACTATTACTCCCTAGTTATCTTTTATTAGTGGTTGAATTGTCACATCCTTATTCTTAATGCGTTGTGTTTTCTAAGGTCGTAGGGTATGCCTTTTTCCCTAACTCTTTGAGATTACCTTAAGGTTATTGCCTACGAAATTCTCTAGGTTTCATAAACTAACTTTAAGGGTTATCTTTAGATGTTTAGCCTACGGAATCCGCTAAGTGATTTATAAGCTAAGGTTCACAAAGATTACTCAAGAAATTAAACACAACGATAGCCTAGTACACTCCTAAGCCAATTACAATTAAGATAAGAGACAACCAATCGTTAATTAATAACTACGTTTCATAAATCTAAGCAAACACACAAGAAATTTAGCCGGACTTGTTAAACACGCAAGCATACACACATTCAATCGAAGACATAATGATATTAATGAAGTAAAACAATTATCTTGAAGTAAAATAGGGTTTGAGAACCCTAAGATATTGTCCAAGTCGGACTACAAACATTTAGGGTTTTTACTCCACAAGTCTACCTCTCAAAATTCAGAAAATTCGATTTCTATATATAATTTTACATTCGCGATGGCGTCGCCTTATAGGTGGGACACCGTCAGATCGCTGTCATTAGGGTTTCGTCTTGGCCAAGTATTGGGTGGGACAGCGTCACGTTGAAGTTGTGACGCCGCTTCAAAGATGGACGTCGTGTGATTCGGATCTAGGCCATCCGGGATGAAAAGTCTTCGTGACGCCTTCCTCTTCAAAGCGACACCGTCAGTGTATTTTAACAAAAGTCTCACCGAGCCGTCACAGATTTAATTACGTTATAAAGGGACGGTGTCGCCCTTTGATTGGGACGCCGTCAGGTGTAATTCCAGCAGCTTGAGTGTCTTCGATCTTGATTTAGCCATTTTCTTCATATATTCACTCCTTTTCGTCCAAATATGCATCATTCTAGCATTTTGCTTCTAAGAGACCTAAAAAGTGAAAAGGAACGAAATTAAGCAGTAACGGATATAAAAGTGGGCAATTAAGGGCTTAAATAACCCCTTAAAAGTGTACGTTTCAAATCCTTATCATTAGCGTACTTTACAAATGAAATTGGTTCAGACAGAACGTATGACTCGATCGTGACCAAATGAAAAATATGGTTCGTTGTAGGGTTGGTGCATTTTGTGCAATCATGGATAATATCGAGAAGAATCACGAAAGTGGTGCAAATGACCTCGATTCATACCAATGTGCTCTTAACGAATACTATTTAATTCACGGTCATGAGTTTACATTGGAGGAGTGTTGGAAAGTTTTGAAAGATCATGTTGCATGGAAGGATATTGAGATGCTTCCTTTCTACACAAGGGGTAGGAAGAAATCTAAGACTTGGAAACCACCTCGGGTCAACAAAAGGTGGTTTGAATTTTCACAACGTAGATGATTCTGAGGAGGAAGAGACTCGAGAATTAAGACCAAAGGGTCGTGACGCATCCAAGAAGAAATCATATGCCTCCTCTTGTGAGCCTCTTGCATCATTTGTTAGTTCGTTAGCTGAGAAGTACTTCAAATTCAAGTGGACAAAATCGGGAAAAAAAGAAAGAGATCACAGAAGACTACCTAAACTTGAGGAAACTAGAGATTGAGATGGAAGAGACAAGAAGTCGGCGACAAGAGAAATTGGAAATGCATAAAATCGAGCTCCAACGTCGGCAAATTTAATTGATGGAAAAAACGAAACGGGACCAAGACATAATTTTCTACAATTCAGCAATCGACCTAAATTTGACCCCATGACAACAACGTGAAGTTATGGATATGAAGGCATCAATCAAGCAAATCTATAACTTAGATTATTAGTTTACGTTTTTAGCTATCTTTGTAATGATTTATTATTATTCCAAGTATTGTAATGTTTAAGTTTTATTATTAATAAAGTTTAAATTTGTTGTTTAAAAAATTTAACTTTTTGTTAATAATAATAATAATAATAATAATAATAATAATAATAATAATAATAATAATAATAATAATAATAATAATAAAAAGGTCGATGTTGTGGCAACATGGTTTTCCGCGCTGGAGAGAGAAAGTTGATGTGATAGGTCGAAATTAGTCATGGTTGTCCATAGCCTAAAATTACAGTAGGAAAATGTATGTTAAATAAAAACTAGAGTTAACTACTTAAATGGTCTCTGTGGTTTGCCGGGTTTTACGAATTCAGCCCATTCTTTTTTATTAGGGATCCAGTCACGTCACATATCCAGTCCAAAATGCTAACCCCGTCTATTTTCTATGTTAAAGCCCATGACGTGACTAAAACGTGGTGGGTAATTTTGTCTCTTCTCTTTTCCCCTCTTTACAAATATTAACTTTACAAATAACACATTGATTTAAACACACCCCCAAATAAAACACATCCCCAAAAAAGAAGAACCTAAACACTTGAAGATGAATTGTGCTACTTGTGGGATTCATTGTGCAATTTGTACATTGTGGACTGCGTATAACCCAGGAAGGCGTTTTTATTTTTGTTCTAAGAGGGTAATTTTGTTAGAATTTGAAATTTGTTTAGATATTCTTTTATGACCTAATTTTGGTAACTTCACAGGTATCAAACCATGGCATTGTTGACTGGTACGACCATCCAATGTGTCCAAGATCTATCGAAACTATTCCTCGGCTAGTACGTTCAAAGAATGTCCAAGAAGTTGCATTGTCTCAAATCCGGCTTCAAGTTAGGTAATTGAAGTATATGTTAGTATTCCGTTGTTTTTTTTTTTTTTTTTTTTTTTTTTTTTTTTTGTTCTATCTTATGGGTTGAAGGTTGTATTAGGATTTGGTGTAGTTGCTAGTGGTAGATGAAGGTATTAACTTGTGGTAGATGAGTTGTCAGTGAAGGTTGTATTATGTTATGATGTAATTGGTTGGTGTAATATTTATGGGTAATGAATGAAAAAAACCAAATTTTGGTTTATGATTGACTTTGTTAAATCTACTTTTTGACCCATTTTGGTAATACAATTGACTATTGCATGTACACAAACACAACTTACACAAACATAACTTACAAAAACACAAACAAAACCTAACACAATCACATTTGGCATACTATTTGACAAACGTAAACTGAACCTAACTTACACAAACACAAACATGATTAGCAACAGACTAGGTCAAAAAGAGCATAAATGTTTGACCCATTTAAACACAAACACAACCACAGCTTATACGACTTGTAGTTACACAAACTAGGTCAAAAATACAATAAACATAAGTGACATACTTGTATAGGCATAGTTGCCAAATAGCTAATACATAATTGTCTAGGCATAGTTGCCATAACTACCATACTGGCCAAAACATTCATCAAAAGCATAAATGTCTAGGCACAGTTGCCAAATACCAAATACATCACCACAATCACCTAAGTCTTAAGAAACATGAAATTAAATAAAAACAACCAAATAATAGTTTGTGACTAATCCACATGATTAACAGCAAAAGTCACAACCTTTTTCTTCCCACTTAAACTTGGTGAGTCCCTTATAGCTGATATCTTGGTCATATTCAGAGGTGAGACCCTTCTAGCAGATGTCTTGGTCATTTTCTGAGGTGAGTCCTTTCTGACAGATGTCTTTGTCATCTTTCTATGTGAGTTCCTTGTTTCAGGCTATGAAGGTCCTACAATTGTAGAAGCATGTTGTTAGGTCACTAGTTTTACAACACAAGCTTATAGAGAAAGAGATAAGGCGGATGAACAAGTATCACACACACACACACACGATATACTAAAGACGGTTAGGCGTAGAGAGTATATGAAAAGAAAACTTGAACAACCAACCCTCAAATGAGGGTTTACAAGAGTTTATATAGGCAAGGAGCTAGGGCAACACTCCCTCTCCTTCCCTATTCCTTATTGGGCTTGGATCAAGCTTATGGGCCTTCTACATAAGCTTGACCTTAAACAAACATAAAGGCCATAATAAAGCTACCTATTACATATGAAATATAAATACTTGAAATCTTGTTTAGGAGTGATTCCAACAATCTCCCTCAAGTATATATGAATGTAAGCGGTGAAGGCGTTGATGTAATAGTAGCGGTGGCGATCTTCGACATTCTTCTTTCTTGTGAGAGGAATTGTCTTGATTGAACAATCTCCCATTGTAGAGATCGTTATCTTTGAGCAGTTATGCTTGACGTCATCTTTAACTTTGTTCTTTGATCATTGTTCTTTGTGGTGTAAGTGATAGTATGTTGTTGTCGCATCGATCGCCTCAGTGTCCGCTTGTTTGCTCCGGTGTCTTCATCATTCTTCAACATGCTCACACGCTCTTTGGCGTTGGGAGTCAAATCGATGAAGTTCTCTAAGTCTTTAACTTTGTAGATTCTTTGGTTAGATGAAGAATCATTCGGCAGTTGTGTTGCTTTTTAGAATAGAACTTCCATTAGTGATGATGTTGGCGTGAGCATGAGAAGAATCGAGACGATCATCCCGGCTCGGAGCTTCCATAAGAAGAAAACATTTCAAGCGGTTAGTAATAAGCGGTTTCAAGCACTTACAAGTTTGAACTTCGAGAGTGTCAACGACATAGTGTGAAGACACAACTCTAATTCTTCTGAGGCCGTTCTCAACTGGAGTCCCAAGTGAGATAACGTGGCGCACCGAAGTACATCTACGATTCGGATGAGTCATTGAGGTACAGGAAGCATCACCTCACGATTGTAGACCGTTTGAGACACACCGCGTAATCTACGGGAGTTACAAAGTGACCTCTTGTCGTGTGTTTGATGTTGACCCGGCGGGAGTTTCCATTTAATCACCGAGAATCACGGATGTGAACCTCTCATAAATGTTCTCGACAGATTGCTAAGATCGTGAAGGACTCGATATGAACCAGCGATGATCTTATTTATTGATCATCAAGTGATTAAATGTCAAGTGTTCCTTAGAGATCTTTTGATGAATCTCGTGGCTCTAGACTCAATAGTGCGTTTTGGTTTTCTGGCGGAGACTAGAGAGGGTCTCCTTCTTCAATACCAATGATCTCTAAGAGAAAGCCAATAGTTTACGAGGGTTCTCGTGAGAATGAAACAAGCTCGTTGAGAAAAACTTGAGTGGCTAAGAAGGTTTAGTACATGCGTCATTGGGTCCATGACGACTTTTAATCTTCAATACGGTGTCACTGGTGACAACCGGAGTATATGAATTGAACCCGTTGTACGCCCTAAGTTGAATAATCGGAGGGCTATTTCTTTTCACCCTTTACTTTACATTTCTTTTGATTCTTCAACTCCTTCTTTCTCCGATTCTCATTTTCTCCTTTTACAATCATTCCTAGGACTTCTAACACTAACTAATGGTAGTGTCCTTGGGTAGATCCCTCCGTTCTGGCGGATCATAGGACGGTTATTCCTAACCTTAGTCACCTTATAACTCCATGACTAACCTATGTTTGCCATTTAAAACCCATTGTATGTGAAAATGTCTCTCAAAGGGTTTGTAAATGAAAAACATGTTTGAACCATTTGAGAGATAAGTTTTTGCATAAATACTCCTCCACATGTGCTTGATAGTTTTGATGGTTAAATGCACGGTGAGGAAAGAGGCGCACTTTTGAATTGATCCACTAAAGATAGACAATCTCCGCGAGACACGGTTACGTTGAATAGTTAAAGAGTTACATTGTCGCTTTTAGGTGACAACTAGCTCTAATAACTACCTTGAAGGTGTAGACAAACCTTGGAAGGTTGTCAAACTGTCATAGTTCATGTCTATCAAAAGTTTCTCGAGTGGTACTTTCTACTTGGACAAGTCCTTTGCGAGACACGTTTACATTACTAGCGAACTAGCTTGAAATTATTACCGTCCGAGACAAGTCTTTTCGAGTTACTAACAGGTTTAGTACAGTTAATTCGTTGGTTAAGTCCGAGGTACACGGATTCATTTGCATTTTGTGCAACATATTTCTTATCACATAATTTTCTCCCCTCAAAATGGCATATAAGATGTTATTTTGAAGCGTTTGAGAATAAATATGACCATTTTGAGTGTTCGGAAGAGTGACCACTTGTGAACAATTTGTGAACAAAGTTTTCATCAAATACTCCCCTCAACTAGTGATATAAGCGGTTGAGGTTTTGAAAATCATATGGGAAGTACTTGTCTTTTGAGCAAAACCTTGAAAATGAAAGGTTTGATAGGTTTTACTCAAAAATAAGAAGCTTTCGCTCCTTTTATAAGGATTGTGGCACCGAGGCGTACCACGTGGTCCTTTCTTGACAATTATGGGTTGTACACTGTTATGTGTGCACAAGCCATCCATATATATAATCATACATCCAAAATCATATGAAGGAAACAATTCAAGGTGTACCGGAAGTGCGGTGATGTTCCCGTGAGTGCATGCAGGCGTTGAAATCCGGTGATGTTAATCTGGGTCGACCACCAACATAGCTCTCAAACGTCAGGCCGATCCCTTCGAACAACCGTTCATCAATCATGGTGATGATCGTCTCACATCCCTCCTTTCACGAGAGTTCCAGTGGCAGGATTCCCAACTTTCGCGTATATCCTTCAATGCATCGCCAATCCATCCCTAACCATCTTCAAGGTATGATCCCAATTTGTGGAGCTCACTACGCCATTAAGCGGTTCTTGAAGTTCACTGCGGTAAACAACGCCGAAAGGTTTCTTGATGGCGTGAGTTGTTTAATTGGTTGATGTCGGGAAGATCAAGGCGTGGTGGTGTGAAGTTTACATTTCGATATGATTCAACAACCATCCGGATATCTTCGACCGTTCTTTGATCACGATCGTCTAATGAAGATGAGAACCGACTTGATAAATTCACGTTGAACTTCATCGAGAATTGTCTCATGCGACCACAGTACTTTGGCAAGATACATGTCTTGATGTCGTTGAGGACAAGTTCTCAAAGTCGACTTCGGAGAATCCATAGTCTGTTCATCTTGTCGTTTGACTATGATATTCTTTAAGAATGTGTAGTCCCACTTAGACTTGAGATCAATGTGTTTAGGGTAGGAGTTTGATTGACAAGTGGAGAACCATTCAAACTCTTGGTTTTATCGTCATCTAGCCATGATCGACTTGAGTTGAGTCGTCCGCTTCTTCTTTTGGAAGGCTTTGATGATGATCTTGGTTTCGCACTTGTTTGGGTGAGGTGGGTTGTTGTCGGGGCTCAGGACCTCTTCATCGTCACCACCCGTATACTCAAAGTAGTCACCGTTGTATGAGTCGGGGTGGTAACTCGGAATCGTCCCGAGGTTTATCGATGAAGACCGAGGGTGGAGGAGTCTTATGTTGAGAAGAAGTCCGTGGTAGAGGAGGTGGCATAGATGTAGATTGACCGGATCGCTTCTAACGTTTAGGTGCGAGTCCTTATCCTTATCATCGTCATCTCTTGGCCGTTTGGGTTGATCGGTGACTCCTTGCATGATGAACCGAGTTGAAAAGCAAGTAGACCTTGAAAAATTTAGCTTCATCCGAGTAAGCGTTCCAGATCGCTTTGACATTTGCATTACTAGTTTAGCGATTAACTCGATTCGAGAGATCGACTTCTTTGGCCATTGTATGTTTAACCAATGCGGCGATGTTAGGGTGAGTTGTGCAGGAGAATACTTCTCTAGTCACACGGGGACAAGATGTCGAGAAGAAACTTGTGGGTTTGTTCTCTTGCGACTTCTCCAGTTCCTTTTGGACATTTGGAGCGATATCCACGAAGGTACTTTTGAGTGTAACCTTCAATCATTTCATTCAGTTCCTCGACGATGACTTCTCATGAAATCTGAATAGCTTTCCTATCTTTCGCATCTTGTCATTCTCATCATGGGTAATCGCATTTGTTCAAACATACCAATTAAGTTTTCGTGGAGCATGTCCTTCTTTCTAACTTGTTTGTGATTTCACAATTCTTGCATGTGTTTGAGAAATCCAAGATTTAGGTGGTTTCTTCACTGATTTGGATGATGATCTGGTTGATTTTGTTGATGGTGGTTGTGATTAGTGAGACGAAGAATCCGATGATGAGGAGACATGAGGAGACTTCATGTCCTTAGGAGTTTCTGAGGTTTTCTCCTTTGAGTGTGTTGGACTGTCTAGAAGAAACTTTGTATAATCATCCTCGTCATCTCTAGACTTTTCTTTCTCGGTTTCTGTTTCTCAAAATCATACACAATGGTGTCCTCCACAATTTGTTGTAGTTGCGAGAAGAGTGGTGGCACCGGATCCCTTACGGGTTGATTAACCGTATCAAGATCCGGTGAGGAGTGGGCAGACCACTTGATCCTCCGGGGCCACCCATTTGATCTTTAGCAAATTCTTTGGCCTTTTGAAGGTGTCGACATTGTGAAACTTCTTCTGTATGATTTATCCAATTGCTCTTCTTCATCTTGAGCTTTCATCACGAGGCACAAGTGCAGAGTCTTCCTTTTCCTTTAGTAGTTTGAGGACTTGGAGGTTTTGGTCTTGAGGATTTTCATCCCTGCGATTTCAGTATGAGATCTCTTCATACAGGTCGTAGCCTCGAGTCCTCGCCCCTCGAGCTGCTCTTTGCGGTTCAAGTGAAAGGATCGGAGTGGCTTCACGAGAAGGAACTTTTTCTTAGGGGTGGGTTTCCTCTTTGGAATAGGTTTCTTCTTTGGAACATTCCTTTGACTATCTGTACTTGTGACACTTCGGCACTTCCTTTTACGGTTCTCCTTACAGTGTTCCGAAGACTTTCGTCGAGATGACCAACTTTGCCTTGTCGGCGCTTCCGAGATACCTTTGGTATGATTCTAGCTTTCGACATCTTGATTAGAAGGAAATCAAAGCATGACACCTTGTTTCTTTGTAGACGTTTCCTTGATTCTAACGATGAGAAAGGGTTCCGTCAACATGTCGTGATTGTCGGGTCATTGAGCCTCTTGGGAATGTCATGATGAAGTCCAAGTGCTCTGGATCAACAATTTGGTATATCGATGTAGGGAATCTTTGATCCAAGTTTGTTGAGAAATGACATCATGTCATCCCAAATCGAGCTTCGATAGCGATGTGTTTCTTGTTGACCAATGCCCGAATATCGGAAGTTCCATGAGCTTAGGGTGCTCATAGCCGTTGTCACGACCGAGAAAGGACTTGGTGATGATCATGTAGAGTGTTCTCGGGGTTGAGGAATACTCTTAAGCTCTACGTGAGAGTGCTTGTTGATTACTCCAGAGCCTCGTCATAACCGATATCGATTAAGAATTGGAGAGTGAGCTCTTGACGGTGAGGCATATAGTTTGGTTGGTTCGACTTGTGAATTAGGAGAATAGCCCTTAAGTCTGCGGTGTAATGGTGACTTGTTTGTGATTGAGTCCTTCATCGGCAGTTTGTCCTTGACCCTTTCCATAGTGTTCCGGCTGTTGGATGTAGATCTCGTGAGCAGTTGCAGTGTGTAAGCATGTTACGATACGGATAAGTCCTCGAATATCAATAGCAATAAGACTTGAAGATTGAGCAAGTGAGGGTGTCAAAGTCAACACGGAGGTTATTCTTTCCTATCTTCATTGGATAGCCATGAGGATAGATATCGACAATGGAGAGAACTTGGTGCATCCACATTCATTTGTTCGACCATGTCGTGATCGAAATAACATTAGCCAAAAGAACCAACATATCGAAGACATAATGTTAGTCATGAAGGTCTTATTGTCTAGTTATTGAATGTGCATTGATAATGATTGTTACGAGTCCTAAGTCACTTGTATGTTCAATAGTTCAATGATGTCGTGAAATGTTTCGTGAGTTAGTTAACTTTATGTTATAAAGTTTATGTTATCACTTATTGTTCACAACATATTAGACGATTAAGTTTATTAGTGACATTATTGGATTCGTGACGTTATGATTAGTTTATTTACAAGTTTGTACACGTAACAAATCATCATGAAGGTCAATCCAGGGTTAAGCGTAGTTTTGGCAAAGTTATGCGTAGACATGAATGATATATGCTTAGGCGTAAATGTAACACCCCCAATTTCGTGATACGCAGTGAATTCAAACGGGTGTTACTTCATGGCCTATGATCATAACAATAGAAAGCGAACTCTAATAGAGTCGTTTAAAAGATTTTTCATTCGATTTATATAAATATCGAGTTTACAAAATGAGGTCCCAGTTGGTTCCATTGTTTACAAAAACATTAAATGGGTTTTCGAATGATAATAAAATTTATAGCCTTCTTGATCTAGTCCTCGCTCTTCGTGCGACTTGAGCATTATGGACACGAAATACATGCTTAAGCTGTCAACACAAAGGTTGAGTGAATTCATAGAGTTTGTTAAATGGTTGAACACATTATGTTTGTAGTGTGAGTTATAAATTCACACCAATGGTTTGAAAACCAAAAGCAGCTTATTATTAGACTAAGCATCATGCAATCAAGGCGTTAACGTGTTCCAAAATTAATTGGAGAAAATGTCGGTGCATGCCCTATCGGTAAAATTGCCGTTTTACCAATGTTACTCAAATATAGTGCGTTTGTTTGCCTTTAATGGGGCCAACACAAAGCGGATTCGTCAATCCCAATAGATCTATTCACAATATTAGCCCACTCTCACATAGTGATTAATGATTCATGATTAAGGGACTTATGTTTGGCAAATGCGGTAACTTAGTACTAATAAAACAATCAGATAAGCATATAGTTTGAAAGCAATGTGTTCGGTTTAAAATAAAGCATGTATCTCCCCCAAGGGTTTGTAAAACAATTACGTAATAAAAAGTGGGGCTATGAACTCACCTCAGAGTAAATGATATCAAATGTATAATGAGAATGATGGATATGCCGTGAGAACTTCTACGAGCAACCTAAAATAGAATGTTGCGACTTAGGTTTGGAATAATGTTTAGGAAAACATAAACCATCCTATATACATCTCTATGTTGATCATGATGTAGTACATGGTTTTGTGTATGTCGTTTATAGAAATGGTCTAGTTGTGAAAACGAGTTTAGTTTATAGATATCGTACTACCGTTCGGGCCATCATAATTCGGAGGTCATGCGATGGCGTTAGAGGAGCTAGGACACTTTAAATCGTAAATCCAAGAACTCGTCGAAACGTTTACCCAAATGAAACCCTCACATGAAGCTCCCTACTATTGTAGCACTTAGTAGATACAATATATGTTTTGAGTGAAGATTGTTATATAAATAAGTTTATCATGTTCTTACAAGTTCTCGACGTTCCAAAATATGATTACCTTAGTTAACGATCTTGGGTAAACAAGCCTTGAGGCTTTAGCCATGGCCTTGCCGTGACTTTGGTCTTGACTACCATGGTCTTGAGACTTAGCTTTGACCTTAGCCGTAGCCGTGGTCTTGGCTTATGGCCATTAGGCCTCTTGGTTTGCTTTAGTTGTGACAAAAGTATAGTTATGTGACTATATTCTGGCGGTTTCTGTTTTGAAAGATTTATGGCCTGTTTAAGCGTTTTCAAGGTCCGAGCTTCTTTGTTATTGAAGGAAAACGTCGTTCGGACAACTTTCGTGTTTTAACTTTTTGATGATTCGGACCAGAAGGGCCTCTAAAAATTTCAGATTTTAGGCAGTAAGCTATTTGGCAGATTCATGTTTTAGTTTCACTAATTTCTTTTTGTCATAACTTTTGACTCGTGTGTCCGTTTCGGGTGATTCAAATTGCTACGTTTTTGTTTTAATATTATCTACAAGAATATGAAAAGTATCAGATCTATATGTGGTCGATTTTTGGAAACTTTGTACAAAAGTTTAGCATTTAAACACTTACTAACCCAAGTTTAACATATAGGTTCTTATAATTTGTTTTAAAGATTTTTGTACATCATGATCCAACATATGAGCATATATAGCATAGATTTAAGAATATGAAACATGTAAATGATGTAGAGCAAGAGTGGTGGTTAGTTATTCTTACAACTTTTGGCTTTCAACTTAAGAAAGGAACATCAAAGATCAAGAGCTAGAACAAGAACTAGTAACCCTAGCTTCCAAATTCTTCAACCTCTTGATACTAAGTTGAGATGACTTGGGAAATCACTTGAAGTCTTCTACTAGAACACTTCTTGTGTGGCTTGGAGATCACCAATGGAAGGAAGGAATTAGGACTTGGATCAATCAAAGCTTAACATGAACTTTGGAATTGATATGGAGCTTATGTTTCTTGAATAAAACTTGAAGTAAAAGCAAATGAAGTGTGTTTTGTGTATGTTGATGGTATGAACGACCTAAGGAGAGGGAGGGTTTATATAAGGTCTTGAGGAGGTTAGGAAGGTGTTAGGAAGGTGTAGATGAGGAGGTGTAAGTTTAGGATATTTTTGGAAGCTTAGCTTAGAAGTTTACTTACATATGAATGTATCCTAAAGTCCAAGGCTTATCACTTAGGCACATGGCATGGTGAATCACATATATACACGTTCATATCATATTTAGGGTGACTAGGTACTTATTCTTGGTATTATCTTGTTTTACGGAGGTCGTTTAGTCCCGATAACCGCTAACCGTAAGCCGTTAAGCCATAAAACGTAAAACCGGTATCGTAAAATATGAAACTTATAGGAATGATTAAACTCATCATTATACTCCATATAAAAATATAAAATGGGTGATAAGTCTCATTGGGTGCAAAAAGCTGCTTAAAGTCGGAAATACGGGTAAAAACACGTAATTCGCAGTTTATCATAAAAGAACGAAATTTCGGGAAAAGACCGTGAATTTATTTAGAGTAGACTAAAAATAGTCTAAAAGTGATATGAGATGTTAAAATGTGGTTTTCAGTCATACGCTGGATAACTACAGTTATTCGTGAAGTTTAAAAGTTCTGTGATTTAAGCAAAAATGTAGAACGTACAAGGTTAATTCCTTTATGGTCAAGGAGGAGGGAAATATGTTTGAATTTTCCAAAAATGTAAAAGTGTCAAAAACATATTAGAAACACAGTGTGAGAATCGTTAAGTCCGGATGTATGTAGAATTGTTTAAAACATAAGTTTAGTTTTGTTCTACTATGGGCTTATTTGGTAATATTAAAATAATAAATCTTAAAATTCTCAAATTAATCAAGAGTGATCTAAAATTCATCGATGCGAGGAAAATTGTCGAGTTGATTTGCTTTATCGCGTGATGTTTAAGCGGTGGACCGTCTAAAAGCGAAACTTTAAAGCGATGTTTACTTAATAACTTTTATGAAAATGATCTAACGATGGTGAACTCTCGTGTCATTACTAAAATAATTTATCTTACGAGAATGTGAAATAAAAATATGACACGATGAATAGTGAAAATGAATAGTAAATGTGAATAGTAAAAGTGAATAGTAATTTCTGAAAATGAAAAATAGTAGGAAGATGCGGGTTGGTACAGATGAACTTACGCTTAGAATCTAACTTACGCGTAAGAAATGTTACGCGAGGAAAAGGAGACCTTATGCGTGAGGCATATATTAACCTTACGCGTGGGTTACTCGTAAAGTTGACCTTATGCGTGAGGTTCTTGTTTACGATATCCTTCACGGGATACGCGTAGTCCATTGTAGAACCTTACGCGTGTAGGCACATTATGCGTGGGATTTTCTTCACAGTAACATAACTACACGTAGGGTAATCCTTATCGTAGATAATCAAATGACCTTGATTACGAATTCTAAGTGTAGCAATCACGAAATAAATTTATCAAATCATCAATGTTAGCACACATATTCATTTCAATAACAATACATGGCATGAATCATGCATAAACCAGTTATGCGTGAAAGGCATACGCGTAGGTCAAAACCCTAAGGGTTATGACTTACCGCGTAAGTTTTCTAACCATGGGATTTGCATCAAACAGATTCTGGTAGTTCTAACATGTTGTATGAGCACATAGACCAAGTTATAACATCTAACTCATGGTGAATCAAAAATACCCAAACTTATGAACCTTAAACCCTAATTTCAAATTCTGAATAAATCAGTGTTTCTGGGTAGTTTTAGAGCAAGGATAAAATCAATTCAATATCGTATAAGCATAACCCAACAATCTTTTAGACCAAAACACTTCACATTAGGAAAAACCCAAATCGACTCATAAACCCTAGTTTTCAAAACTCATCAATTTTAGTTTCTGGGTGGATTTTGATGGTTAAAATGTTACCCTTGATGTTTAAGAAACGTTTTGAGACTAACCATTTTACCCCAATCATACACACAATGATTGTGTGTTCATACGCTTATGCGTAGAACACATAATCACGCGTAAAAACCGTTTTAGCCATAGGATTTGAATGAAGTTAAAGACCTATGCTTAGAAACATGTTTTACTCAAGAAACAACTTACAAATTGATGATCAAAAGCACGGTTTTGATGAGTGATTATTAGGCGTAGGATCTTTTTGAGGTTAAGAATGCAAATGATGTGAAGAATAAACAAAGGTGGGAGGGTGTTTTATTAAAGTGATTTTAACCTTTTGTGAGTTTGGTCCCTCCACCTTTCCTTTTTCAAACCAAGCCATTTAACTTCCATTTTGGTTACCAAACGCGATTTTAGGAAAGAAACATGACGACACTCCCCTCGACTTGAGAAAATAATGAAAGGTTATTAATTAAAGTCCGAGGAGTGTATTTGAACCAGAAATATACCACCATTTGTATGAGAATCAACCGAGATGTGATAACATGCAAGTATCTGAGATGTTTTGAAAAGTTAATAGATTATTTTCTCCCTCAACACTTGATCGGAAAATACTGAATTTTGAAAGATTAAAGTGTTGACGGAAGAAATGTACTTGCCATGTTGAAAGAAAGATAGATTAGGAGAATATTTTTGTTGTTTTATCGGATTTTATATTTTTGTATTTTGTTTTGAAAAATTTGTTTACAAAAGATGTTTTGGTGTTTGACGGGTTTTAAGACTGTTTTAAGAGGTCATCCAATTCCTCTTGAGTCAAACACCTCATACCAATTCGGTGGACCAACTCATTAAACCTAGCGGGAGGCAAGGCTTTGGTGAGCAATCGCCAATTGGTATTCGGTACCCACAAAGTATAATTCAACGGTACCACATTCCACGTGGTCCTTGATGAAATGATAGCGTAGATCGATGTGCTTTAATTTCAGTCTTTGGGCGAGTTGCGAGATTGCAATGGCACTCCGATTATCGCGATACATCGATTCATCCAAATACGTAACCATAGTCTTTGAGTTGTGTTCTCATCCAAATGACTTGAGCACAACACGGACATGGCTACATATTACGCTTGATTGATGACAACGATGTACAATCCCTTCTTTGATTGCCAAGACACGGTTTATCACAGAAATTGTAGTGCTCTGAAGTACTTTTCCTTGAGTCTAAGCATCCTGCGTGGTCGGCGTCTGAAAAAGCGATTAGTTCAAAACCGAATCCCCGGATACGGATCCCAAGTTAATGGTTCCCTTGATGTATCGGAGGATTCTTTTAGCCTCGAGAGGTGGGTTTCGGTTGGTCGCGATCGATAGCGGGAGCATAGATAAGCGGCAAAGACTATATCAGTCCGCTAGTTGTTAGATACATGAGGACCCAATGATACTTGAGATTTGGTAGGGTCAACCAATTTCCCATGTAAATCAAACATCTAATTTCTTGGTATGAGCCATTGGTGTGGCATAAGTATCACGGTATTCATTCCAAATTTGTTTAACAATTCAAGGGCATATTTGGATGACTCAAGAAAATACCACGGGGTGATTGATGAACTTGCAATCCTAGAAAGAATGTAAGTTCACCCATCATGGACATTTCAAAATTTTTCTTCATTAGTTTTGCAAAAGCGATTGAAAACTTTTATGTGTTGACCCAAAATGATGTCATCCACGTAAATTTGAACAATTAAGATGTGTGCCCGTGATATTGTATAAAAGAGTTGGGTCAACCGAGCCTTTGGTGAAATTATTGGCAATGAGGAAAGATGATAGCTTATCGTACCATGCCGAGGGGCTTGTTTGAGACCATAAAGAGCTTTGTTCGGTTTGTAGACATGGTTCGGGAACTCGGGATCAACGAATCCATCCGGTTGGTGACATAGACCGTTTCTTTAAGTTGTCCATTGAGAAACGCCGTTTTGACATCCATCGATGAACCGTCATATTCATATGAGCAATGACGAGAAATATCCGAACGACCTCAAGGCGAACAACGGAGCAAAAGATTCTTCAAAGTCTATTCCTCTTCGACGATAACCCTTAGCAACAAGCCGTGACTTGTTTGGATGACATTCCTTCAAACATCCAATTTGTTTTCCAAATCCATTTTAGACCAATGACGTAGACCCTGTTGGTCTTTCAACAGTTCCCATACTTCAAGACGTTTGAATTGGTTGAGTTCTTCCGCATGGATTCAATCCAGTTGTCTTTTGTCATTACATCTTTAATGTTTTTAGGTTCGATTAGCGAGACGGTGAGTGCATAAATGCAATGTTCACCGTCGAGTGAAGACGTTGTCTCGTAACGATTGGTTGATTTGGGTTGCCAATAATGTTAGCGAGAGGATGGTCTTTTGTCCATCTATGTGTAGAGGGTTGATGTTGGTATACATTGTGCGATTCCGAGGATTCAAATGGTTTGTTGAAGATTCCGCGACATCCGTGCGCAGATCTCATTGGCAAGCGGGTTGAAGAAGCATTTGGATCAAAATCGCGGTGGGGTACTTCATTCGAATATCATCGGTGGTTCATCATTGTTGGAGGCGGTATGTTCAACATTGTGTTGGAGTCAATTGGTGTAGGTGCATCTTCAACGATGAGTTGTTGTAGCAGTGTATCGGTATAGGAATATTATCGGGTTGTGCGGTGAAGCAATGGATACACGAGAACACGTTCATCAATATCGTCACGAATGAGGAGCAAATAACCTTTCCATTTGTTGACGAGTTAGGCGAGGGCTTTCTTGGTGATGATGGGGTTGAGGAAGTTTAAGCGGTTGTGACCGGGTTCTAAGTCATTATACTCGGAAGCCATTTAGTGAGTTCATCGAAATGAGCATGAATCATTTCCATTACCTCCTTAGTTCGACGATTCCAGTTCGGAAACCTTTAGAATTGTCACGATATCCAATAAAGACTCCAATATCGGCTTTGGCTTTGAGCTTTCCAAAATCATCACGATCATTATTCGGATAGCAAAGGGATCCAAGTACATGAAAGTGTTTGAGGTTCGGTTTATAGTTGTGGACAAGCTCGAAAGGTGTTTTGTTGTGGCGTTTGTAATCATAGAACGGTTTTGAGTATAGCATGCGATGAATCGACACGCCCATAAGTAATCTGGAAGTTTAGCATTGATTAACATTGTTCTTGCGACTTCCACTAACGTTCGGTTTCGTCTTTCAACAACTCCGTTTTGTTCGGTGTACGCGCAATAGATGTTTGATCTTTGAATTCCACTTTCTTATAAAATTCACGAAGGTTTTGTTAAAAATTCAGTTCCTTTATGCATGCTCGATTATTCGGATGGTGTTGCGGAGCCGAACACGTATTTTTGTGAGAATGGTGATGATCATTTGTGGAGCTTGGTCTTTACTACGAAGGAAGTAGACCCAAGTCCATCGTGAGTAGTCATCAACAATTACTAAGATGTAGCGTTTGCCGTTGATCGTTTGCACACGATCGGGCCACACAAATCCATGTGAAGAAGATGAAGCACATCTTTGAGAGTGTTCCACCTTTGAAGGAAAATGAGCACGAGTGCTTTTCCCTTGTTCACGTGTGGCAGAGATGATCTTTTGAATACGGAATCGTGGAGTCCTTCAACTAGTTTGTGTCGAGCAAGGTTGGTGATGGTTTGAAAGTTTAGATGTGAGAGGCGACGATTGCCATAGCCGGATTTTGTAGATGTTGCCTTAGAAAGTAAGCAAATGGGAGAGGAAGCAACCATGTCTTGCATAGAGATAGTGTAGGGACTAGAATTGCATGAGCAGACATAAGATCGTTTCCTTGTAGATCACGAATGAAACAAGTTTTCTCCCTGAAAGCAACCTCCAAATCTCCATCACAAAATTGACCTCGAAAGCAGTTGTGACCGAGGGCCTTCCACATAGTAAACCTGCGATTTCGATGTTCCCATTAACATAATCTCCGTAGCCCATGATGGCCGAAGTGATCGTTCGAATCGGCGGTGCCAATGAACTTTGCAATAAAGTTTGATAGCAGTTTAAGGTTGCTGTCGTGTGTGGGAACATCCGCTATCAACAATCCGGAGAATGATCGTATCACCTGCATTACACAGCACGACACGGATGGAATAGAAGTAGATGTGGAACCCGAAATGTTAGAGGTTCAAGCGATATATTAGACATACACACATTGAGAATTTTAGGCATCCACTTAAATCCTAGTGTGTTATATATCCATTTCGCCATCTGTAACTACTCTTTGCTTTAGTCTTAGTGAAAGCACTAGGTGGTACTACATTCTTAGGAGGTGAAGCGGTAGCTACTTGTGATAGCAATGGTTGCCTTAGAATCTAAAGAAGGTGGTTTACCAAGCACGGACTTAGAATGATTAGTGGGCCTAGAGGTATTCCGATTCTTAGGATTCCGTAATCTAGAGATTATAGCTTTAGCAACACATTTGTCATGACAATCGAATTCATACTCTTTCGACAAATATCACAAGGTGCATCGATGAATATCAAAGGTACTTAACGGTTTAGCATTCGTTACATCACTATTTCTATTACATTTGCCGACGCAACATCTATAGTGGAAGTAACATGAGTTTTATTCGAGTCCTAGGGTGTTCTTCTACTTTAGCATTCCTTATTGATCTTTTCTTAGGTCGCAACTTCCTATTCTTCGTTTGAGTGCTCTAGGTGTGAAGTGCGGACATTTGGAAAAATGCAACTATTCTGTTTTGAGAGAGGGAAACACATTAGCAACTTGTGATTTGGCGTTGGGAATTCTAGGTTCACGATTACTAAGTGTGACGGTGCTAATCTCTTAATCACGATGGCGGGAGTAGTTCATACTTTCCTAACATTTCCGTAACTTAGAGATGGTGTGAATCGGATCTTGATTTTCGAGCGAATATTACCAAAGAAAATTCATGACTTCTCTAGTGTGAGCAAGATAGTGATCAAGTTCATTAGATGCTTCAAGTCGAGTCTTTTGAGTAAATCAAATATGACACCATATTCTGTTTAACTTTTAAAAGTTCTTGTTCATATTTTGATATTTGACTTTTCAAAGACACGTTTTGATCATCCATTGCTCAATTTTATGATCGAAGATTTTGCACTCAATTGAGCGATTTTCTTTTGGCGAGTTGATGGTTGTGAATATCTTTTCACACCAATGAAGACGACGTTTTGCATTGTAAATTTCCGTGTGTAATCGTTTATTTTCACTTTTAAAGACTCGATCCGAAGCACATTATCGGTGTTCTCCATGATTACAACAGTGTCAACAATATCGGAGAGATATGATCGGATGCATATGGCAACGAATAGAATAGCACAACATTATGGATATCAAGACAGATAACATCTTCCAAGAGTCGATCAACATCTTTTCTCAACAGTTTTTTTGCGTTTGTGTTAGTAATAGATGTTTCGTTTTCTCGGCGTTTTTCATTACCCCAGTTCCTTATGAAAATCCTTTTCCCGTGCAATTGCACAACTTTTCAAGTTTTAACATTAGGTAAAAGATTTTTACGAAGATGTCTCTTTGTTCTCTCGCCAGAGGCGATTGAAAATGTTCAACTTTGATTTCGGATCGATATTCTATCTCATGTTGTAAAATTTTGAGGTCGACCATGAAAATGTCAAAATATCGAAGAATTTTTCGATTTTCGAGTTGTGAGTTTACTTCGCTAATGGAAGGTAAAGGACCATAAGTTTGTGCAAAGACTGTTTTGGGATTAACAATAGAAGACTCGGGTGTTTTGATGATAACCCAGGTGTGTTTGAAGAATCCGTTGGTGTGACGAAAGTGACCGCGTTTTATAATTAAAAGCTTTGTTGTAAACAACGGTTTTAATTTAGATCGACTCTCGTCTTCGCATCTAATTCCTCTTGACGATGATATTCAACAACACTCATGACAATATTATCAATTTTGTATTCTTTGGAAACTTGTGGAGTTGGTTTGAATGTTTTTAGTGAAAGCTTAGGTTTGTAATCGCTAGATTTTTCCATATCCTTTTGGATTGGGTTTTAGGGTAAACTTTTCAATAGTCATTACGGATTCACCATGTTTGTAAACAACATTTTAAACTCTTTAAGTTTGTTTTGCAAGCCGAGAATTTCGTCAAGAAGGTCATCTACCCGATTCGTTGAATGCTTTTTGTATCACGGAGCTGCTTTTTGACAATTTAACAACTCACCTTAGATTTTTGATTTTCCAAGGTGAGCGTTAATTTGCTTTTTATGTTCATGTTTCAGTTGTTCTAATTCGGACAATAAAGAATTCTTCGAGGCGGCTAGATCACGATCTGTCTCTCTAAATATTTTTCGTTTTGATGAGATTTTGCAAAAGCGGCTTCAAAACCTTTTTCACGTTTCCTTGAGTTTTGAAAAAGTTGAGTTGCATTTGTAAACATTCAAAATCCTTGGTTAACAGATGCATTTTACTTTTAAGGATTGATTTAATGCATAGCATTCATCCATTTTGATTTTATAGTCTTGAATTAACCGAGCAAAATCCGGATGAGGCAGCAGATCATCTTGTTCAACGTGAGTCTCAACATGATCATTCTTTAGATCCTCAAATGCGACCCACGAGTCAATTTGATTATCAAAGGAAACCATAAGGTCATCTTGATCGTCAAATGTAACTACTGTGGTTAACTTGAAAATCATCGAAGAAGATGTAGAAGACTCATTTTGAACATTTCGATCCGTGCGGATTCGAGATATTGGCGGAGATATTAGTTCGAGATATGATGATGGTTTGTTCGGTACCGAGACAAGCCATCGATGTCCTACACTGGCTGTATCACTCATGTGCACTCATGCATATTAGCCATCAACATAACTTGTTGCATTAGCACGCAAGTCCTCCATATCATCATCCGAAGTACGCATCGCCATAAAGCTCGTTCTTTGTCCGTGAGAGATCCACCGACTTCATCCTTAAGAGCCAAAAGTAAGGCCTCTTTGAAATAAGCACGCCCTAGTCCTTGGCTTTGGGCATGCATTAGCCAGTGTCCCTTCTCATTGCGGTTGTAGCATCTAAGACCATTTAACCGATTCGAGCATTTCCTGTTCCACCACTTGAGCTCTGTTGTTATTCCTACCACATCATTAAACCCTTGACCACCGCCCATCGGCGACCATAATCACGATTACGAACTTCAACACGTCCATTGTTCTGCGGCTTGAGTCCGTGTGTTAGATGAGGAACGAATACGATTGTTGGATTTGTTGTGTAACGGCCAAAAGCATTAGCAATCATCACAAATCCTTGTTGCAATGCTTCGAGCGAATCTGTTTCCTCAATCGCTTCAACGACATATGCTTGAGCATTGTTGCCGTATGGAACCAATTGATTTTGTTGAGGTTGTGATTGTGAAGGTGTGGTTGATGCGAGTTGGTTGAGTTCTTTGGTTGAGAGGATAATTCATTGAGCATACAAGGCAAGTTGTTGATTGTCCGGTTGTATTTGTTTAGTAATTTGAGCACGGAGAATCCTTTCCCGATCAACTTCCTTTTCATGAGGCTTCAAGTAATCGTACAACAATCCATAAGTAGAATGATGCATATTCTTCGCAGCGGAGAAAAATGACATACTTCTCCCATTCGGACCAAGACTACTCGAGAACTTAGTATTCACCGCAATTCTTGGCATGATGATGTTGTGTTTATCCAAATCATTGATGATATCCGAAAATTGATGATGATAGGACTCTAGTGTCTCTCGGGTTCAATCATGAAGTGTTCATAAGCCAAGTAAATTTTGGATTCCAAATCCTCTGATTGAGTCAGATCCTTCCATAAGAAGACGAATATGATCCCACATTTTTTGTACGATATTTTGAGCATCAACACTACGAAGAATTGGGTTTGATAATCCAAAGAGGATGTATTCCATTGCAAGTTCATCGACTTCATAGTGTAGATGTTCGTAGGATTTAAATCTGCAATGATAGCAATGTTGGTTTGTTCATCTCTTGGTGGAGCAGCAGTTGGATCTCCGGTACAATGACGGTAGGAATCTCAAAGGACCTTCAAGATAACCTTCTTTAAGAACTTTCTATGTGGCTTCTTTAGATCACGAGAACCTAAAGAACCTTATCACCCATTGATCGTAGTTTCACGGAGTGAGCATTGGAGGTCTATCAAGTGATCCGACTTCATGAATTGATTGTTGGTCGCTTAAAGCTTCACACATCTTAGCAAACCAAGTGGGTTCCTTCATAGTGCTTCGTGATGGATGTTGATTGAAATCGTTAGTGTAGGGTAGAGCTTGAAGACTTGGTGGTGGTTGAACCATTTGTGGTTGTGGGATTGCACCAAGTTGTGGAGTATGTTGCTGATTAAATTGTTGTTGATAAATAGCTTGTTGTTGATTCCATTGTTGATGTTGTGGAGTTAATTGTTGTTGTTGTTGATGATTATAAGTGTGAGAGAAATAGTTAGAGTATGGTGGTTGAGACATGATGATAAACTTGTGTGGTAAAGATGGATCTTTGTAGTCGAATGAACCTTTGTTGATGAAGTATCCTTAGGCGTAGAAAGACAAGAACCAAGTAGCACTTATGCGTAAAACACCAAAAGTTACGCGTAACAATGAGGAGTTACTGCGTAGGTTTTAGCTACGCGTAAGTAGGAAAACACTAAAGTTAGCGTAGACAAAGTTAGGCGTAGAAGCGTGGGCGTGGGATTACCTTGTCGTGACCGTAGTTTACGCGTAAAGTGAATCTTATCGTGGGAATTCTACGCGTAAGCTTATGCTTATGCGTAATTTTAGGGTTTTGCCCAAATGATCTTTTACACTTCACGGTGCAAAAGATATCCAAAGTCGACGTATTTTCGGACTTATCCATGTAAGAAAACACGGAATAAACCGGAAAATTGAAGATCAAACCAAGGAACAATCTTACACGCGTAATTTTAGGGTTTGATACGCGTAGGATTACTCGTAACTTTGATTACGCCCAAATGTGTTTCTAAACCGGTTTTTGTTATGGAATAGCTTCAATAGTACCAAAGAACACAAAAGTGTGAATTTTGATGTACCAAAACAACTAAAAGCAGTTACGCGTGAGACGACACCCACGAACAAAAACAAGCTTAAAAGCGTAAATCCACGCGTAAAGTTTGAAACTTTTGCCAAAAACAAGTATTTTAACACCTCAAAACATTGAAAGTACAAGAATCTTGGATTAAAAGTGTAAAAACGAGTTTTAAGATAACCAAAGAATTCGTAATCTCTACGCGTAAGATCCAAAACAAAACTTCAAAACAAACGAGTACACCCAACTATTTGGCGATTGATACCTTTGTTAGGTCACTAGTTTTACAACACAAGCTTATAGAGAAAGAGATAAAGGCGGATGAACAAGTATCACACACACACACACGATATACTAAAGACGGTTAGGCGTAGAGAGTATGTGAAAAACTTGAACAACCAACCCTCAAATGAGGGTTTACAAGAGTTTATATAGGCAAGGAGCTAGGCAACACTCCTCTCCTTCCCTATTCCTTATTGGGCTTGGATCAAGCTTATGGGCCTTCTACATAAGCTTGACCTTAAACAAACATAAAGGCCATAATAAAGCTACCTATTACATATGAAATATAAATACTTGAAATACTGTTTAGGAGTGATTCCAACACATGTGATGGAATATCACTTTTAGAAGTCTGTGAAGGAATCTCCCTTGCAGGAACCTGAGAAGGTATATCACTTGTAGCAGTCTGAGAAGAAATCTCCCTTGCAGCACCTTGAGAAGGTATCTCACTTGCAGACTGTGAAGGTCCCTCACTTGCAGCCTTTAAAGGTCTCTTTGGTTTGGCTTTCTTCTTAGTTTTAGCAGATTTGGTACCCATGGACTAACCCTTGCAAGATATTTGGTTGCGGCCAACTTGTTTGCATATTTTGAATGTCACATATTTCCCTTCTCTACTTAGCTTACCACCCTTAACCATATTATCCATAAGTTCAGCTGTTGTCTTCCTTCTCTTCTTTTGGGCCTCCTAATTGGGCTATGATACTCTGGTGGAGTAAGGATAACTGGTGAATCTGCTTTTTTCCACATATGAGGTCCATTGCATGGTTTAATCTTGAACCTATACATGTCTTGCCAAGTCTTAAACCAATAACATGGGTTAACCCAAGACTCTGGTATGCCAACTTCTAAGTCATTACTTGCCATGTTCATATAAAACTTTGTGACATTTGGTGTAAGTGGGCCTTGAGACTTGCTTATCACTTATTGTAATAGCACTATCTTCTTCATCTGATATTCTCTAATAAAATCTAAATATGTTATGATGGGTTTATCCCTTCCATCCAACAATTGCCTATTTAAAAGTTCACACATATTATTCAGCAGAACATCACAGTGTGCTCTTCCTTAAACAAATTTATAAAAAGTTGAATATAAGTAAGATTCATATGCTTGTTTAGATATAATCAAATTTGTAGTAACACTTACCAAAGAAATGAGATCTAGCCCAGTGATGAGGTGGAATAACCTTTAACCATTCATATGATAACTTGTTTTGTTTCTTGAGTTCTTCCATGCACTTGTTAAACACTTAGTCTGTGGTAGCAATTACACACCTCCAAAGTAAGTCCTTGTAATATTTTCCTCTCCAAGCTAACTTCATGTTATTATAAGTGTGTTTCAAGCAGAACCTATGTTCAGTAGTAGGGAACAAGTGTGTTGATGCTGGTACAGTCAACTATTATCATAAGTAATTAACAAAGTCAATTGCATTTTGGTTAAGTAAATCACAGTCCAAGTTCAGTTTAGTAAACCTGTTAGTCAATTGCAGTAATTAGTTAAGTAACAAAGTCAATTGCAGTTTAATCAATTGTAGTTAGTTAAACATTTATAATAGCATGTAAACTTTAGTAAATGATGGATTTAGAATTACCTTCTGCTTGTCTTTATTGAAAGTAAAGTTGGAGTTCCTAAACAACTCCAAATTATCACCAAGGCACTTAAGGAACCAAGTCCATGAATCCCTTGTTTCAGACTCTACCACTGCATAAGCAAGAGGATAAGTGATGCGCGTACGAAGCGCATTCGGGTTCAAAGGAAACTTCCTTTTCGTCGAGCAAGTTTTTCAACCTCCTAGGCAGTGAACCTAATCGTTGTAGTGTAGTATTGGGTAAGCCTCGGGGATTGACATCGTTCTCTAGGGGAATAGGAATGCTAGCAAGTAATGTATGACGAGAAGGTGGAGGTTGAGGATAATTCTTTTTTTTTTTTTTTTTTTTTTAATCTTTTATGGTTTTAGAAAGCTAAGGTAAATATCTCGGGGCAATTGTTTGGGGGTGGTACTTCTACCGATTACTTCTACTTATCTAATTATCTAGTTATCTACTTACTACGGGTAGCTATGTCTATTTGAAGTGTGCTCGTATGATGATTAAAAATGTGTTTACCTAGATACTATTACTCCCTAGTTATCTTTTATTGGTCGGTTGAATTGTCACGCCTTATCTTAACGCGTTGTATTCCTAAGGTCGTAGGGTATGCGTAGTCCCTAGTTCTTTGAGGTTATCTCTCTTATATAATCTACGGAACCGGCAAGCCTTGGATATTTCATCCATAGACCATATCCTCATAAAGCATACTCAAGCAATAAATACAACGAATGATGCCTAGTTGCACTCCTAAGCGAATTTACAATTAAGATAAGAAACAACCTAACAATAATCAATAACTAGGTTTCATAGATCTAAGCAAACACACAAGAATTTTAGCTAGACATGGTAAACAAGCAAGCATACACACAATCAATTGAATAAGGGATAGACATAATGTTACTTTGGATTAAAAGACTTATCTCGATGTGTAAAATAGGGTATGGGACCTTAAGATACTGTCTAAATCGGATTACAAACGATTTAGGGTTTGTTCTCCAAAATTCTACCTCTCTAAATGCAGAAAAATCAAATTTTATATATAGATTAACAAATGCAACAGCGTCACCTTTTGCATGGGACGCCGTCAGCTCGCCGTCATTAGGGTTTAGTTTGGGCCAAGTCATCGATGGGACGACATCACCTTAGAGTTGTGACGCCGTCGGGCTTCAGTTGGGACGTCGTCTTGATTCTAGATATAGGCCGTCTGAGTTGAAAACTGTGAGTGACGCCCTCCTTCTTTATAACGTGACGCGCGTCAGGTTATGTGAACAAAATTTCCACTGAGCCGTCTTGTGCATGTTTTGATCAACTTATCATAGAGGGACGGCGTCAGGTACTGTTGATCAGCTTTGAGTGGCTTTGATCTTGACTTTGCCATTTTCTTCATGTATTTTCTCCTTTTCGTCCAAATGTGCTTCATTCCAGCATTTTGCTTCCAAGAGACTTAAAGAGTGAAAAGGAACGAAATTAAGCAATAACGGATATAAAAGTGGTTGATTTCGGGCTTAAATGACCTCCTAAAAGCGTACGTTTTAAATCCTTATCAATAAGTACCATTATTTGGATCTACACCTACTGGTGTTAAGATCTGACCTAGAAATGGTCCAGATAAAAATCACCTATCAAGACCCAACAAATCTCTTCCTCTAGTTTTAAATCCATGCTTCAAAGTCCCCAAACAAATGTAAACTCTTTTGAACTATCTTATTTGAATTTCAACATCAAAATCCCTTTCAACATCTATCTTGATTGTTGTCCCTGGATTATTTGATGCTAACTCAGTCAAATAATCTCTCAATAAAGCATACTGCTTTTTATGATCACCATATACTATGTCTTTTTGCAATTTTTTTACCCCTATAAACTTTCATCTTAGAAACACCCAATTCGTATTTCCTTTGAAGTTGGTATTTAAGAGCAGCCAAAGGTATTTTTGGGTTTGGTTTTATGTTTTCTTCAACATCTTTAGACAGAAAAGTAGCAATACACTTCTTAACATTTCAAGATTGAAGACAAATGTGGATATATTTAAAAGTTCTAACTTCCCATGTGAGCTCACCTTTTTTCTTTGTGCAATGTAAAGTCCAAGGGTAATCACTCTCTTCTTTAACAACACTTGCCTTTTTTTTTAACATATCCACTAGCTTTTGTCTTTTTTCTCTTAACTGACTTGCCACTAGAACTTGGACTACTAGAATCCTTAAGCCCACTTGTTTCCTCAAGCCCACTAACATCCTTAAGCCTACAATCCTTAAACATAGTCTATGATTCAGTTGTAAAAACGGGTACTTGTCCTCTACATATGGCTTTCACTCTTTGTTTGTCATTTCTAACCAAATGCAGCTCTCTCCTTGGGTCAACAGAAAGTTGGGTCACCATCTGCTTATGCATTTCCTTGTTACCAAACTTTCTACCAACATAAAATCTCAATTTTCCATCCAATTCATCAACAACACATTGGTTTTTTCTCAACTGCTTCAATGATCTTTCTCTCTCAGCTTCTTCATCATCTGAATCACTTACACTTTCAAACCCCTCAAGCTCTACATCTTCGTCTTCAAAATCTACACTATGTTAACTTCTGCCTCATTACAACCCACCCATTCAACATTATTATCTATATTACTCCTAAATTCTTCCATGTTTATCTCAACATCATCTATGAGATTCTCATGGTCAACAATAAACTCACTATATTCATTGTCATTATCACTATATTCACTAACACTTTCATCACCTTCACTTTCATTACCTCATTGTCATTACTCTCACTTTCATTGCCCCCTAAACCTTTACTACTTTCACCATTTGCAGTGTTTGGGTTGGGGTATGAAAAAGTGGATCAAGTTCATTGTCTCTAGTAACATTGTCATTTCCTAATACACTAGCTAACCCACAATCAATCAACAAAGGTTCATTAGTTATTGGTTTTGAAACAGGATGTTGAATGTATAACTCCATTACCTTATACCTATCAACATACTTATTCAAATCTAAAACATCACTATCACTAGAAAATGGTTGCAGCCCATTATCTAAATCACAATTTAGTTTCTTATAATGATATTCTGAACCATTATCTTCAAAACCTAACACTTTTAACATTCATTTACTTCAACAATAGAAAGCTCATCCGAATCAATATTATCAAACCAATTAACATTACCACCCTTGTAGCGCCTATTGGGACAACTAGTAAGCACCCCTCCATGGTTGATTTTCAAAGAAAACACACTAAGGAATTTACATGTTGAAAAAATAACCATTTTTATCTTATATGTGTAAAACAGAGTATTCACACATATAATAAAAACTTGAATACAAACTCACTATATCTTATGTACAAGTCAAAGGCTTCTCCTTTTTTTCTTAAACATCACTGGGACAACGACATTATAGTATGCAATTAGGGTTAGATCATGATTTAGGTTAGAGAGAAATGAAAGGTTAAGGATTGTTTGTGAAATGAAAGGGTAAACACAATTACCTCTTTAAGTATTTGTAAAAAGGGAAAAGAGAAAAGACAAAATTACCCATCACGTTTTTGTCACGTGACGGGTTTTTACAGAGAAAACAGACGGCGTTCGCATTTTGGACTGGATCCGTGACGAGTGGAAACCACAGTGACGGGATCCGTAACAAAAGAATAGACTGAATCCGTAAAACCCGGCAAACCTCATGGACCATTTATGTAGTTAACTCTAAAATCTAAATGAAAAAAGTACGTAAAGTTCACCTAGCCGTCATTCACAAACTTCACCTTTTCCTAAAGGGTGAGGGATCTATTGCAAAGTGGATAAATTTAAAAGTGTAGAAAGTTATTCATAAAGCGACGCGTGTCCCCCAATCTCTTTTAATAAAAAAAATCCGTCCAGGGGTATAATGGTCTTTTGATCCGTTTTTGTTTTTTCACATCAAATTTCAAACGCACATATCTCTTAAATGACAAACTTTTAGAAAAAATGATTTCACCATGATTTTAAAAATTTGATTCTCTTTTATTTGGTATAAATTTTGCTAATTATTTCGAAACTTTTTTTTTACATATTCATTGAGTCTTGATTTTCTTGATGTTTCTTGCCATTTTCGACCCTATTTTTAACCTTCAAAATGTCGAATCATAAAATACTTAAAACATGAAAGTTATAGACTTTGGTTCACTCTTTACACATGTTTTGAATCACTCAATTCCGATGTTATATGAATAAGATATAACCCGTTAAAGATGATGTTTTACTAATATTTGTTGCACACAAGGTGTTTGATGAAATGTCTAGCTTAGATTTTTAGTGTTAAAATTGTGTTTTTAGCTCTAATGTTTGTACCACAATGCATTATTAATCATTTTATTAATGTAAGATTAAAAAGTGATGTTTTTTAATCATTAAAGTTTTTTTAAAAAATGTACATTTTGTTCATCAGTTAGTCTTTGTTCATCAATTAGTATTGTTCATCAATTAGTCTTTGTTCATTAATAATCTTGTTCAAAACTGATGAAGTGAGGTGATGAACAATATTAACTGGTGAACAAGACATACTTTTTTTTTTTTATCAAAACGAGATTCTGTTCATCAAAAAATATCGTTCATCAATAAAAAGTATTTTTTATCAATAAAAGAGTTGTTCATTTGTTCATCAGTTAAAAACGAGCGGGGTTTGCCCGCGCTTTGCTGCGGGTTTATTTTGTGGCTTTTTTTTGGCGTTGTTGCTGTTTTTTATGGACGTGTTGTTTTTTTATTTGTGTTGTTTGTCCTTTTATTTTTTTATTTTTTATTTTATTTTTTTTTTGTGTTTTTTTTATATACGCTGTTAACGTTAGTATTTGAAAAAGAAGAAATTAACAATTTTTTTTCTTTACATTTTTGGTGTACTTTATATTGTGTTTGTTTTATGAAACGTGGTTTTTCATTTTTTGCTAAAGTTATTTTCTTAAACGTTAGTGGGTATGTATCTGATTTTGGTTTGTCTTCTTTGTTATATTTGATTTGCAGGCAAGAACTTTCTAGGTGGAGTGGAGGTAGACATGTGTGAGGCAGCCAATGGTGTAGTACCATGCATTTAATGTAGTGCAGTTTCTATACTTGTGTATTTTTTTCACTTTATGTATTCATACGTGAGCAGTTAAACCATGAACACACATTAGCCAATAGGTTGTTGCCAATTGGTGTATGTATACGATGCACACGTCTATAGCCAATCTCATTTTGACACACAACCGGTTTTACAATGTATTTTTATACCCTCCCCAACACCTAATAGTATATATATATAATATTGTTCGTCAATATAAATAATTGTTCATCAGTTCTCTTTAATTTTGTTTATCAGATAATTCACAATATTCATCAATAAAAAACATTGTTTATCGTATACTTTGGTCATTAATACAAGTGTTATTCATCAATAAAAAATGTTGTTCATCAAAAAAATATATTGTTCATCAATTTATGAGTTTTCAAAAAAAATCATAGTGTTCATCAGTTGTTTAAATAAAATTACAATGTTCATCAGTTAAGCTCACAGTGTTCATCAGTTCATCAGTTGATTGTTTGTTCATTAATTAGTCTTTGTTCATCAGTTAAAAAAAAAGCAAAAGGTAACAAAATTAACAAAAGATGTATTGTAATACACTAATTAGTGCATTTAAATGTACTTTTGTAAGATAAATCTCTTTTAGGCATTTTATCAAACACTTTGTGTGCACTAAATATGACTAAGACGTCATCTTTAACGTGCAATATCTCACTCATATCATATTGGAATCGAGTGATTCAAAATTCTGGGTAAAGAATGGCCAAAAAACTACAACTTTCGTGTTTTAAGTTTTGCATAATTCGCCCTTTAAACTAGACAAAATTATAACCGAAAATGCCAAAAATTTCAAAAAAATCAATACCCACTTAAAAAGCTGAAATAAAAAGTTGCGATTCATATATCAAAATGCATACCAAATTAAAGATAATTAACTTTTAAAAATTATGGTGAAATTTTTGTAAGAGTTTGTCGTTTGAAAGTTATTTACGTTTGAAATTTAGGGTGGAATTAAAAAATGGGTCAAATGACCAAAATACCCTCTAACCGAAATACTAAGAGCACTCGGTGGGGTAATGCACCACCTGAGTTAAAGCTTAACTTGCTCGCGTTAAGGGTGCGTTAACCACATCGCCAGGGTGAGTTAAGGGTACGTTAACGAGGGTGGTTTAACCCCTTAACGCGACGTTAAGGCAAGGTAAAAATAATAAAAAAAAATAATAATAATAATTACTTTCACCCCCTAAAACGGGCATATTAGCCGTTGGGTTTAAACAAAAATCACTTACACCCCCTCAAAACAAACGGCTAGTTTGCTTTAAAAAAATTCAAAACCATTTTTCTACCACTATAAATACTCAATTAACACACAATTTTTTTCACACTTCCACAACTCAATCTAATCTATCATATACTTTCATTTGCTAAAAAAAATGTCCGGGGCAACAACAACGATGATTCTTTCTTGAATCTCCTCGGTGGGTGGAATTACCGAAACCCGAACACGAGTTCATCTTCAAACCCCAACGCGGGTTCATCATCACCCAACGTCTCTTTTCCTAACCCACCCGGCTTATCAAGCCAAGAACTTCACCTACAACATCAACGATTTCTATATTTGGAACAAAGCCAACAAAACACACTAAACACCAATTTCCAAAATCTGCAATTCTCACAACATTCACAAATCGAAACACAAGAGGTTCCCGAAACACCTACGTCTCCTCCAAAACTCAAAATTGTCGTAAACGAAGGCCAAAAAATCCAAAGACCCCGAACCAATCGATGAGGATGAAGAAATTCCCAACTTCGTCCCTACATGTTGGCAACCAAATGATGAAACATTACTTGCCATATGTTATGTAGCCGCTACGGAGGATCCGCTTGTCGGGCGTGCAGAAGATCGCGATACGTTTTGACAACGGGTAAAAAAATGGGTTCAATAGACTCAATTTTCAACCACGCAACAAGGATATGATACAAGGCAAGAGGAAAACGTTGAACCGTGATTGCACAAAGTTCACACATATTACAAACGTTCGAAACGGGAAGAGAAAAGTGAGGAAAGTGAGATGGATATCCTCAAACGGGCGCAACAAATGTATCGTGACGAGCACAAAACTGCGTCGTTTGGCAACAAGGAGGCTTGGAAGGTTTTGCATGGTCATAAAAATGGGACGCGCCGGATCCGCTAGATTTAACCGGTGATGTCCCAAGCCAAACAAACGAAGCTTTGTTTGGTCATGATGTACAACCATGTCCCATGGACAAAAAGTGTGCTTCGAAGAAAGCCAAATCCGAGAGCACGACAAGTACCGGGAGAGCGAGCACCGGAGGAACGAGCTCGTCAAGCCAATTCACAGAGACTATGACAACCGAGTATCGTATAAAAATGGAAACCGCCCAAGCGGCATATCGGGCGGCCCAAGTAAAAGATGAAACGATAACAAGGTTGGAAGAGATGAAATTTTTGATGATTGACACTAACGGCAAGGTAAAAGGTTTATGGATAATTATTAATATTAGTATGACCGGATTCGAACTCGAGACTTCGGGATTGCACACATTACGTATGAGAATTGATGTAAATAATTATAATATATAAAACGTTATTATTATTAATTATTAGTCACGAAATAAATACTTAACGGTGGTTAATATTTAACGAGGTTTGGCTAACGGTCGTTAAATGTAAACTTAAAGGACTAGAGATGAAATTATAAGTCGGGAAGGATCTAGAATCCCTTTGGGATTGATTGGCCGATCGGTTGTGGTTTACTAACCCAACCCACACATTAACTTGTCCTCCAAGATTGGTTAACTATAAATACAATCTTATTGTGTTCATTCTATAAATATTATTTTACAAGAAATTGAGGAAGAAACCATAAAAGAATTTCCTATATATAGATTCGATTTGCTTAACTAAAGAATAAGTATTTGGTTTGTTTCGTGATCAAGAAACTAGCTTTTCACATCAAATCGCTATTAGTACGTGTGTACAAGAACGAAGGACAAGCACGCTTGAGCTTGTGAATCTTGGTGGTTGATTTCATTGGTGGGTTGACATAGGTGTTGGTCGACATTCACAAACCCTAATTTATTAGGGTTTAGGGTTTCTTGTTCTTGATCCTAATTTGGGGTTTTTCCGTAAACCCTAATTGCATTGATTCGCAAAAGGTATGCACATACTTTTTAATTCGGTTAGTTAATTTACAAGTATTATTCCTATTACTTCCGCTGCATGCTTTGATGATGTTTACTTGTTTTATATAATTGTTATGATTAGTAAAACCCAACAGTGGCATCACGAGCCGTTAATATGTTGTAATTAATTACCGAAACACATAAAAATTGAATCTTCATGATTAATATATGCTTTTATGGTTTCTAGGGTTTTGAAAATTGGAACCCTAATTTTTTATTAATTGGGTCGATTACCCATTAATTGTTTAATTAGGTTTTATTTTTTGTAAAACTTGTAGAAACCCTAGGATTGCATGTATATTTTATGTGGTTTTCATGAATAATTGTTATGTGCCATGATTATATGCGTATCTTGGGATTATAATTGTTATGAGGAATCCATGGTAAAACATGCATGTTTTGCCATGGAGTATTGTTTTTGATTAATTGTTAAGTGATATACACATGTTTATTTATTTGATAATATTGAATTGGGAAGACCTCAATTATACTAATAAAAATTAGTTATGTGCTATTTGGTATACTATTGACTTTGGCTTACACAATCGACTTGTCGATGTATGTGGCTCATCTACCTTGTAGTTGAAAGCCCTAGTTGATGTATGCATATTTTACGCCTAGAATTGTTTATTAGGTTTTATCGAAATAATTATGCATGTGGCAAATTGTTTTTACATATGTTAATTTTTAAGTTATATGTATATATTATTTGAGTTCCTTTTAATTTTTATTAAAATGCTTTTTTGTTTATATATTGTTTGACATGTTAGTAAGCAAAAGGGTTTTTATGAATAGAAAATTAAATGGACTAAATAATGGCTAAACCGATTTGTTATCTAAGTATTATTCTTGAACTTTTAATCGATTGATCGATTGTACTAAATGGTTAGAACGGCTCACCCACTAGAACAAACTATAAAGGGTTGTTTAAGAAGTGCTATGATGACCTGAATGGATGTCTAAGGTTATGCTTTGCGCTTACGGTCCTCCTTACTGTGAGTTCGATTGGAGCTACCTAGTATAACCATTCTATGTACGAAGCATCTTAGTGCAAAGTTGTAAGTTTCTCAACGCATCGATTAAAACTTTGTAGAATTTAATCTTAGCAATTAAAATACAAGTAAGTTTTTTTGAAAATTTTGTGTTATAAAGTTGTATGCATGCTTCTTTATACATAAGTTTTGATTACACGTCAAAAATTGTACCCTTTAAATTTAAGTTTATGCCATCTAATGATATGAAACACTTGAAGTTGTAATTTAGTTATGTGAGACCTTGATCTAGATTACAATAACAAGGTGAATTATTTTGTTGTGTGAGACCTCGACTTTATGATTTGGTTTCTAAGTTAGACAACTTAATTAAGTTAGTTAGTGAGACCTATGACTTAAGGCATAAGATGGGATGAAACATGCTTACGTTTTGCATTAATTGTTTTGGCAAAATTGTAAATCCCATATTTACTAGGAATTGAAAACTTGTTTGTCAATTATTGTTCTTGACAATTACCTATTCTATACTTTCATCACTAGCGGATCAACCGATGTGGTGAAACTATGATAATGAGGGTCCTAGATTCAAGGAAAATTCTATGGTTAATATGAATATTGACCAAGGGTATTTTATTTTCTTGAAAGATTTAATTATCGAAAATACTAAAATTGAATTTTGTTAATTCTTTTGATTGTATTAATGCAACATTAAACCGTAAGCGTAGTTTGGGCTTTGGTAAATTGATCTAGTTCTGCTTTTCAAGCGAATGTTTGATCAAGAAAAATTTACTAAAGACAAACATAAACTCTTTCCATGGAAGAAGAGTGTGACTCAATCCTATTCCTTTTCATGATTGAGAAAGGTATGTTAGGAACATTAGAATTGTCTAAATTCTAATATAACTCATAGCAACTTTAATAGTTAAGAAAATTGCACACAATGTTTTCCTTAAGAGATTTCATTACCCTCTGTTGGTGATTGAATTCTTATATGACATTTTGGTCAACTAGAAAACATGTTTGATATTATATGAGTTATTACATTAGAATCTAGACTAATTACCGCTAAATTGGTAAAAGACAAACTAGTATATTTTATCTAGTTGTTTTGCTTTGACCAATTAAAGGTGCTACACACCATTGTGGGGATAGTAGACCTATTAAGGAAGAAATTGCATGCTCAATTTTTCAAGTTAATAGTATGATGGATGATTCATCATCTACGAGTAGAATACACTCTTTAGTACCTAAGTAATTGTTACGAATAGTCTTTGAAAAGAGTTACAACGTAATAGTACGCTATTTTCACTGGTTAATGAAACACTTACGATGTTGTCAAATCCGATGGGAGTATGGTGTATTCTTGAATAAGACATTATTGTAACGTTGTCTAATTCGGTGGGAGTTACAAGATTTATTATCTTGGTAGTAACTCGATTATTTCTAGATTTTCTTGAAATAATACATTACGTTCAAAAATGTAGACATTCATATTCTCAAGGATAGTCATGAACGTTTCCTTGATAATTAAGTGCTCCTACATCTACTTGTAATGCTTATATATCTATGATACTATCATATTGCTCACATAAACAAACGAATGTCATGGTGTTTATCTGCTATATGGTGTTGTTCTATGCACAAGTGGGAGAAGTATTAATTGTGTGCAAAAGAACAAACACATACAAATATGATTAATGGATTCTCTTGATCGCAAGATAAGAGATTAACATTCTAATAAGATTGACTTGTTTAGAACATACAAATATGATTAATGGATTCTCTTGATCGTAAGATAAGAGATTAACATTCTAATAAGATTGACTTGTTTAGAACATGTGTCAAGATCATAGCATAGACTACTTTTATGTCTTATGTCATTAAAATTATAGAAACACTTGAAGTTACATTTTAGGTTAAGTGAGATCTTGGCTAGATTGTAATCTCAAGGTAAATCACCACTTGTTGTGGGATCAGGCGTGGATGATTTGCAGTTTCTTAAGTTGGACACTTCAACGGATGACATAATTAAAATAAAGTAATCTAATGCTATTTTAAATATTGTGTATTCTTGGAATGACATAAATAGTTTATTAACTTGAAAATTAATTAATTGAAATCATGGCGTGGTGTTCATAATAACTTTAAATTATACATGGTTATGTGTTTCGTATAGACTCACAAACATGAAGTCTTTTAAAGACTTATAATATAAAGTAAGATACTATAATCATTATGTCTTTTGACTTGGTCAAAGAATACTTATGTTATAAAACATGCAATTGGCTTGGATATTCTATTATACCATTAAGTTGACTTAGTTGGTAAATAGGTAGGCCAAAAGGAATATGTTTATCTTAAATATTGTTAGATTGTCTTACAATATTAATTCTAATGAAATACTGTATGTATATGGAATGTTCAGTTAGAAGAATCAAACATTTGTCATATTGTTTGATTCAAGATAACTATATCCTACTTTCTTCCAAAAGTTATCAAGGTTAGAAAATTGAGTATTGATTGGATATACTTAATAAACTCAAACCTAGAAGATTAATAAGACACCATTTTAGTATGGAATGAGATGAATCACATTGAGTCTTATATTGAAATTCTAATTTGTTAAAACTACTTATGGAGTAGGTTATTAACGAATAATATTTACGAACTGTCAATGTGTTTTGTAAAATCCCAAAAGAAAACAATTTGGTGTTGTTCTACTTGCTAAAGTATTTATAGATAGTCTTTAAATTACAAAAGCAAGTGGGAGTTTTGTTTAGATCTTGAAGAGATTAAATTACAATTACAAAACACATAATCTTCTAAAGCACACTAGTGAATATCATGATGAGGTCATATATGATATACCTCAAAATGATGGAATTCTCATTCATAGATCCGCAAGGATATCTCAAATATTTGATATGATGAGAAATATGAATTACGGGATCATGGTAAACCTGTTAATCATAATGATATATTACCTAATATTGAATTGTGGTAAATTATTCATACTATGAATGTTAAGATGCTGTCCAAAAAGATAATCAACTTTGGAAACTTGGTTTATCTTGATAAAGATGAGTTTCTTCAAAGGAAGGAAAACCCTAGTGGTTTAAATCTTTGTGTAAAAATCATATGGACAATATTGTACTTGTGTTTAATGCATGACTCGTGACAAGATTATTAATCACACCTAAGCAATTAACTGTGATTGAATATTCTTTTCTTGGCACATTAAATATATAATGATTATAATTGTCATACTTATTTTCATTGATATGAAAAATGACAATGGAATATCAAAACTATTTGTTATGTGATTACTTTTGCGAGGACGATAAGTAATACAAATGAGTTTTATGAATTCACATAATCTTTGGAAATGTACAAACTGCAAGAATCCATGAATGGATATATGCATGCATCTAGGAGATGATTCTTATGTTTAACTATTAAATCCAAGTTTTGGTTTAAAAATTAAAATAAGATAATTTCTAAGTATTCCTGAAAGCTAGTGGGAGTATTATGTTTATTTTCTTTAAATCTTATATGATGTGGGTAGTAACATTCCATCTAAGATAAAATGTTAAGTTCTGGTTTGGAATGGAACTTCACTTGAAAGATTTAGAAAATAAGACATACAACCTTGGAGTATATGTTTATTGTTAGTAAACATGGTGGTATTAAATAAATGAGTCTAATAGAACATGATATATCATTTGGAAATGGATATGTAGAACATGAATTAAATCTTTGTTTGACATATGGATTTTCATATACATCATGTTATTGTTGTATCATGCTTGAATGCAAGATGATTTGACAACATTGATATCTAATGAAGTTATTAGATAACTAGTGTAATGAATATTCTAACGGAATATGTTTGAATCTAGAATTACATTCCTCAGCCTGGATTTGCTCTCAAAATTCTATGGATGAGCAATACAGCAATTGTTGTGTAATTGTCATAGTCAACAAACTTGAAAGTTTGGAAGGCATCAAACATTACTTTGTAGATATTGAAGTTTACGAAATTTTTAAAGAGCATATTGTTGTTTGTATACAATGATCTTGGTATAATTGAGATGACACTCAATACTAGTCATGGGAGGATTTCATTCTTGTAAATGGCCATGTGAACTAGTTGTGCTAAACTAATAGCATAGTTGCATTATACAATAAAGAATAAGAATACTTTAAACTTTAAAATGTTTGAAAGTTTGATTGTCATAAATTGGTGCTTGAGGATGTCACGCACTTTATGAAATATTATGTGGCAATATCAAGATATTTTGAATGCACACATACAAGAACTTCACTAGTTGAATTCTTGAAATAAGTATTCTCAAAATTCCGATAGATCAAAGTTAGTTGAAATTATGCCTTGTCAACAAGTATGATTGTCATTACTTGAGACATAATTCATTAACAAGTAGTATCATGCATTGATCTATTTAGTATTTGGATAAGGGATGTTTTGAACAAATATTATTTAAATGAAATAAAATATTGGTTATGTTTATTTTCATTTTCTTAATATTATATCCTATATTTGCATGTTTAATCCGTGAATAACTTATGTTATTCTAAAAGTTCGTTGTCGATCAATGATGTGTGAATGTCATTGAATTAAAACAAATCTGAGTTTTGGTAGAATATATTTTTTAAGTATATTGATGCGTAGGACATACCAGATTCACATGATATTCAATGAATTGAATATAGGATGATCCCAACTTTACATGATGATACTTTATGGATCTTTGTCATTAAGTATATCATGAAGTGTTTATCCTCGACTTGAGATACCGGATAATCTATTATGAATGTAGTGCATTTGTGTAAGATAGTCTAACGCTATCCGTGAATCGGTAGTTATAAGGGCTATTTTCAAGTGTTACAAAGTTCATGAGTTATGTTTGTAGTCAAGAGAATTTTTCCTTTGAATTTGTTTCAAAGCATAATACTATATTTGGGCCCCTCGTAGGATTGGCAAGATGTTTGTAAGGCCTTACCCAAGATCTATCCGGAATACGTTCGGATGATTTGGTAATCTTGTTCAATCGAATACAACGAGAATGAATATTAACTTATGAAATGACTTGATCCATATTCATAGTTAATGTAGTATTAGTAACAAAAGGATAAGTAAAAATGATGAATTGATCTGGTCCGAACAGTCAAGTCTTAACAGACTTAAAACAGCTCAGACGCAAATGCAATTTAGATCAGAGGAATATAGGGGATTCCCGGGTCGTTAAGTCCCACGGAGGATGAATTGGTGTTTAAAACAACTTCAGATGATAGAATGATCACTAAGGATAGTGATCGGTAAGGTATTGATGGAAAATTACCTAAAGAAAGATTTACAAATTAAAGCGACTTAAATGCAAATTAAAAGAAATAAAAGATAAAATCTATTAAATAAACGCTATCACTATTTTTACAGATCGATGAACGTTTATGATTTTATAAAACAAAATAACTTAAATAACCTATTTTAATCAAAACGTAAACTTAAATTACTTAAAAACGTTACTTAAACTGAAAACGAGCGTTATTTACGAAAATGGCGCTGGAGCGCAAGCAAAAACGTAAATTTTATGAAATAAAAGGCCTAAGATTGTAAAACTAATTTTCTTACAAAATATATGATAAAAGAAAATTTTAGAAAAAAGATTTATATTTTTAGACTTTTATATTTTTTATTATGATTTAATTACTATAAAACACTAATTAAATGTTAAAAATACTAAAACTTATTGGAAAAATCGAAACTTTTGTAAAAATACTTTATGTTAATTCAGATTTAAGAAAAATAAAAGCGTGAAAAAGCGCTTTGAATAAGCTACAAATAAGCTAAGTAAGCTTAATAAGCTATATAAGGCAAAACGTATATATAAGAGTATTAGTGCAAGAGATGACAAGAAAGACCCAGGGCTATTGGTTCCGGTACACACCCTATCACTCTCAAAGGGTGGAGGTCTCGGGTTCGAGCTGCCTCCACCCTTTTGCCAAACATTTTTTTTTGAAATTTTCTTTTGCAAACTCTAAAATACAAGAAAATAAGCAACTTCTAAAACTAAAACTTTTACAAAACCACCAATAAGCTCTGTTTGAGCTTATTGTTTAATAATGATTAACAAGAAAAAAAAAATAAGCAAAAAGGTTTGGCTAAATAAGCTAATAAGCTAGAAATAAGAAAGATGAAACTGAAATAAGCTAAATAAGCGTAATAAGCTAATATGAAAACCGAATAAGCTTAAAGATTGACAAATAAGATCGAGATAAGCTCAAATAAGCACTAGCAAACTGTATGCAGGACAATCGTGTTTAATCACTAGGTACCTTCAAGCTTATTTTAAGCACTTATATGAGCTAGAAATTGAAAACAAAGACTTGCAATAGCTAGATGACCTTTTCAACTTTTCAAAAAGCTAAAGTGCTAATGGTTTTGACCACTGTTGAGCTTTTAATGAGCTTAAGAAAATGTTTGAAAATCACTGATTGGTTTTAACTTAATAAAATGGACAGAACTATAAAGCAATTGCAGGTTTAGTAAATAAGCTACAAATTTGAAAACAAGCACAGAAACTAAAAGATAGCTAGGTGGGGTATCCAAAAGACCAAAACTCATAAGCTAAGGGCAACTAAGGAGCTTATGGTGAGCTTATGAAAATGGTGACAAGTCACTGCTTATGCAGTTAAGACAGAAAAATGGGACAAAGTTTAAGCTAGGTGCAGCCTAGGTAAACAAGCTAGAAATTGGAAGATTAAGCTTGGGACCTCAAGTCAGCTAGGAAAGCTTTCTAAAGAACCAAGTATCAAAAGATTTGACCAACTAATTAGCTTTTTACAAGCTTATGAAAAAGAGCAGTTAACACAAACTTCCTTGGTACAGGGCACCTTTTTTAACAGATATCTAAAATAAGCTAAAGAAAAAGCTATCAGATAAGCTAATAAGAGAATATAAAAATTACTAGGATAAAGCTAAGCAGATATATTTTACTATCCTAGAAGCTCAAGTATTGAAAGCTAATAATAAGTTCTGTAGAAAATTATCTATTTAATTCCAAAACGACTAAGACTGAAATTTGACTTTTATAAAAAACTAGCTAAGTTGACTAAACTGAACTTTAACTTAAATCTATTAAGCGATTATGTTATATTATGCTAGGATAAGATGAAATTAAGCTAGTCTAACAAATTCTAAGCCTCTATGATGAATTTTACCTATCAAATCCTAACGGTGAGCTTATGAGGGAGATTAAAGGCACTTTGACTTTTCAACGAATGAAGACAGTTTTCCGCTAATATGAGTTATTAGGACCTAATGCAACATGTATCAACAACAGATAACATCACAACAGGTCTTTAGCTCACTAATCGAACAATTCCAAACACCGCTTAACTAAGCAGTTTAGAGATTTTCAAAGCTTATCACGACTTAAGACCATGCAGTGATTTCGGACCTTATATAAACATATATTAGGACTAAATAAATATAAAACAACAATATTAGCAATGAAAACTTTAAATTCGGACTTATGCTAATATGACTATTGAAAATGAGATTTTACTATCTATGAATTAAAAGAACAAGACACTAATTTAAAGGCTTAAATTCATGAATCATGCCTAATGAACATGGAAAATCAATTATTAGAGCTTATAACTACCTTGCACGGTGAAATGAGAAATTAGCTAGAAAGGGCTTACAAATGATTCCAAGTGAAAATGAAACCCAAGGCGAGAATCAATCCTAATGCTTCCCAAGAAGCTTTAAACCCACAAGCAATCCAAAGTTAACTCGCTCCACTTTCTCTTTTCTTCACCATGGATTTTATTTTTCAATTATTTTTAAGTATTTTGGTATTTTCTGCTTTTGATACTAGATTGCTTTTAAGGTTTCTAATAGCTTTTATAAGCTATCTAGGAGCTTATGTTAGCTTAAAAGTCCAAGACAACGATTACAAACAACATCCTAACTTATTGAGATTTTAAACAAGAGTGAAATTTTGCATAAACTGGAAATCAAATTGAAACTGAAATTGATTATTGAAAGAAGATTCAAATACACTGGAAATAACTTTATAAAACACTTAAAAGCTTTAAAATACATTGGAGATTAAACTACACTACCTACGACATGTAAGAAAACTAAACTACTCTCCTTTCTTTATTCCTCCGCTTCTTTTCTTCTTTATAGACTTTCAAAAGCATCCTCACCTCTTTTGATCATTTCCACCATTGGATAGGTCAAAGTAATCACAACCTTTGATTTTAACTTTTGGCGCCATTTTCAATATAGCAGTTCTTTGCATTAATTGGGTTTGGATTGATGTAGAGGTGGAGGGGGGATGTAATCAAGTGGAGAAACAGCTGGAAAGGTTGAAAAGAATGAGAAACCATCACTGGTATTGCTCAAACAGCTGTGGAGGAGACAGAGCTACGGTCTTGTGGTTTTGGCGCCTTTGACTTCATTTGACCAGATATTTAAAGATGGAGGGGTCCAAAATGGGGGGTTCACAGGTTTAGACAGGGTTCTTTTTGGGTTGGCAGGGGTCTAAATACACAAAAGGGTCTTACTAGCTTATAATATTACAAGGACTAGTTTTGTAAATCTGCCAAACTTGAGGGTTGAACCTGCCAATCATTTAAAGGTTATTACAAGGACCAAAACTGCCAAACTTGAATAGTACAAGGACTATTGTTGATTATTTTCCATTTTTAAAATGTCCAAGGACTAAAATTGCCATTTTTGAAACTCTAGGGACCAAACTTGTAATTTTTCTCCAAAGTTATCATGAAGGACCAATATTGTCATTTATAAATAGTATAAGGTTTATTTTGATTATTTTCTTATTTTTAAAACCTTAGGGACTAATTTTGACACTTTTGCAAGTTGAGGACCAAAATTGTCATTTTGTGATTTTAAACTTTAAAGGGTTTATTTTGACAACTTTTGAATCTCATGGACCTAAAATGATATTTTACAAGTTTTTGAATTACTGTGGACTAATTTTGACAATTTTTGTAATGGGGACAAAGCGCCAATTATGCAAACTTAATCGCTTTTCACCGATTTTGATGTTTTGCATTTAAAACATATAAAACACTTGTTTGTAATATTTTATCATTTTGATGCATTTAAAGTGTTTCGGATGTTTTGGCATTCTAACAAGATAAAATGATGAGTAATTAGACACTCATCAATCCCCACACTAAGATATTGCTAGTCCCTAGCAATGATTTATGAAAAGTTAATGGATTTTATCTCTTTACCAAAAGCCATTACTCGGAGTAGCCAAATGTTTCAGTTCAAGTAAGAACCTTGGTACAATGATAACCAAATGATTTTGAGCAAATCATAAGTCGTCAATGATTTGATTTGTCTTTACCGAGCCGTACCTTACGGACTAGCCAACTCTTAGATAAATTATCAATATTATCTTTGGTGAGTCGATTACCAATTATGGATTTTCAATCGCCTTTACCACAAGCCATAAACTTGCGGGCTAGCCAACTCTTCACTAGTTTAAAGATATGGTGAGTTGAACACCATACAATTTTAGGCAAATTGCAAGCCATAAACGGATTTGAGATATCTTTACCAAGAGCCGTTTGCTCTGGATTAGCCAATCCTTATGTGGGTTAGACATGGTGGATGATTACCATTTGTTGTGTTTAGTACTTAGTACTTCCACTAGATAAAAATTTTAAAATTTTGCCATTTTGGGGAAAAAGGGACTAAAAGGTACATTTATGATCAAATTAGCGAATTTCCCCACACTTAGAAATGAATATTGTCCTCAATATTCAAAGTACCTATGTAATGCGAAACTTAGAACGTAAAAAGATAACATTACTAGCTAAGTGTAGAAACACAACAATTATTCTCTTTTTTTTCTGTATTTACAATTTTCAAAGTTTTATAAATCTATATACAACATGTGGGGCATCTCCCCCACACTAGGGTGGAACACATGGGTGAAAACCCATGTTTAGCTCTTGTTTTTGATTACCGAGTCGCTAGCTTGACTCGACCCGAATTAATTTGTTCATGGGAAGTAAGTGGAAGAGACAATCTCCATCGGACTTTCATTCAAGATGTTTATATAAACATTGAAGTATGTGAAAGTTCCACACCGATGAGATATAGAGAACCGCTCAAAAATGATTAATGAAAATGCCGGGTCAAAGATAATGTCTTCATTCCGAAGGAGTGAAGAATAGGAGAAGCTACGGATAAGTGAAGAAAGAAAGAAAATCATGATAAAGATCATGATTAACTCATCATCACTCGCGGGAGAATTCATGGTTTCATGAATTTCATCTTTAAGCTCAATTGGTCTAGACATATCCGGGTGTGTCTAGATCAAAATAGAAGTTATCATACTCGGTGGAGATATGATATGAGTGAGTTCACGGAGAACTCCTCAAAGGAAAATGATTCATATTCGGGATTGATTTGGTGAGTTCATTGGGAACTCATCAAAAGTGAATGATTCATAATCGGGAGAGAATTATGAGAATGAGAAGTGGTAATACCACTAATCTTCTCTCCCATATGATCAAAATGGAACGTTTGCAATTCGGGAATAGAATCATTGAACAAAAGTTCACTATCCTCAAAGGGGATAGAATATGAAGTAGGCTTTTCATTAAAAGCCTCGATTCTAGAAATGAGAAGATTAACATTCAATAATGTAAGACGAAGAGCTTCGTCTTGGATTATTTCTTCTTCATTCTCTTCTCCTAAGTCGACAAGCTCGTAAGGTAATTCCTCCATATAACCGATGTCTCCACAAGATAAAGAATAGTCCTCATCGAATCGGAGAACATCTCAATATGATCATTTTGGAAGACAAGAGGAGTAGGATATCACACAAATGCTCGAGAATTCCTCGTGACTCTCTTGGGATTGGGACAAGGTCCTCAACACTAGACTTTATGAATTCGTCCGATTCCTTTTTAGGAACAGTGTCAAGAAGCTCATCCCCATGTTTAGAGTGAGTGGGAACCTCGGGTGTGATAGCGAGATCGAGGGAGTTGAGAAGGACTAGCAGTTATGGATTCTACAAGTTCCATTATTTCTCACCGCTAGTGATTGGTCATATTCTTTTCTCCCGATTTTCCACGGATGGAATCTCAAGCGATGAACTTGATGAATAAAATTGTAGAATATCAAAGGTATCTTCATCATCATCGTCATCGGGAATGAAATGGAATTGAGAGCTAGATTTGAATGCTTTTGTAGTCTAATTGATTCCCTAACGGTGTTTTCAATAGCAATCTGGGAATCTAATTTAAAGACGCTCTTGACTAACAAAACTTCCATGGATTTTCATTTGGATTATCTTGGGAGGACATAGCGACTCCTCCTTAAGTTCTTTTAATAACTCAAGACTCTTGATAGAAGGTCCATCGTAGTTTCATGAGGAGTCGCTTGAATCATTTGGTAATGTGGAGGTTGGTCTTGATCTGAAGAGTCGTAATTGTTACAAGGAAATGGATTCCTTGTTTGACAATCCGAGCTAGAGTGTGGACCTCCACAATACTCACAACAAGAAAACGATGTGGTGTGAGTTAGTGTTGTAGTCATAATTGTTATCGAAACCGCTCATAGACAAGCGTGTTTCCGATTGACAATCGAATCGGAGTGTGAACCACCACAAGAATCACAACAAAGAAGTCTGCTTGAGTATCACGGTGTGGTAGGCGATGGAATAAATCGGTTGTGTTATGGTAGGAATAGGGATCACGGTTATAGATGGACCCGTTTCACGATTCCACCATGCTACAACCGGGGCAATTGCCACCATTATAAGGACCACACCATTGACAATCAAGAGGGTGAGGATAAGACATAGAAAGAATCAAAGGTTTACAGAGGGTAAGAAATGAAGAATCAAAGATGTGAGAGGGTAAAGATGGATATTTTTGGATTTTTGAATAAACATTTTGTAAAAATAAGAAAGAAAATCTTTTTGGGTTTTGTGTTTGTTGAAAACTTGAATAAAAATGTTTTTGGTGTTGTTAACACTTTAGGAAAAGTGTTAATGAACTTTTTGATTTTGAAAAACTTTACAAAAAACTGCTGTTTACAAATGATGGTATATGTGCAAGTACAGGTGCGGAAATGCTTAAAACACGCTTCTGACCTCCCCCGTGGCGCCTAAAATTTGATCCGTCCGAACAGTCAAGTCTTAACAGACTTAAAACAGCTCAGACGCAAATGCAATTTAGATCAGAGGAATATAGGGGATTCCCGGGTCGTTAAGTCCCACGGAGGATGAATTGGTGTTTAAAACAACTTCAGATGATAGAATGATCACTAAGGATAGTGATCAGTAAGGGTATTGATGGAAAATTACCTAAAGAAAAGATTTACAAATTAAAGCGACTTAAATGCAAATTAAAAGAAATAAAAGATAAAATCTATTAAATAAACGCTATCACTATTTTTACAGATCGATGAACGTTTATGATTTTATAAAACAAAATAACTTAAATAACCTATTTTAATCAAAACGTAAACTTAAATTACTTAAAAACGTTACTTAAACCGAAACAGCGTTATTTACGAAAATGGTATTGAGCGCAAGCAAAACGTAAATTTTATGAAATAAAAGGCCTAAGATTGTAAAACTAATTTTCTTACAAAATATATGATAAAAGAAAATTTTAGAAAAAAGATTTATATTTTTTAGACTTTTATATTTTTTATTATGATTTAATTACTATAAAACACTAATTAAATGTTAAAAAATACTAAAACTTATTGGAAAAATCTGAAACTTTTTGTAAAAATACTTTATGTTAATTCAGATTTAAGAAAAATAAAAACTGTGAAAAAACTGCTTTGAATAAGCTACAAATAAGCTAAGTAAGCTTAATAAGCTATATAAGGCAAAACGTATATATAAGAGTATTAAGTGCAAGAGATGACAAGAAAGACCCAAGGGCGCTATTGGTTCCAGGTACACACTCCTATCACTCTCAAAGGGGTGGAGGTCTCAGGTTCGAGCCTGCCTCCACCCTTTTTGCCAAACATTTTTATTTTTGAAATTTTCTTTTTGCAAACTCTAAAATACAAGAAAATAAGCAACTTCTAAAACTAAAACTTTTTACAAAAACCACCAATAAGCTCTGTTTGAGCTTATTGTTTGGTAACAGTTAACAAGAAAAAAAAAATAAGCAAAAAGGTTTGGCTAAATAAGCTAATAAGCTAGAAATAAGAAAGATGAAACTGGAAATAAGCTAAATAACTGTAATAAGCTAATATGAAAACTGAATAAGCTTAAAGATTGACAAATAAGATCTGAGATAAGCTCAAATAAGCACTAGCAAACACAGTATGCACGGGACACTGTGTTTAATCACTAGGTACCTTCAAGCTTATTTTTAAGCACTTATATGAGCTAGAAATTGAAAACAAAGACTTGCAATAGCTAGATGACCTTTTCAACTTTTCAAAAAGCTAAAGTGCTAATGGTTTTGACCACTGTTGAGCTTTTAATGAGCTTAAGAAAATGTTTGAAAATCACTGATTGGTTTTAACTTAATAAAATGGACAGAACTATAAAGCAATTGCAGGTTTAGTAAATAAGCTACAAATTTGAAAACAAGCACAGAAACTAAAAGATAGCTAGGTGGGGTATCCAAAAGACCAAAACTCATAAGCTAAGGGCAACTAAGGAGCTTATGGTGAGCTTATGAAAATGGTGACAAGTCACTGCTTATGCAGTTAAGACAGAAAAATGGGACAAAGTTTAAGCTAGGTGCAGCCTAGGTAAACAAGCTAGAAATTGGAAGATTAAGCTTGGGACCTCAAGTCAGCTAGGAAAGCTTTCTAAAGAACCAAGTATCAAAAGATTTGACCAACTAATTAGCTTTTTACAAGCTTATGAAAAAGAGCAGTTAACACAAACTTCCTTGGTACAGGCACCTTTTTATGAGATATCTAAAATAAGCTAAAGAAAAAGCTATCAGATAAGCTAATAAGAGAATATAAAAATTACTAGGATAAAGCTAAGCAGATATATTTTACTATCCTAGAAGCTCAAGTATTGAAAGCTAATAATAAGTTCTGTAGAAAATTATCTATTTAATTCCAAAACGACTAAGACTGAAATTTGACTTTTATAAAAAACTATCTAAGTTGACTAAACTGAACTTTAACTTAAATCTATTAACTGATTATGTTATATTATGCTAGGATAAGATGAAATTAAGCTAGTCTAACAAATTCTAAGCCTCTATGATGAATTTTACCTATCAAATCCTAACAGTGAGCTTATGAGGGGAGATTAAAGGCACTTTGACTTTTTCACTGAATGAAGACAGGTTTTTACTGCTAATATGAGTTATTAGGACCTAATGCAACATGTATCAACAACAGATAACATCACAACGGGTCTTTAGCTCATTAATCGAACAATTCAAACACCGCTTAACTAAGCAGTTTAGAGATTTTTCAAAGCTTATCACGACTTAAGACCATGCAGTGATTTCGACCTTATATAAACATATATTAGGACTAAATAAATATAAAACAACAATATTAGCAATGAAAACTTTAAATTCGGACTTATGCTAATATGACTATTGAAAATGAGATTTTTACTATCTATGAATTAAAAAGAACAAGACACTAATTTAAAGGCTTAAATTCACTGAATCATGCCTAATGAACATGGAAAATCAATTATTAGAGCTTATAACTACCTTGCACAGTGAAATGAGAAATTAGCTAGAAAGGGCTTACAAATGATTCCAAGTGAAAAATGAAACCCAAGAACTGAGAATCAATCCTAATGCTTCCCAAGAAGCTTTAAACCCACAAGCAATCCAAAGTTAACCTGCTCCAGCTTTCTCTTTTCTTCACCATGGATTTTTATTTTTCAATTATTTTTTTAAGTATTTTTGGTATTTTACATTTTTGATACTAGATTGCTTTTAAGGTTTCTAATAGCTTTTATAAGCTATCTAGGAGCTTATGTTAGCTTAAAAGTCCAAGACAACGATTACAAACAACATCCTAACTTATTGAGATTTTAAACAAGAGTGAAATTTTGCATAAACTGGAAATCAAATTGAAACTGAAATTGATTATTGAAAGAAGATTCAAATACACTGGAAATAACTTTATAAAACACTTAAAAGCTTTAAAATACATTGGAGATTAAACTACACTACCTACGACATGTAAGAAAACTAAACTACTCTCCTTTCTTTATTCCTCTGCTTCTTTTCTTCTTTATAGACTTTCAAAAGCATCCTCACCTCTTTTTGATCATTTCCCACCATTGGATAGGTCAAAGTAATCACAACCTTTGATTTTAACTTTTTGGCGCCATTTTTCAATATAGCAGGTTCTTTGCATTAATTGGGTTTGGATTGATGTAGAGGTGGAGGGGGGATGTAATCAAGTGGAGAAACAGCTGGAAAGGTTGAAAAGAATGAGAAACCATCACTGGTATTGCTCAAACAGCTGTGGAGGAGATAGAGCTACAGTGCGCGGTTTTTGGCGCCTTTGACTTCATTTGACCAGATATTTAAAGATGGAGGGGTCCAAAATGGGGGGTTCACAGGTTTAGACAGGGTTCTTTTTGGGTTGGCAGGGGTCTAAATACACAAAAGGGTCTTATTAGCTTATAATATTACAAGGACTAGTTTTGTAAATCTGCCAAACTTGAGGGTTGAACCTGCCAATCATTTAAAGGTTATTACAAGGACCAAAACTGCCAAACTTGAATAGTACAAGGACTATTGTTGATTATTTTCCATTTTTTAAAATGTCCAAGGACTAAAATTGCCATTTTTGAAACTCTAGGGACCAAACTTGTAATTTTTCTCCAAAGTTATCATGAAGGACCAATATTGTCATTTATAAATAGTATAAGGTTTATTTTGATTATTTTCTTATTTTTTAAAACCTTAGGGACTAATTTTGACACTTTTGCAAAGTTGAGGGACCAAAATTGTCATTTTGTGATTTTTAAACTTTAAAGGGTTTATTTTGACAACTTTTGAATCTCATGGACCTAAAATGATATTTTACAAGTTTTTGAATTACCAGGGACTAATTTTGACAATTTTGTAACTTGGGGACTAAAGCGCCAATTATGCAAACTTAATCGTTTTCATCGATTTTGATGTTTTGCATTTAAAACATATAAAACACTTGTTTGTAATATTTTTATCATTTTGATGCATTTCGAGTGTTTTCGGATGTTTTGGCATTCTAACGGTATAAAATGATGAGTAATTGACACTCATCATGAATCATTAAATGGTTTTTCCAGAGACCATATTCGATTTGATCCGGGGGCATTGGCGTGAAAGCTAGACTAACCAATGTCATTACTATATTAAGTAATATCCAGTGGGAGCTAAAAGGTTTATGGATAATTATTAATATTAGTATGACCGGATTCGAACTCGAGACTTGGGATTGCACACATTACGTATGAGAATTGATGTAAATAATTATAATATATAAAACGTTATTATTATTAATTATTAGTCACGAAATAAATACTTAACGGTGGTTAATATTTAACGAGGTTTGGCTAACGGTCGTTAAATGTAAACTTAAAGGACTAGAGATGAAATTATAAGTCGGGAAGGATCTAGAATCCCTTTGGGATTGATTGGCCGATCGGTTGGGGTTTACTAACCCAACCCACACATTAACTTGTCCTCCAAGATTGGTTAACTATAAATACAATCTTATTGTGTTCATTCTAAACCTAATCTTGGTGACTTGCAAACCTAATTTCTCTCCTTCTCCTCTTTCTTTTTGTGGCGGTCGAACTCTCCTTCCCATGGGATTCGATTTGCTTAACTAAAGAATAAGTATTTGGTTTGTTTCGTGATCAAGAAACTAGCTTTTCACATCAAATCGCTATTAATGCGTGTGTACAAGAACGAAGGACAAGCACGCTGAGCTTGTGAATCTTGGTGGTTGATTTCATTGGTGGGTCGACATAGGTGTTGGTCGACATTCACAAACCCTAATTTATTAGGGTTTAGGGTTTCTTGTTCTTGATCCTAATTTGGGGTTTTTCATAAACCCTAATTGCATTGATTCGCAAAAGGTATGCACATACTTTTAATTCGGTTAGTTAATTTACAAGTATTATTCCTATTACTTCCGCTGCATGCTTTGATGATGTTTACTTGTTTTATATAATTGTTATGATTAGTAAAACCCAACACAAGGATTAAAACATTATGGCTTGGATTAATGAAGAAAAGGACCGAATCATTAAAAAATATAACTTGCAACCTCGTCACTAGATTTAATTGTATTTTCGTAATTTCTTTTATGTTGTAGTTTGCTTTGTGTTGCGTTTTTTTTTCGTAATTTTATATTTTTTCGTTGTAACATATATTTTTTTTAATTTCGTTTTGTAATATGTTTAAGAATTAATGCTATGTTTTTTAATAAATGAAGTATTAGTTTTAGTTTAGGGGTTGAATTTGAAAATATTTTAGTTAAATGAGTTAAGATTAAGTTATGATAAAGGGTATTTTTTTTTAGTTAAGGTGAAAGGTAAAGCTGATGTGGCGCTGACGTAGCAGTGAGTTAAACAACACAAAGTTAAGACACCTTATGGTCTAAAGGAAAAACTGACAAAATGGTGGGGGACACCTGTTACTAGCTTATTGGCTTTCCATCACCATCACCATCTTCGCACCGTCAACATCATCGTCTTAACGTGTCACCATCGTCGGCGTTGAGCCTCACACCTCGCCGTCGCCACGCTGTACGTCACACCATCGCCTTCATCACCGTCACACCGTCATCGACTTTAATTCAGAGACATGTATCAGGTTAATCTCCGATTTTATCATCTTTGTTATTTAATTTTAACCTATTTTTATTATTTATCTCATTCAAAAATAGAATTGTTTTTCGACTAGTGTTGACGATCACTTGCGAAGTAAATGGATGCTTGCTGATTTTGTTGATTGAGTACTAAGTCAGTAACTCTGTTTGATGTTTAAAGGGATTATAATCATGTTAATAAGGTTTTGGTAAGGTGAGTTAAGGTCACATATATAATTATTTGAATTAGTGATTGTTTACAAACAAAATTTAGCAATAATTATGACAAACGCTTATTGGAATATCTTTTACAGAATAATCCATTGGGAAATTTATGGAGTATTTTGTTGTTATGTGTTATGAATAATGGTTTGTTTGTTAGATTCATGGAACACTTGATGTTGAGGCTCATGAGGAACACGTTCATATGCTTTTATAATTATCATTATTAGTGTATGTATACCGACGAAGCTTTATTTCACCAAATTATAAGAAAAATAAGCGAATAAGCTTTTAGTATAGTCAATCTCTTAGGTTAGGGGTGTTTTAGATTGCTTACTAAAACTATATATCTGCTTATCCACTCTCTAATAATTTGAACACCCTTTTAGTTTTTTATTGAACTCAAGTGTATATCAATTAAGGACATGGCTTGGGTACGTAAACAGTTCCCATTTTATATTGTAGCTGTAACTTGCAACTTTTTGTAAAATTGTATTATATCTTTCGATTTTTTTTATTTTTTTATTTGGGTTAATTCCATATATACCTAATTTAAACCCTTAAATACCATATTTACCCACCCAAATATCAAAATGACATATATATCCAATTTATACACAATATTTGTCATATATATCCGATTCATTATAAAACCAATTAAAAAATAAGCTTGCATCCAAAATTTTCTATTATACCCTCAATATTCTTAGAAGATCATTGTCATTTTTACATACTCGTCTTTCTTATGAAGCAAACATAATGCAGTTTTATGAAACAAAACCTAGGATACAAGGAAACGTCAATTATACATGGGTTATAAACAAATGGGAGCACAAGAAACATGCATACACCTTAACATCATACCAATCATTGTTTCACCTCACATCTACTATATTTCCAATGAATATCAACCAAGCATATTGAAATCATCGAAGCCCAAAACTAAACAACAATCCACCACAAACAAAATGCATATATACTAACATTTAACACATCGAACATGATCACAAAAGACACACATAACATCAAACCAACACATTATATGAGTTCATAAAGGGCATGATCAACTCACTATATTTGTTCCGTAAATATGTAGATTAAAATGTAAGCAAAATGAAACAGAAATCAAATTATTTTATAATATTATAGAGGGTATAATAGGAATTTTCGGATGCAAACTTATTTTTAATTGATTTTATAATGAATCGGTATATATGACAAATATGGTGTTTAAATTGGGTATATATGTTATTTTGATATTTGGTGGGTAAATATTACATTTAAAGGTTTAAATTGAGTATATATGGAATTAACCCTTTTTATTTTATTTTTTATTTTTTTAAAATTTCGTTAAATGCTCTCTAAAAAGTGCAAGAGGCTGGTGTTCCATTTAAAGCAGTTGCACTACACGTACTCTTGGTGGGCCAGTGGACGCCACTACTGCTAACAGATTGAACTTACAAAATTACTTGTTCATGGTGACCTTGTGGATTAGTGATATATTGACCTTGTGGATTAGTGATATATTGCATCACAATTCAATTTGGAAATTGGAATATATGTATTATATTTTTGAATGTGTGGAATGCGAATTACAGTTGCATGTTTACATTTGTGCGTAGTTGTATTGTCGACTTTCAATTTTAATAAGCGGTTTAGGATTGCAGATTGCAATTTTTTATGATATTTCATATCTGCAGGTATTATTACTGTATTAAAGATAGAGATAATTCCAAAAAGATGCCAACTTTTCAAAGTGTGTTTACAAAGAAGTCAAAAAAGTTGCAAATTCCTCGTTTGGTTATTTGGTGACCAATTTGTATTTTGTTTTACTCGAACTATATGCTTGACCGATGGCTGTGCGAATCTGCGACCCCAAACTAAATGCTCGACCGGCGGCTGTGCGAATGTGCGATCGCATTCAAAATATGACAAGTGGTCACCAAATGATTGTTGAGTAATTAAAATGGTACTTTTAGTCATGCCACGTGTCACATTTTGGATGGGGTCGCACATTCGCCAATCGCACATGACCAAATGGGGAATTTGCAAAATTCTTGAGTCTGTTGTGGATATACTTTCAAAACTTGGCATATTTATGAATTTTTCTCTTTAAAATATATCTTGTAAAAAAGTGAAAATTTATAGTAAAGACGGTTTGAAAGTTGTTTCACCAATTTTGACCATAGATGTTTGTGTTAAACACGACATAGTGAGCAAAACATGTTTACTCAACATTTTATTTGCTCTCCATGCCATTTTGCTCGTGACACGTGTAAGTGGTAAGCAAAATAGTTTGCTCTCCATCCATACCGCTCGCCATTCCATTTTATGAAATATTTCATATGCTCATGACACGTGTAAGTGGCATGCAAAATACTTTGATCGCCATCCATTTTGCTCACCATGCCATTATACAAAATAAGGCATATGTTTGTGGCACGTTTAAGTAGCAAGCAACATACTTTGTTCGCCATGTCATTTTGCTTGCTAGGATTATCTATTTATAGGAAATGTGGTTCTATCTGACATATTATTCTAAAACTTTATCCTAATGTTGTTAAATTATCATTTACTCGTTCAGAATGTATTATAAAAAATGACATCTTATCTGATATGTAATAATTAATCTCAAAGAATCTACTTTTTTGATTCTCATTTATCACAACGGTGGTCGTGGTAGTAACGTTGTTTTGTCAAAAAAGAGTAGTTACAAAAGCTTCAAAGAATATGTTTGCAATAAGTTTTGTTTAGATGCCACTATAGGGTTCTGGTGGTCATTCGCACGACTATTGAACATGCACAACGAAAAATAAACACACAAAGCCATACAGACAGCAAAATCCTAATAGTCAGATCTTCTAATCATGGATATAACTTAATATAACACATAAAAAGGGTGTATAGGATTACTTGTTATTTCTGCAACTCATAAGCTCCTTTGACCTTTTCTATATTATTGTTCACCTCCTTCTTCGTCTTTGATGCTTCACAAACACATATGGGGTTTCTTAGAATATTACCACGTGGACAGCATCATGTATCCACCGGTACTACACAGGTAGAACTAGGGATCTGTTAGGATTTAGAAAATCCGTTAGTTAAAGAGTCGGTCACCTCAAGTATATGTATTCGTTAGAAAGCTCGTAGTCATAGTCAAGTTATGTTAATAAGTAGTTAGTTAAGTAACACCGTGGAGGACGGAAGGGTCTTTACCCATCAGATGCCCGATCCATGACCCGTAGGAGGCGTGTCTTGTAAGAAACTATAAATACCCTCTACCTCCCAAGGTAGAGGGTTGGGCTCATAATATCATTTTTCTTTGTCTCACTAAGTTCCTAAACTCTTCCACTTTCTCTCTCTAAAACCTATATTATATGCCCCATATTTTATATATGTGATGTGTTTATGAAACCAATATGTTACAAATGGTATCAAGAGCCATGGTTTGATCATTCATCTTTCATGTTCTTGGATTTCTAGTGGTTTTCATAAGGTTTTGGGTTTGAATGAGTTTAGAATAGTTTGCATCATTTGGATCATCTATAGTGTTAAAGTTTGGATTTTGATAGTACTTTTATTTTTAAAATCATTATAAGTGTTTAGGTTTTGATTTGGAAGGCTTGAATCGGTGTGGTTGGGTTGCTTTTGGATTAAAAGTGGTGTTTTAGTAAGTTTCTAGTAAGCCATTTGTGTCTCGGATAAGTATTCTAGTATGCGATTTGTCCCTGCTTTTATGCGATTTGTCTCTCAAAGGATTGCTTATTGAAGCGATTTGTCTATATCTGGGAAGCGAGTTGTACACTATGCGATTTGTCTATTGAGACAAAACGACAAGAAAGGACAAAGTAGTGGTTGTACTTGTGCAATTTGTTTGGTTAAGCGATTTGTCTATTTAAGCGACTTGTTTATTTAAGCGAGTTGTCTATTTAAGCGATTTGTCCAGTTAAGCGACTTGTATGTTTAAGTGATTTGTGTGTTTGAGCGATTTGTCTGTTCTAGCGATTTGTCAGCTTAAACGATTTGTCGTTTAACGCGATTTGGGAACAGTGCGACTTGTCAAGTGAGCGATTTGTCTTTTGAGACTTATTGTTTCTTCGTGTTACGTTTTACGGTTTTCTCTTGATTTAGTAAAATCTCGTGAAAGAATCTATTTCCTGGTTTAATCAAAGAGTTGTGAAATCCGTAGAATCAGATTCATGTCTACAATCACCTCTTCCGTTGATGATGATGTACAAGTCTGCAGGATCGACACTCGTCCTCCCATGCCGGATGTAATCGACTATGACTCTTGGGCTCAAAGAATCATACCGTATTGCTTAGGAAAAGAAAATGGGTTAACATACTTAAGTCAATTGATGAAGGACCATACCAAGTTGAGACTACGAGACATTCTTGAAGCTGCTGCGATGGTTCAAGAATATTAGGATTGGATAGACCAAAGACGTATGATGAACCGACATATAAGGAGAAGAAGAGATACGATGCGGACATCGGTGCTTCAAACATCATACTTGTGGTTTACCTAAGGATATTTACAAGTTGATCAATCACAACACTGAAGCTAAGGTAGTATGGGACAATGTTAAGATGCTTCTCTCGGTTACGAATTGACTAAAGAAGGCAGGAGTCTCAACTGTATGATGACTTTGAGAACTTTAAGAGGAACCAGGGAGCTGATTATGAGAAAACTATGTGAGATTCCACAAGCTTGTGAATGACATGAGGAATATCAAAATGACTATGCCAAATATTCACTCTATTCAAAGTTTGTGAACAACATGAATCTCGAATGGCACAAATTTGTCATTGTAGTCAAGTTAAACAAATGATTGAGAAACACCAATTACGAGCAATTGTATGCTTACCGCTTCAAAATGAGAAACATGATGTGTTTGAGCGAATGATTTTGGAAAAGTTCAAGATCAATTCGAGATGCAAGCTCATCAAATGACTCAACTGCATTCTACACTAACGTAGGAATTACCACCAAAGCATCACAAGTCATACCAACTGAAATGGAAATCACAAACTCATTTCGGATCCGGTATAAACCCCGATTCGAGACACATTCATGGAACATCTTGTGAATCAACGGCTCTAATGGTTAAGCAAAACACGAACTTCACTCCACACACCAACAACCATCTTAGAATGGCTTCCAATCTTTACAATCATGCTACAGATTAAAGAAGAAAAGCGTTGGTGCAAAATGTACAAGGAAGACGAAGGAACAAGGAGTGGCGGGGCGGAGCTATGGAAATCTTTGGAGTAGGTGGAGGATATCGGTAATCAGTTAGAGGAAGGAACATGGCTCAAGGTCAAGGGAAGCCAATCAAGTGCTACAACTGTGGTGGAGAAGGACACATTGCGAGGAACTGCACTTCTCCTAAACGTCCACAAAATGCGAGTACTTCAAGGACAAAATGTCTGGTACAAGCTCAAGATAATGGAGTAGTGTTGGATGAAGAAGAATTGTTGTTTCTTGATGAGGAAATGCCAAAACTTACAATGCAGATGTAGACGAACGGCCGGGTGGTATGGGACACAACAATCCAAATGCATTTCAAGTGGCGGTTGTGATGCGTTTGACTCGATGTCGATGATGAACCCTTGACCAAACCATCTTCATTGCTAGCATCTCACCAATGGTCTCTCCAAAGGTTCCTTCACCACCAAAGGCCAGTCCCTCCAAGGAATCAATCATATCAGAGGTATTAAAACTATACGATGATATTGATGTTCAAAAGATACACGACAAGGTACAATCACCTGAAATTATTGAATCAGATATTGAAAATATGGGTAATATCAATGTTGTCCCATATGATCAATATGTGAAACAAGATGAAAGTGAGATTGTACCAAGTGATGCATCTTCTGCCCCTCGATGATTCTATAACATCCGAACTAAGTGCCTATAAGGAACAAGTTGCTATATATGAACAATGTGCTAAGTTTGAATTAACTACCCGTGAGCGGGAGATGCATAACCGGATGCGTACAATTATCAAAAAAATAATTCTAGGAAGAAATGTTAAAACAAGAGTTGGATTCCTTACAAGAAAAGCTTAACAAAAGCTGTTAAGCGAAACAAGAACTTCAAGAAAATGTAAAAGTGCTTAAACAGAATTGGTGCTAAGGAATCAAAATTTTAAATGAATTTTCCAACCTAAAACTTTAAAGAATAAACTTGAAAATAAGTTATGCATACAAAGGAACACCATTTGATCGCTCACATGATCACTAAGCATAGAGTTCTAAGTGATAAGCATAGTGTTGCACTTATAGATGAACCAAATCCTAAGGCTTGTATTAAAGCTAAAGTACTCAAAAGGTAATCTATGATGGAAATGAGATTCTTAAGCCTAGACAGAATCCACTTGTCTTTGAGCAATCGAGGAAGATAGAAAATTAGAAGAAGTCTCTAGAAAAAAATGGATGATAAACTTAAGAATCCTTGTGCATAAAAGAAAATATCACCTTTAAAACACCAAATTATTCTAAGGAAAACTGGATTGCCTTTAATAAGTTTAGACCTCGAGACCAGTGACCCACGAACAAATGTTCGGAAAAAGATCTCGACAAGCAAAAGGTCGATGATTTTATCGAAAAGAATCCACCTTGTAGGAAATTGCCTCCACCACCGTGTATCCCCAAATACACCAATGCATTTAGTGCCTAGAAATCTTCCCACTAATAGCAAGACCTTAATCGACCTTTATGTAGTTTACCAACTATTTGTTGATTTTGAGAAAGCGTGTAAGAAGAGAATCACACCCATCTGGGATAGCGAAGGGAAAGGGTTTTGAACAAACTAAAGAATGCTATTAATCGAGGTCATGCCTTTCTTTAAACAACTTAAGGAACAATTTGAGAGTCTTCAAAAGGGAATGGACACGAGTTTAAAGAAATGAAAAGATGTTTAATGATATGTAATTTGAGGTCAGTATGTATGAACGTGAGCTTAAGAGTAATGAAATTGAGATAAAGAATCGCACATCATTAATGATAATTTGATCTCTCAATGTGTTGCTCAAGATGTTTTCTACATGTTACAAATTATTTTATTATCGCATCTCAATTTCATGAATTAACATTGCATTAAAAGTTTCCCATGATCGTGTCATTGAGCTTGAAACCACAAATTCAAAAAAAGCATGATAAAGTAGAACGGGATGATCATGATAATTTGGTAAAACATTATTCTAAGCTAGAAGTTGAACATTTTAATTTGCAACTAAAATATTGACATCTCAAAGAAAATGTTAAAACCTCAAATATCAAGACATCCTCGGATGTTCCTGAGTTTGATTCACAATTAAAGGGTGAAAAGAACAATGTGAATGGCTCCCAAATGCCTCCTCCTTTAGATTCTCAGTATTCTCAAAACTTTCATCTTCAAAACATCATTAATGTATTACAACAAGAAAATGAGAGTTTTCTAGAAGAAAATGAAAAGGTTAAACGACACTTCAAAGAGTTATATGATTCAATGAAAGTCACTTGTGATAAGAACAATGAAAAAATAACTTCTTTACAAAAGGAAATTGAGAATCTGAAGAGTCAGGAAAAAGGGAAAATGCCACTTGTTTGTGATGAGAATGTTATATCAAAGGCATCTGTGGATTCTAAGTATGATGTGACTGTAAAGTATATTCCTCCTCATCTTAGAAATAACGAACTTGTGTTTCAAGAATATTTTCGTACCTTAAGGATAGTCTAGAATGTCTCCGTGAGATTGTCGAAGAGGATAGCATAAATAAACCACTTGATAGTGAAGTTAGGTATGCATGCTTATATGCCAAACGATATCAGGAACTTTTAGAATGTTTAAGAGCAACATGCCCTAAATCCTTTTGTAAGAGAGATAAAGTCGTTATGCCTTGCTCTATGCCTAGTGTTAAGCATGCAACCCATGATATGCCTTGTTTCGTGTCGAAAGTCAAGCATGTGAACTTTGATGTGCTGCAAGTACTTCAGATCCCAAAGACTTCTAGATCGGGAATGCAAAAGTAGCAAAACCAACTAATGTTCCCATCATTCCCTCTACAGGAGTAATCAGTGATACAAAAGCAAGAGGGTCAAAGCCTCCAGGAAATACAAAGCAAGATAGGACCTCGCAAGCTAAGAGTGATCAATGGATGAAAGTAGAAGACCACCCTAGGAACAATAAGTTTGTGTTGAATAAGACGAATCGTGTTGATTCTAGTATTAGCTATAAGCGTACTGTATATAATTCGAATTCTGTTACTACTTTCAAAACATGTAATGAATGCTTGATTTATGGTATTAATCATGAATGTGTTGTGAATAATTTGAGTAATGATGTCGAATCTCCGTAAAAATGTGAACACTAGAAAAGCAGGATAAGAAGGTCAAAAACCAAGGTGGAAGAGGGCTAGAAAACATTGGAAACCAACAGAAGAAAATTTAGTAATGTAGGCTATCAATGGATACCTATTGGCCGTAAATTCAATCTTAATGAGTTGTGCCCTAAATTATCTAGATCAATGCCCATTAGGAAATAGATGCCTCACCGGTAGAACTATACCTTTAAGAAGTGAACATACTTTGAATAGATCTCTCATTACTACTAGCCCGACATCTACCTCTAATGATATCATTGTTTCTACTGATGTGGGTGCTCCAATCACATTTACTAACCAAGTGGAACCCATTCTTGCATGGGGATCCCAATTGTCGATCATCCATTCTTGTTTGTGTTCAACTGTAGGTCTTTCAAATCGTTATGTGGTACCGGACTCGTGTTGTTCCAAGCATATGATTGGAGATCGCTCATGCTCATGAACTTCGTGAGTAAATTTATCGGACCATTAGATTCGGAAACGACCATTTTGGGCAATTATGGGTTATGGAGATTATGTGGTTGGTGATAGTGTAATTTCCCAGGTATATTATGTTGAAGGTCTTGGTCACAACTTGTTCTCTATCGGTCAATTCTGTGATTCTGATCTAGAAGTGACCTTTAGAAAACATACATGCTTCGTTAGGGAAATAGATGGTGTTGAAATTTTGAAAGGAACTCGTGGAACAATTTGTACACCATCTCTATCGAAGACATGATGAAGTCCTCTCCAATCTGCTTGTTATCAAAGGCTTCGAAAACAAAGCCATGGTTATGGCATCGTCGTCTCAATCACTTGAACTTCGGCACCATAAATGATCTCTCCAGAAAGGACCTTGTAAGAGGCTTACCCAGATTAAAGTATGAAAAGGATCATCTTTGTTCAGCATGCCAATTGGGAAAAAGCAAGAAATACGCCCACAAACCCAAACCTGCAAACTCAGTTACGGAAGTTCTTCATACTCTTCATATGGATTTGTGCGGACCCATGAGAGTGCAAATGATAAATGGGAAGAAATATGTGTTAGTTGTTGTTGATGACTACTCTCGATTTACTTGGGTTAAGTTTTTGAGGTCAAAGGATGAAACTCCAGATGTCATCATCAAACTTATCAAACAGCTGCAGGTTCGACTTAACAAGACTGTTAGAATTATTCGAGCGGACAATGGAACTGAGTTTGTTAACAAAGAACTAAGTCAGTTTTATGAAAGCATTGAAATCAGCCATCAAAGAAGTGTTCCACGTACTCCTCAACAGAATGGTGTAGTTGAAAAACGAAATCGGACCCTTGTGGAAGCTGCAAGAACAATGCTAATTTACTCAAAGGTTCCAATGTTTCTCTGGGCTGAAGCCATTGCCACTGCTTGCTATACCCAAAATCGTTCCCTTATACAAACCACTCATGGAAAAACTCCATACGAACTTGTCCACAATCGAAAACCTGACCTCTCCTTCATTCGTGTGTTCGGCGCTTTGTGCTATCCAACGAATGATGGTCAAGATTTAGGTAAAATTAAAAGCTAAGGCGGACATTGGAGTTTTTTTGGGTTATGCACCAAACAGGAAAGGTTACCGAATCTACAACAAAAGAACTCGAGATATCATGGAAACTATTCACGTCACGTTCGATGAGCTGTCTGGGCAAATTGCTCTAGGACAATCAAGTTCTGGACCCGCATCTCAACATTCATTAAGTTGTCCCATTAGTTCTTCTCTTGTACAAAACCCTCACCAAATAGATTTCATATGTACCTCCTTCGAAGATGATTTGAAGAAATTGTTTGATCCAATGTTTGATGAATACTATGAACCTATTGCTAATGATCGCCTAATCCATCAACAATGGCGCCCCTAACCCATCAACATAGATAACCCTTCGGTTTACGTGTCATCGAGTCAAGAAACGCCTATTGCGGATCACTCATCATCATCATCAAATCCTCAATCATCGAGTGTACATCATGGAAATGTTTCGCAACTATGATGGAGATAACCCTTTGCTACTCCCAAAGATGCTCCATTTGAGAACATATTTGCTCTGAACTAACTTCGTAACCATCTTCATCAGGAGATCCAAACTCGCTACTTGATCCCTCAACAACAACCACATGAGCACCTTAGAAAATGGACACATGACCATCCATTGACAACATCATTGAAACCCTTCTCGTCCAAGATCCACTGTAAACAACTTCTCATCGATGCCTTGTGGTGCTTCTTCAACTCCGTACTATTTAAGGTCGAACCAAAAGACGTTAAAACAACCATGATCAAGACGGTGGTTCAATGCCATACAAGAAGAAATTCATGAGTTCGATCGACTAGATGTATGGGAATTAGTACCGCTCCCGATCGTGCTATGATCATTGCTCTAAAATGGATCTTCAAAGTAAAACTTGATGAGCATGGTGATGTGCTAAAGAACAAGGCTCATTGGTTGCAAAAGGATACCGTCAAGAGGAAGGTATTGACTTTGAAGAATCATTTGCTCCAGATTGCACGATCGAGGCAATCAAAATCTTCTTGGCTAACGCTAGTAAGAACATGGTAGTCTATCGATGGATGTAAAGACCGCTTTTCTTAACGGAGATTTGAAAGAGGTTGTGACGTCACCAGCCTAAATGCTTTGTGAATCCGAGCATCCTACTCATGTCTATCGCTTGAAGAAGGCCTCTACGGTTTGAAGCAAGCTCCAAAGGGCATGGTACGACACGCTATCAAAGTTTTTCTAACTAATGGATTCAAGAAAGGAGCAGTTGATCCGAAATTGTTCACCGTAAAGTCGACAAACACTTAATTCATGTTTAAATCTATGTTGATGATATTATTTTGCCTCAATGACCCCAATGAATGTGACCGTTTTCTAAGGAGATGGGCTCCAAATTTGAAATGTCAATGATGGGACAAATGTCATTTTCTTGGGATTACAAATTTCACAAAGTCCCGGAGGCATTTTTATCAATCAATCTAAATATGAAAATGAGATCTTAAAGAAATTTGGATTTGATTCTTGTGACCCTATTGACACTCCCATGGTGGAGCGTACTAAAGCGGATGAGGACCACTCGGGGATCATGATTGACCAAACTAAATATCGTAGTATGATTGGATCCCGATGTACCTTACCGCGAAGAGACCGACATTCATTCGATGTATGCATGTGATCTAGATACCGTGCTAAACCTACCAAAAGCACCTTGAAGCGGTTAAACGGGTCTTCGGTATCTTCAAGGAACCATCAACATGTGACTTTGGTACCAAGGACACCGGTATGTCACTAACGACCTATGCGAGATCCGACTATGCAGGTGTCAAGATACACGTCAAGCACGTCCGAGGTGCTCGATTTTGGGTGATAAGCTTGTGAGTGGTCTTCAAAGAAACAAATGAGTACATCAATATCCTCTGAGGCAGAATACATAGCCATGTCATCTTGTTGTGCTCAAATCCTATGGATGAGATCCCAATTATCGACTATGGCTATGAATTCAAAAATCCTCTGCATTGTGATAACAAGAGTGCCATTGCTCTCTCATGCAACAACGTTCAACATTCAAGAGCAAAGCATATCGACATTCGACATCACTTCATCAGGGAGCAAGTGGAGAATGGTGTGGTGGAACTATATTTTGTGAAGACTGAATATCAGTTAGCGGACATCTTCACCAAAGCTCTTCCTAGAGAACGTTTTGAGTTTATCCTTCCACGACTTGGTCTAAAAAGTCTACAACCGAAAACATTCAAAAGTCTTCAAGGGGAAGACGAGGAGTAAAGGCTTTTCTTCATCCATCTCTTGTACATAATTATTCATAAAAATAAAAAAAATAAAAAGAAGAAGAAGAAAAAATAAGAAAATCTTTGAAAAAGCCCAAAAATATTATTTTTCCATCTATTTTTGTTCTTCTATACATCTACGGACTTTGATTTTTCATTCAAAGAATGGCACTCGTCTTTAGATAAAGTTCGATTGTACATAAAACTTAAAAAAAAAAAAAAAAAAAAAGGATCGAGAAAATGATAGTTTATTTTCATATCAGCAATAACAGCTTTTAAAAGAAAGAACGAGCCATGCTTAAATTAATTTTGAATCTTCATTCTCGATTCTAAAACAAATGTTTGTCGCCAAAAAGACAAATGTTTCCATCACAAATATTTTTCCTTCTAAATATTCTTCTGAAAAATATTTGTCATCTAATGAAAACAAAATTGCTTTGAAAATAACTCGGACTATATTTTTTGAAAATCATCTGGACTTATCATTTGTCAAAATCTCTAACACTCAATCAACAACTAATGTCATTGATTGAGGGGGAGAATGATTTCAATCAAATCAAAAAGTTATTTTTTTCCAAACAATTGGCACGTAATTGAGCAAGGTCTAATTTTGGATAATCAAAAAGATCAATATTTTTGTACTATTGGATCTAGACCTAGGCTAATGTTGTGTTTTCATAAGATACTTAAGCATGTTTAATCATTGGAGTTTAAAGTCTCTGAATTTGATCCTTATCAGTTAAAAACAACAAGTCACAATTCTCCTTAAAATAAAATTTAAATCAATAGAGATCACAAATCTCAAAGGGTTTGAAAATTGTGATCGGGGGAGAATTTGTGATTTAAATTGGATTTAAACTGATAATTCAATAAATGGTTTTGTAAATTGATCAACAAGATCTCCTCCCTACATATGCCAAACGATTTCAAATTTTCCACGCATATGTTAAGGGGAGCATTTATTTTAAACCATAAGGAATTTAAACATTATTGTTGATACTCTGTTAACGCTTTGGTGTCATGAGCTTAGTACAATAGTAACTACTTGGTTTATGCGTGCAACAACGTAGCTCACTGCCTCTTAAACTTGAAATCTTGTGATCAACTGTTTTACTACTAAACCTATGAATTCATTCACCCTTTGTGTTGACTTTTTAGCATGTTTTATCTCAGGTGTTTGATCTTTACTGCTGCATAACTTACTTTTGGAGGTGCTTGGCAAATGGCATTGGCAAGGTCATAGACAACCCAGATGTATATTGGGACCACATTATTAATATGGGCCTGCATTTCCACACTATTTTTGAATGATGTAAACTTAATACTTGTGATTATGAAAAAATTTCGAAACGATTGAACTAAAAACCGTTGTTTGTACTTTGTGTTGTGATATCAATTTAGTAACACTCATGACTTGTATGCTTCCGCTGCGATCCGATTGGGGGGGGGTGTTACAATAACGGACACCGAAGTAAACTCAAATCAACATCTCCTCCAACGTCCCATTATCTTAACATGTCTTGATTCTTTAACCTTTTTCACATAACTAACCATAGATGGATTGCGGTCTTGGATTGCCATAAGCTGATCACACCAGGTGAACCTAATCTATCTCGTTTCCATGTTCTCGAATTAAATGCCAAGCTTCTCTGAAAGAAAACTCTTTAAATACACCATCTTGAGTTCTCCACAACAACTTATCACATTGACCAACCCTTAGTAATGGAGCATTTACTTGATTTAAAACCGAGTAAAGGTTGTACCATGTTGTAGGCCACGTCTAACCTCCACTAGAAATAACATAATAAACACTTTCTTCAAGATTATATCAAACCAAGCTGAAGCATTGTTGCCATTTCCAAAAACATACCAATAGTAAGGACGAATGATATTATAAATTTGAAGCAATTTACGCCATCCCTAACTCACATTAAAAGCCAATTTAACGTCTCAAAAGGTTCTATTCTTCAATTTATAAGCGGTATCCATTTTACCCACAACGATTCTTAATGAGTTAGGATCTTTCATACACTGTATTGTTAAGGTGTGAGATGGTGGCTGCACTCTAGCATATACAATTTGTAAGACTAATGAGAAATGTAGTCGTTAGATAGAATTGAATGCTTTGATGAATATTAGTTGGTAATAGTTGGTGAATTCATAGTAGTTTGGAAAGAGTATTCATTAGTTGTATGTTGTTTGTTATTTGTTTCATTGTTTGTCTGTTGTTATTTTTTTCTTTTGTATATCCACAAAATACTAGCTTGTAGTTTGATTTGTAAAGATAGTTTGTTGATAAGCAATATATTCACCTTTCACCAAAAATCACTCTGTTCCCGAGTATAAAACGGAAAGAAGAGAGATGGAGAGGGAAAAAAGAGAGAAGTATAGAGGAGAGGAATAAAAAATTATTTTTTATCTTGTATTCCCGAGTTGTATAGAAAAGAGGAGGATGTAAACAAAAAAGGCTTTAAAATCAACTTCACTCTATTTCTTCCCAATTTGGGAAGAAGATTAAGAGATTAATTTTGATGTAATTTACTATCCTTTACTTTCTTCTCTTCTCCTAAAAAATCTCGAGAAAGCAATTTTTTTTTTTTTTTATTATCATCCCAAACTTTTCCCTTTCTCTCCTAAAAATAAACTCGAGAACAGAGTGTAACCAAATGTATTACTTAAAATTAGATAATATATAATTTGTGTTCACAAAATAATTAAAATTTAGATATACTGTGATATATGTGAAAATCTATTGATCGACTAAGATTTATTTGAGAGTCTCGTGCGTACTCAAAGTATTTAACTAGTAATGGTCTATACATTTTACTTCTGAACTCAAATAACAAACTTAAATATTGTTATTATGTATCGTGTGACTTGTTTCAACCGGTCATTTTCAGGTCGCATTCTAACTAGATTTATGTTCATTTTTTCCCAAGTGGCATCCAATTATCAATCGTCGCCGGACAACGCCATCTTCTTCCATTTTTCTGGTAAAACACCATATTTACGAAGAAAAAGAAAATCACTTTTTATGTTTATTTTTTACATTGAAGTCCCAGAAATTTTATTTTTTCAAGTCCAACAACCTTTTATGAACTTAATTAGTGCACAAATGAAAACATTACAATAGCACACAAACAGTTATGGTAAGCGGTTGTGAGAGTCAACAACCATAGGCAACAGCTTCCCAAAAACAAAAATGTTAGCATTAAAATAATGTTTAACAAGATGAAGTCAAAACTTTCTCGAATATTGCCTCATTTCATCTGACTTACTACAACAAAAACTAGAACGGTTTTTGATACTTACACCTTAAAGCGATATATGTTGTAAGTTGTAAGTTTCAATGTTACATAGTTTACAGCTAAAGTGAAAAACCTCCAAAATATTTCTCTATGTTATATAGAATTTGATTCTACAATCAAAACTCGACACACAAAGCAATCGATCAATGTCACAGTAATCACCTACAAAGCAATCAGTGCCAAACTATTCTCTATATGAGGATCCATGATGACCTTTTTTCCAAGCTAGCTCTCGATACCAAGCCCAAAATCTGTAACTTTCATACTTTCCAACTCAAGATGATATTATGAGCATTTGAGATCGTCAAATATCGTGATACACAAAGTCGCAACTTTCAGCCGTTACCAATCAATGTCACTAAGTATGAGACTCATTTTCATTTTTACCGAATCCTCAAATTAAGGAATCTTTTACGCAGCTCTTTGCTCATGTTTGTAATCCTCTTTAACTTATATTGAAAGGTCGCGTCAAAGAATCTACCCAAAAAAAGGATTATTCTAAGACGAGTACACCAAAATGATTTCAAGGAGTTCATTATCAATTAACCAAGAGTGAAATAACCTACATGTTCGACGGCCAAAATTTACAATATTAGAAACTCAAATAAATGTGAAATGGTCCCAGCATCTCTTTGAATCGGGTGTTCTAAGAATTGTAAAAAGACACAATACAAGCCATGTGTCCATATCCAAATTCATAAATGTTGTAAAAGCTAAAAGTCCAAAGCTTCACAGGCGGCAAAACTTCAACATTTACATAGGTGGTTCCTCTTTAGTCATGCTCCCGCCAAGCACTTTTTCAAGAATGTGACTGTTAGGCTATTGATTAACCATTTTATCAGAGTCATGGATATATAAATACTTTCATGTTTAATCCTTTTAACATCGCCTCCCCATGTCTTTCATGGAGAACCTTGATGACAAAAATTCCTTTGTCGATATGCTTGAGCTATCTTTATTGATCCAACTCCTACCACCAAATTTACAAGTCAAAAAATCTGATTCCTAGATAATAATTGGAAGAGTTAAGCAGTCAAAACAGGAGCAATAGGAGTATTGGTCCGAGACCTCTTGGTCCCTTCAACTAATGAAACTCGGTCCAAATGACTTTGGAGTCCCGACCTTTTGCTCTTCCCGAGCACGGGTTCAAAGTTGTTGAACCACAACCTCATCGGGGACCACCGATGGTTCATCATCGAGGACCTCGATACACCAGTGTCATGAGTTCCATTAGGAATCCTCGACTTGGTCTAGGGGCGATGAGAATCTACTCTCATCAAAATCGCATCCCTTGATTCAATAATCGAGTTAATTGAAACATATTCATTAGGTTCAATAACATAGAACCTAAAAGCCTTGGAATGCTAAGCATATCCAACAAAGATGCGATCGATGCCTCTTTCACCCAAAGTCTTTAGCTTTGGATCGTGGAGTCTTACAAACCCTACAACCCCAAACCTTGAGATAATTCGAGGTTGGGTTTCCTTTTAGTCCGAGTTCATAAGGGTAACCTTGTTCCTTTGTTGGGAACCCTATTTAATAAATAGCAAGTTGTTAACATAGCTTCACCCCGGAACCCTTGACTTAGTCCCGAATAGGACACCATAGAATTAACCATCTCCTTGACACCTGTTTTTCCTTTCGTAAATACCATTTCTTTGAGGAGTATAAAGGCGATCGTTTCATGGATTATTCAATAGTCGAAAGTCTTGAGTATCCATGTACTCACCTCCACGCGATAAGCGGTGTTTCCTTTGAGTGGTGTATCCACCGATAGTCTTATGAAATCTTGATAAGCGGTGTTTCCATCGATAAATTCGTACTTCCACTGCAAGTGAAAAGCGCTAGTGGAAAGTATCGCTTATGGAAAATCTTGCTAAATGGCGATTACAACTTCTTTATGACCACGTTTAATTGGTCATGTAACCACTAACGGCATTTCGATGGGTGAAAATATATAGTGATCAGTAAATGTCACATTCATATAACCAACCTCGAACAAAGAAAATTATAGTAGCCTCAGATTTTTACAATATAATGTTTCACTGTATTTTCTTCCTTATTAGAAGACGAAATAGCAAATTTTAATCTTCTGCACAAAAAAAAAGAAGTTTGGAATGGACAAATATATATAAGCTTGAACTTGATAAGAAGAAAGGAATTGAACAGCGAACACACTATGATGGAAGTTTCATATGTGCTTTTTATCGGGCAACTAGCTGTGTAATGGTTAAGTCGTTGTTTGAACTTGTTGGATACGAGGCTGAAGAGGAATCAGCACCAAGTAAGTTATTTTCTGTGAAAAATGCTGGCTGCTTAGGTTTTGGCAATGCACCTTCATTTCCTAACATGAAAACCACCGATGACATGTTTGGCCTGTCTTCAGGACTTTGTTGTACACATAACAAGCCCACTTCTATCGATCTTAAAACTTCCAAAGGATTGCTTGATTCGGCAAAACTTGAATCAATGAGTTCCATTGACTTGTGTTCATTATGCATCCTCCATGTCTGAATATAAATGCAGAATTATTAATTAGGTAGTAGTGGCATGTTAAATAAATTTGAAAATCAAGCAACTTACATGTCCAATAAGATTATTTTTATGCTCAGAATGAACAAATCCCCTATTTCTCTTCCCACTCACAATCTCAAGCACTAAAACACCAAAGCTGAAGACATCTGACTTTGTTGAGAAAAGACCATCTAGCGCATACTCTGGTGACATGTAACCACTATATATAGAGTAATGTTTACAAGATTAAAATAACGAACATAACAAAAAGGGAAAGAATAAATACAGGATGTTGTATCTTACTATGTGCCAACAACTCTTTCGGTACTTGCTTGAGTTTCATTTCCTCCAAAGCTTCTAGCTATCCCAAAGTCTGATATCTTAGGGTTCATGTCGAGATCAAGTAGAATGTTGCTCGCTTTAAGATCTCTGTGGATAATTCTTAATCGTGAATCTTGATGAAGATAAAGAAGTCCTCGAGCAATTCCGTTGATTATGTTGAATCTCTTTGTCCAATCAAGGCATGTGCTTCGCCTTTTATCTGCACAGTGTGTCGGTTTAGTTGTTCGAAGTATCATACGATAGTAAGTTACTACTATTGAATGAAAATTATATGTTTTTGACCAAATATAAACTCGTCTAAGCTTCTGTTTGGCATGTATTCATATATCAGCAACTTCTCGCCCCCCCTGATGCTACATCCGAGAAGCTTTACAAGATTTCGGTGTTGAAGTTTTGAAATGCAGATGACTTCATTCATGAATTCATCAATTCCTTGGCTGGATGTCTTTGAGAGACGTTTAACTGCAATTTCGTGCCCATCTTCCAGCATACCCTGAAGATTACCAATTTTTTTGTGAAAACTGTACAAACTTCAAAGGTATCATTCATATATGTTTGTAATCCAATGGCACGATTATAAACTGTAGATTCAAATTATTGTTATCTAGAATGGATTAGAATGTTGTTATCTATATCTACATTATATTTAGAAAACTCAATGTAAATCAGCTTTCTCTTTTTACCTTATAGACCGGTCCAAATCCACCCTCTCCAAGTTTATTATCGAGTGAGAACATAGCAGTAGCTTTAGCTACTCTAGAGAAGCTAAACAACGGTAGCTCCATGGCTTCCCTCCCGCTTTCACCTATTAGTGACCCCCCTGTATGTTAATACAAAACCCGTCAAACTGGAATAACCTGCTCATAAAATTCAGACTATTCTGAACTATTTTATATAGTTACTACTTCAAAATTATTCTTTCTAATCTTTTTCTATCAATTGAGGTAAGCTCTGCAATTTTCTTACCTTCAAGTTGCAGTGAGAGATGTCTTTTTCTCCAAGCATACCACAACCATGTGCTCAAACTTATCACAAAAATCCCTAAAAAGACTCCAATTAATATGTTCTTGATGTTTGTTCCTTCCTTTTTTTCTGCATATTAACATAGTGGTTGGATTATTCGTAACTGCATATTTACAATACAGAGCGGCGATCATTTGGACCTTTGATTTACTAACATCTCTAATTGTTTGACTTCCTCCTTTTTTTATCCATAGGAAGTTCAATTCAGGTTGCTGTTCAAATGAGTGATGTCATTGAATTCTAATTAGACCTAACAAGAACAGAATCACACTATCTAGGATTTGAACCTAAGACATCAGGTTTATATGAATTTATAATGATGTATATGGCCATTTTCATACCTATATTAGACATTATATTGATTAATTTAGTTGTATCTATATATTTTATAGTACTTATAAAGTACTAATAATTAACTTACAAAGACATAGCAACCATGAAAATAACTAGCAAGATTACATAACATGAAATAATTATGTAACGTTGATATTATAAGTTTTTTTATAATTATTTGAATCAAGTAAGTACAAAGCATAACATATTCAAGTAAGTACCTAATTCTGAGGAAGCCATTCTCACAAATATATCTTGCCCACCCTTCGAGCATGCTCTAATATCTAATAGGTCATTGAACCAAAGCAAACAACCACTTCCTTTGCCCCTGATATCAGTATTTGCATATGCCGTACAACTGCAGTTTTGTAGGCATATTGCTTTACATTCCCTTAGGGACATTATATTGTTAAACCATGAAGTTTGTGTATCTGGCAATTTTATATTCGAATACTTGATAAACCCATCTGTTCCATCTGTGCAATTTAATGGGATTCTCCTCACACACCCACCTGCCCAGTCTCCTATTTCCCATCCTTCTTTGTCGACAGGCTCAAATTTTTCCTCATCCAAACACGAACATAATGTCTCCGCGTCTGCATTGCTGCAGCTACCATAAGCTCCACAGATTTTGTATGTGTCACAAGCATCTTTTGGTAATGTCACAATAGCTTCCCATAGCTTCTTATCTTCTAGCCACACTGAACGTTCTAAATGCCCAGAAGAAATCAACGTGGACTTCGATAAGACAGAACTGTCTACCAGATTAAAGGAAATAAACGCCTCTGTTTCATTAACAACCATATTGTATGTAAAGTAATTGTTCTTGGAGGGCCAGGATGTCCCACTAAACCGTTCACCATTCCATGGTCCATGCCGATACTTGACCTTCAAACCATCTCTTAGTATGAATTGGGGATAACCATGTGTTTCAATGCTCCAGGTGAAATTCCCAATACCTGGATCTTGACTACTCTTCCATGATGACAGATGCCATTCGATGCCTGTTAATTTATCTTCTCCACACTTCATGCCAGGTAGATTAGTATCCGTTGGATTGTCAAAACTTTGCCAGAGAATTTTCACGTGATTTCCATCCATGATGACTAAATTTCCCGTGTCATCAAGCTGTGCAGTTGCATTTCCTGATGATGTTGAGTTGGATGACCAGACTACGTTACTGGTACTGTTCATGAGAACAAGTTTCCCTGAATTAACAATCCTTAACACGTGTCCTGATGATACGCCGGTAAGCGGGTAGTCTCTGTTGGCAACCCAAACCACTGTTTTTACGGAAATTTTCTTATACCAAATACCAACGTACGTGTTCTCCGAGCTACCTGGCTTAAAGAATCCCAGCTCAAATGTTCTAGCAGGAGATACCAGCGTGTCGTTTTCTGTCAAGAAGCTTGAGTCTGAGATGATGTCAAATTCGGCTGAGTAGGTTTTTTCCGTGAGGAGTGAAACAAGCAAGAGAACAAATATTTTTGCTTCCTCCATTAAGAGCATTTCCTTCAATCTTCCAGTTTTTTTCTTTTATCGAACTGAAGTTTTATGTATCACCTACCATACACTGTGAGAAATTGGTGGCTGGAGTATTATTCATTTTATTTAATTATCACTTACCGTAAGCTTGGGGTTAAGATCAACAAGTCTTCTTGACAAAATGTCATTTTCAAATGAACCCACAAAACTTGTACGTAATATCCTAAGACGAAGGTACTTGTGACTGGTTTGATAGCCACATGACAAGTTGCCAATGCAATGCTAGTCAAACATACTATCATGCATTTTATATATACCATAATAAATATTAGATAGTTGGTGGACCTAAAATCCTTTTACGTAATTACACAAAAACATAATTCAATAATCTCTATTTGCCAAGGCTGTCAAAATCGAGTCTTATAAGATAAAGACTAAATACATAACTCTCCCCTCCCTCTGGCGATCTTGGTGATTTGCGAAACCCTAAACCTCTATTTTCAACCTGATCGATCTCCTATCTTCTTCTACACAATCTTGATTCAAGCTTGATTATATCGTGTATGATCTTGCTTAAATCATAGACTGTCCCTGTTGATCTTGTCGATCGATCTTGTTACTTGCTCCTGGGTTTTGTCCATAATCGCAACTTCGGGTTTCTTGGTTGTGTTATTATTTATTCCTGATCATTATCTATCACAACTGATTTGACATCATTAATTAGTCATGGGTTAGTTATTGCGCATATCTGGATTAAAAACCCTAGTTGGTAAATTAGGGTTTTACATGTTTAGTTGGACGATCTTCTTGTGTTTATGTGTGATTGTAGTGTGCAAGGGTTCTGATTTGCTGTGATGTCGATGCTGGGAGAGAAGGATGACAAGATGCCATGTCAGTGGCTAAAGCAAACATCGCCATCGTTGACGTTAATGCTTTAGAAGTCGGAATGCAACCATTTGAGGTGTCGAATATGGGAACATAAGTGTTTCTCACCAAGTAGGCTAATAAAACATTGTTTGGACTCGAATGGGAAACGCCGGTGTTTCTCGGGAAGGACTGTCACGATTCGTCTACTTTGGCTAGTAAAATTAGTGACATTGAAAAGCAATTTTAGAGGGAAGCTTGTATTAGTGGGTGAAGATGGGCTACCATTAAAACCTGTTACACCAGTGGAGCCGATTCCAGTTGTGTCATGTTCCTATGGTAAAGATGCTGCTGGTAGTTCGCATGGTGTTATTAGTGGTGATGATTTGGTTGTGGAGCCGGTTCCACATAACTCTAATCCGCTGGAGGATTCTACTCAGCCTATACTTGCGTCATCTGGTACTGAATGGAGTGTTGATGATGGAGATGTTGAATTATCTAATCCGAATGGTCCACATGGGGATTCTAACAAGTCTCATAGGTCTGATAAGGTTGATACGAATGCACATGGGGTTGTTGGTATTGAGAAGGTTGGTGTGTATGCTTTAAAACAACCTTCTACATCGTATGCTGGTGTTACTTCTACTGAACCTAAGAAACACACGTCAAACTTTCGTAGGTTGGAGTGTAGTAAGAAAGCTAATGGTGTGGATCTTTCTGTCCCGATGAAAGTGGTTGAAGAGGTGAACACTAGGTTTGAGAATACTTTGTATGGGTATTTCCTTGGTCAACGACTTGCTTTTCCGTTGTTGATTACTTTTACGCAATGCGTGGGCTAAGTTTGGTATACAAAAGGTAATGATGAATGCAAAGGGGTTCTTCTTTTTTAAGTTTAATTCGAAGAAAGGTGTTGATGATGTTCTTGAAAACGGTCCTTGGTTGATTAGAAATGTACCTATTATTCTTAAACCATGGACATTGAACACCAACTTACTTAAAGAGGATTTGACCAACATCCCGGTTTGGGTTAAATTCCATGATGTTCCTCTTGCTATGTTTTCTGATGATGGCCTTAGTCTCCTTGCCACATTGATAGGCACGCCCAAAAGGTTAGATGCTTTTACTAGCCAAATGTGCAAGGACTCGTGGGGCCGTAGTAGTTTTGCTAGATGCATGATTGAAGTGAAGTCGGATGCGGTGCTTAGGGACAACCTTCTTTGTTGAGATACCGTTACTTGATGGGTCGGGTTCGACTATTGAGAAGATACGGGTTGAATACAGTGGAAACCACCTCATTGTGATAAATGTAAGATTTTTGGTCATACTCTTATTGAATTTCCTAAAGTTGTTGAACCTCCCTCGACTACTAAGCGTGTTAATGATGGTTTCAAGACGCTTAATACCAAGAAGAAGGAAAGCAAGGTGGGTCTACTATTCCGGTCAAGGAGGGTTTACTAAACTGTTGTGGGTAAGCAATTTCAATATCAACCCAAAAAGACTCATCCGAACCTAAGAAAGTGGAAGTCACTAAGAAGAATGCTTCTGATGTGGCTAGTTCGAGTGGAACAAAGATCTCTACATCTAACCAGTTTGATATTCTTAATATGGAATATACGGATGCTTTTGGTATTCCTTCTAATGAAACCAACAAGGATGTGGATTCTGGTCGTACAATGGAAGTTAATGAGGATAAGTCTACTAAGACAGGTACTACATCACAAGAACCCCTTGTGAGTGATTTGAAAGAGATGGAGTCGGGTCTGGCTCCTAACTAGTGATTCTTGTACTCCGCCCGCCCCTTCTACTAAGAGAGTTAACCCTTTTTCTAAAGTGGGAGAGATTGTGGTTTCTGATTCTGAAGATGAGGTGGTTGCTACCCCATTTGATGAGTCTGCTAATCTATTCGGTGGTGGCCAAGAGTTTGAAGATGAGTATGATGACTATGACTACGATGACTATGCGAATCAGGTTTATGATCTTTCAGGGAATTTGGATGCCTTTAATGCCATGCATGGCACCAAGCTTCAAGGTCCTAGGAAGTAATTTTCCTTCGTTATGTCCTATGTTATCATTTGAGTAGTGGTTTATTTTCTTGTTTAGAAAATAGGAAGTATCTTGTTATGTAAGCTTTATGCCTATGTAACGGGCTGAGATATGGGATTTCACTCATATCCATTGTACTTAAACGTTTTTTGGTTAATATATTTACCAGGGTGCAGGATTACTCCCCTTTACCCAAAAAAAAATCGAGATCTTATCTAAGATTATTTTTGGTTTTGCAAGATCGAGATCGTAAGATCAGGGCCGGTCCTGAGATTTCGAATGCCCTGGGCAAAATGTTAAAATAATGTCGGTACTTGAAGGTTGGCATATAAACAAACTTTCATAAAACAACTATTAAGTTTAATTTACTTTGTAGGTCAGTTCAAAGTGCACTACAACATAAAAAATAACTAAAAGAATTAGAACACGTTCGTGTCATATTTGAAATTTATATATGATCAAAAGTAGGAACATGGTACAACTCATATTATAAATATGTATATGTTTTATAGCGAAATAACTTATTTTACTTGTGATGAAACCAAGTAAATCAATCAAATATCTTACATATATTGCTATTGTACTAAAAGAAAACATTATATATTTTGTGGTGCAATTTTTATAAAGTAAAAGTACCATAAAAGATAACATAATATAGAATAGATAAATGAAAAATGAAAGTAATAAAGCTAAGAGGTCTTAAGTGAAATTCAGTTGAAATTTGAAGATGTATTTTTGAAATAAATTCATTAATAAGCACATGGACTAAAAAAAACACAATACAAACCGTTGACATTAGCTTCTTCCTCATCTGACGCTTCCTTCTTCCTCCCAAAGTCCGGCGACATCTCGAGTTCTTTCTTTTTTACTTTTTCTTAACTAAACTAGAGGCACAAAGAAACAAAGCTAGTAATACTTTCAAAAACTTATTTGTTTTCACATAAACGATCCACAGGGCCAAAAACTTGATGCCCCCTCTCTGTTTGATGCCCTAGGCTGTCGCCCGCGCTGCCCATAGCCAGGGCCGACCCTGCGTAAGATCCTACCAATTTGTCATGTTTTATAAACAAAGGATAAATGAGTCACACTATTTTACATTCTATTCACCATCAAAGATAAATTCATATAATATCCTCTTGAAAATGTCAAAGTTCAAATTTCAAACACTAAAGTAATAGGAAAATACAAAGAAGTCAATTTTCAATCTTCCAGTCATCGGCTACTCCCGATGATCCTTAGGGATCCTAGTTATTTTTGCTTTATTGTTTATTAATTAAGATTTTGTTTTTTGTATTCAATTCCTAAACTCGAAACCCTAGCGGTCACAACGCACAAAATATGTCGAGTTTCCTTCAATCAACTATATTTGTTTTCTTTCTCAAAAATCTGTTTTCGTAGTCGAAAATCATTGTCGTTGACAATAAAAATTGACCACTAAATTGCCGCTCCCTCATAAAGGCAAATGTAGGCCCCTACATAATAGTATCATAAGGAGTAGAAGTTTTAGAGAGAGAAAGTGCAGCTAGAAAGAGAGATGGTGAAATAAAGAGATGTGGAGAACTTTAGAGAAACACAATTATTTCACACATGAAATGAGTCTCACCTAAGTCAAACCTTGCAAATGAGGGGACTTACGCGTTTTAAACATAAAGTGGAAGCCTCATGGGCTATTGATGGGCCTTAGAGATGGTTTGGATTTGGATTGGAAACATAAGATACATTAGGCTAACATAACTTATAACATATTAGATTAAATAGTCATATCCAAGTCCAAAATCCTATATACTAATCTATATACTAAGAAATTACATTGATACAAGGTTCATATAAATAAATGACCATCACTTCTATAGAGCTAACAATCTCACCTAAGGGGTGGTTATTTATGAATGATTCATCTTCAGTCTTGATACTTTAATCTTGAATCTTCAGCACTTGTATCTTGATCTTGAACCTTGTTTGTAATAGACTTGGAAGACTTCTTTGTTCTGCTCATGCTTGTGATATTTCAGTTTGCCTTTGATCAACATCTTCACTTGATATGTTGTTGTGTTCTTTCTGATATACTCATACCTCTTGTAGGTTTTTATATTCTAATCTTTACTATTGTAACTTTCCTTATATCTTCTCTTGACTTTGACTTGTTCTTGACTTTAAATTTGGTGTATCTCTTAGTCTTGATTATCTTTGTCTTGAACTTGTTAAGGAATGATCACTTGAGTATGAGTATGTGGAGTTTGAAGATGTTGACATATATGGTGGTGCTTCAGGAGCAGCAACATTAATCATTACCTGTCACAAAAAATGTAGATAACAATAATGTCAGGCCAATCAATCACCGTAGACCTTTTCTTAGAGAATTGTTCCACTACGATTGTTCTACTGATGAATGTCTTGATCACATTCACCTTGGTCAGGCAAATCAGCCTCAGAATCCCGTTAAGGAAAGTTATCAACACATTGAATAAATCCAAGTATAGATCTACGTCATCAAGATTCGATTCGTGAAAGGAATCTCCTTGGTAGGGTTTCTGGCTCTAAGGGTTTGGATATCTATAACGGATGCATCCTAAGACACTAACAACGCTTTTCGAATCTTCCCACTTGCCGTTACCTGAATTGGATTCCTCAAGTTAGCTAACAACAATACAAGCAAGAAGCTGGAGTATACCTAGGTATCACTCCATGACTGTAGACCGTTTGAGACATAAGTAACCACCATAAAGAACAACCATGCTTAATCCATAAAGGACTAACTAGGAGACCCACTGTTAGTGTTGTTTGATGTTAACACTAGTAGGATTGCCATTCAATCATCATGAAATAATAAATTATTACCACTATGAATGTTCTGGCAAGATTACTAAGATTTGTGAAGAACTCTCGTACAATTTGTGTTTTTATTGATGAACAACAAGTCTATGTATTTGGAAATTGTGTCCTAAGGAGATCCTTTGTTGAATCTCATGACTCTAGACTTAATAAGTGCGCTTTGGTTTTGGTGAGTGGAGGCTGGAGCAGACTACCACTTTTTCAATATCAACACATCTTGGAGTGAGAGGTCGATAGATTACGTGTTTGTGTCCGTGAGAAAATGAAACAAGAACCTTTTAAGATGAAATTCATTAGCTAGGGAAGGGTTTTTCAGTGCATCACTGGGTCCATGAGTAGCTGGGGAAGGGTTTTGTATTATATCACTAGGTCCTTAGGTAATGGAGAGGAGGAGTCTTCTTGAGCAACACTTTAAAAGATTTTGAAAACACATTGAATAAAATTTTCTCAAGCTTTATATACCTCTTATAGATTTGAAATTCCGTTTGAGGGTATTTTGAAAAGATAGGATTTGTATTTTTGAATATTCATATCTTTTTATCTTCTCATTATAAAGAAGTTTTATTAAGATGATTTGGAAGTTCGGTTTAAGAAAACGTCTTTATTTTCAATTTTCGAGAAAAGTTATTTGTTATTCTTGACCCTCTCATTATCATCTCCCCGTCGCAAATAATGTTACGAGGGTTGCATGAGGCCCATAGATCGTACCACTCACCATTATCTACTGGTATTTTTTTGCACCAGTGATACTTCCTTTTGGATGGAGATTGAGGGTACAGGTTTGTATCACTGGACCATCCGTTAATAACCTGCGTTCATGATTCATCTAACTCGAGAAACTTTTCAGACCATGTATTCCAGTTATGACGTAACTCTGAGGATGGGTTACGGCGTAACTGACTCCTGTCAGTATCATCAGCATCTTTTCTTCTACCACGCTAGACCTAAAATCAGTTAATGTCAAGAGATTATGATTCCCAACGAACTCGTTTGTGCCTATTTCCTTAATCGGTAGCTCTTCAATTTTAAACCGTTTTTACTTTCTAGCCCCTCGTTACGCCGTAACTCATTATGGGAGTTACGGCGTAACTGCATACTGCCGCCGGCTCTTGCATCAACATCCGAATTACTTGTTGAAAAATGGAAATCATCATCCATTTTGGAGAAAATAGCCTTGCACACCACCATAGGTTTGATCCCCTCAGGTTTAGTGTTATTTTTCTTCACCTGTTCACTAAGTTTCTGCACCATTGCTTCTAGGTTTTCAAAGTTGTGTCATGGGTGGAGAGACTTTTATTTTTATTTTACTGGAAATTTTTAGCCATTCATCTTGTTCTTTTTGTTTTTAGGCTGAGGCCTCCAGAAATTTGTTAATGGTCTCTTCAATGCTGGGCTTTCTTTCCCCGAAAGGCCCACGGTTGTAATTTCCGGGAGCTACTCCACGATAGCCATTACTGCTTCGATAGTCCCCTTGAAAAGGTCGATTTTCACCATATTTTACTTCTTCAATGTTGATGTCTTCGTCAATGAGAGGACAGTTTTTGGTTAGATGTCCCCCTCCACAACTTTCACAACCAACTTGGATAGCATGAACACATTCTCTGAGCTTGAGCATGTCCCGACCAAGATTTTCAAGCTTGGTAGTGATGGCGGCAATTCCATCAAGATTTCCGCCTAGGCTTCTCTTGCTTCCTCCATCGTGCCACTTTTGGGAATGATCGGCCATTTTTTGGATGGCTTCAATGGCAAGAGTAGGAGTCATGTTTGGAATCGGTCCTTGGTAGTCCATCATCTGTCTTGTAGTTACGTCGATACCTTTGTAAAAGATGTTGACCTTTTGTTGGCTGTTCAGGTCATGAGTTGGACACTTGTAGAGGAGATCGTTGTATCTATCCCAAGCTTGATACAACGTTTCATCATTATCTTGTTTGAAATTATGGAATTCCATGAGCTGATTAGATATCTTGAAGGAAGACAATATCTTTGGATGAAGTACTTCTTTAGGAGAGCCCATGTGTCAACTGCCTTGGCAGGCAATCTTTCAATCCATCTTCTTGCTCTCCCAGTAAGAGTCATGGGGAACACCCAGAGCATAACATCGTCATGAGAAACACCACGAATGTTGAAAAGGCTTGCGATGTAAAAGTTATTCTCAATGTGTTCATACGCATCTTCGTCCCTGTTTCCTGAGAAAGGGTTAGCTAGTAGCTCCCTCATAAACTCCTCTTTAATCTCGAAATGGACATTAGCTCCAATTGCTGGCCTTACGAGCCCTGGCCCTTGTTCTTCTCTTGTCAACGCCAAATATTCCTCAAAAGTGAGTTCATCAATGTTAACAACTTTCATCGTACCTGAAACTTGAAAAAAGATCGTGAGAAATTGAGAAAATTCAAAACAAAACAAAAATGAAAGACTTAACAAAAATCCTAATATAACTCCCGGCGATGGCGCCAAAAACTTGATGCGAGTTTTCTTGACTGTGTTTTAATATTTATAAGTGTCTCGTTTACCTATGGTCTACTTATGCACTAACGGGCAGTGTACCCGATCGTGTGTAGTGTAGTAATTGGTAAAACCGAGGTCGTCCCAAGAGATATGTGAGCGGATTCTAATTAAGTCTAGGTGTCACAGGTTTTAAATGATTATAAGGTTGAAATGATTAATTAACTAAAAGACGAGAAATAAAGAAAGCAAATAAAGGCAAGAGTTGTGATCAATAGAGGAGAAGTGTGCTAACTTAGTTATTCATCCTATCAAATTATGTTCACGTCTAATTACTTCTAATAGCTTCAAGTGGGGGTTTAGGTCGCTAGGACAACATTTGGTCAGTTTGTCCTAACCTATCAGCAAAGGTTTCCACCGAAGATCAACCTACTACCCTTTAAAGTCCAGTTGTTTTTAGTCCCCTAAGCCAAGTCATTAAGTTCCACTACATGCAAGATTCATAACAATGAGTGGCCAGGCGCTAGCATCTTAGACACTCATCCCTAACTTCTTAAGTTCATCCAAACGGCAGGTGATCATTTGGTCAGTTCGCATAAGCGAAGAAGGGTCGTCAGTTGGTCAATTCTTACCCTTCCCACTCAGTCTACCTACTTAGGGTCAGTTGGTCAATTCTCCTAAGCAACTAGACACTACCACCATTCAAAACTACCGAAACAAGGGTAGCTACCAACAAACTATGCTTGCATACACTAGAAACAATTATACATAAGCAATGTAAACATAAACATAACAATTAAGGAATCATAACTAGGCTAGCACCAGAGGTGCTTAGCCGATCATATTAAATGAAACAATCAATTCAACATTTAACATAATGAAATACATGAATTGAAAGTAAAAGAAATGATAAATCGCTAATGTTTATCGTTAGGAAGTGATTTCTCCCTTGGAGATTGCTCTGTATGCTCCTCAAGATCTGCCTTAAGTCCCCTACTCACGTTATCTGCTTTGTGTGTGGAGTGAATGATGTGAAATGCAGAATTTAGGGCTGGTATTTATAGGCCAAATCTAGTTACGGTGTAACTTAAGTTGAGAGTTACGTCGTAACCTATATAAATCTATAATAATGCTCTAGATAAAGTTGGTTACGGCGTAACACATAGAATGAGTTACGCTGTATCTTCAATATACGTTACAAAATCATGATTACGCTGTAAACATTGGAAAGAGTTACGGCGTAGGTTGTAGCAGCATGGAACATCATTTGACCTAATTAGTTACGGCGTAATCCTAAGATGGAGTTACGTCGTAATCTTATGTTGAGTTGGTCTTCTAAGTCACGCTTTTGTTACGGCGTAATGTGAGAGAGGAGTTACGCCGTAATTACTTCATAGTGGGCATACTATCATATATTGTGGAAAACTAGAAGGGGGGGTTGAATAGTTTTACCAATTTAAAACTTCCTTTTAAATATTTAGATCGACTTATGTCAATCTATTTGATTGTTTATGTTGGACGTTGATAGATAGATATATAAACGTGTAATGAAAGATAAAGAGTAAGAAGCACATCACCACGACACAAGTATTTATAGTGGTTCCGCTACAAGGACACCTTCCTTGCCCTATTCCACTCCCCGAGTCACCTAATCGAGAGTTTGTAAACACTACACTAACTCCTTATGGCGGAGAAGCCTTCACAACGCCGCTAACCTTTTTCGGTACAAAGCTAAATACCGAGTTCTTTCACACCAAGGCGAACCACACCTAACACAACGTCGCCTACCCTTTATATGGTGCTAGGCTAACCACCGAGTTCTTTCACACCTTAGGAGAACTAATCCTTCACAACGCCGCCTATCCTTTATTAGGTACTAGGCTAAGCACCCGCTTCTTTCACACCTTAGGTGAACTACACCGACACAACACTAACACAACACCTAATCTCAAGGAGATCTACTCCTTGTATATAAACAAATACATATATGTATAACGATGCACCTCATCGATTATACGACCTAGGCATTCTTCCCAAATGCTACTTGATTTGATTATTTGGCATCCTTCACTAATGCCTTTGACACAACGCTTGACACCCTTCACTAATGCCTTCGTCTTGACACCTTTAGCATCTTTCACTAATGCTTTCATCTTGACACTTTCGGCATTCTTCACTAATGCCTTCAACCCAACATCTATGGAGAAAGGAAGAACTATCAACAAGATAACCTTAGTAGTCTTGATGATGACGAAGCATGGCAACTCATGGACTTTGAGCTTGCACGTCTTCAAGAGGTGGTGATCTTTCCTTTAAGAGGAACCTAGTAGATCACACAAAAACAAAAGACAAACTACATAGATCACTTAGATCTGAGGTTAGAGGGTTAGAATTCTTTGGGGAAGTTTTATGTAAAAAGCACACATAGAGAGGAAGAAATGGCTCTCTATTTATAGAGGAAATTCTCTTACATTTCCTCGGATCCCACGGATCCCTACCACAAGGATCCGCTAGCACAAAGCTAGGGATCCGTGGTCCGCTCCTCTTTGCCCATGGGTATTTTTGGTTAAGGGTCATGGGTCATGGGTTATGGGTTGATCCATGGTTTTCTTTCTAGATACAATGTATCTTAAGGATACAATGAACTTGGTTAAGTGGTATATATAAAACCGTGGGTTATGGGTCAAAACCATTTGCTAGTATTTACCCATTTACTATATACTTGTATTTACCCAATTTAGCATACACTTTGTTGTAAACACACAGACCTTGATAGATCTTAAGCACTCGGAGATCGTTAGTGTTGCCTATGTAATCACAAGCAAACTAATAGAAGATCTCTACAACTCGTATTTTATAGCGGAAAGTAAATACAAGTTATAATAACTAAGAACTCTTTGATCCTCTATGGATCTTTTGATTATAGAAACTCTATGTTTCGGATATTTTACAAGACTTGAAAGACTTTTTAAAAACTTATCTATTACAAACTTTTATGGTTCCTTTTATAGGCAAGAAACCTCTTGTTACTCACGAGCGTTTACAATGTACGCTCCTAATACAAACATAGACCAAGCATGCATCTAGACAACCATGCAACTAATCATATTGTTTTACTAATCATATTGTTTATTCTGAGTAAGCTTTATATAACACGGTGCCAACCTATCTTTCATACGGCTACGACTTTTACTACATCTTGAGCTTCTCTCCCACGTGGATTCGCACTTTCGGTGTAAAACACGATTTACGCTAACACTTCTCGAAGTATAACTTCAAAGTAATCCATTCTTCTTGGCGAAACTCTTGGCGGATACTCATCGCCAGATCCGATGAGTTTACCGTAATTCCCAACAATCCTCCCCTAAGCGGAATTTGACTAGGTTAAGTTCCGGTTTCCTTGATAGATCGTTAAAGCTGCTGAGGATTGTCTTGAACATTAGTGACAAAGATTCGAAGAAGAACATCCCTATGATGATTGAGCTGTGATACACGGATCTTTGCGGAACATATGACATCATGTACATCAAAACATATAAGTTTCATACTATTCTCATCACTTCCGGGTGTGTTAACTCCTGTGAGAGGTGAATCATTGAAATTAATGGGTTTGATGTCTCTTCCAATAGTCATTACTCTTGGAGTAGCGGATGTTTGAGTTCGAAAACTATGGTACATTGATAACCATCGATTTAGTGGCAAACCAAAGAACCATAGAAACGGATTTGACTTGTCTTTACCTGTAGCCGTTTGCTCATGACTAGTTAATTCTTAGTATTGGTGAATTGAGAACCAAATATGGAGTCAGTTGCCTTTACCACATCCCATATTCATGTGGGCTAGCCAATTCTTGGATTCCAAAAGGAATAGACCATGGTGAATTGATGACCATACAACCCTCGTGATTAAGCATGGGTGGTTGTAGACCCTATGATTTTGAGCAAACCATTACAACTATCAACATTTGTTGTGTCTTTACCAAAGTCATGTACCTTTGGACTAGCTAACTCTTTGACATACACGAGGTATATCGGTGAGTTAAAACCATCGAATTGTACAACAAACAAACACGCATAAAAGTTAGTTTTTTTTTTTTTTTTTTTTTTTTTTTTTTTAACTAATAAATTGAAAAATAACACAGAAATTGACAAATAACACAAATAACACAAACTAAATGTAACAAAACAAGATAGTGCAGAGAGTACCAAGTATCATGATAAGGATGAGAATGAGGCTTATTGCAGTTGTAGAAGTTGTGTCTTGATCAAGCCCACCAATGTTGAAGCAGACAGTCTTTCATTGCCCACTGGATCTGGAGGAATCTCCAATTTCTGACTAAGCATCTTTTCCATAAGTCTCTTGGGCAATGGATACTTTCGTTCAGCAAGCATGCAGACAGTGATCCCACTCTTAGTCTCCAATACATGTACACGAGGGAGAGGATAGAATCTCCAGGACGCAACCTTCCACCGATGTGAGTTCTCCCAAATGGAATGTGCTTTACTGTTGGGAGAATGAGAGTTAATCAGGACTTGAAGATCTCCCGGTAAGAACATCCCAGAACCTTGTGGTTCCTTGTTGCAGTAATGGGAGGTAACAAGAGTGTATAAAGTAATCAAATCTGCCATGTCTACCAAGTGTAGAATTTCCTTGTAAAGGTGAATTCCATTGAAGTGGAATCACGCCGATGTATGACATTCATCTCATCATCTTTCGATTCCATTTGACCAACACATTTTGATCTTCCTCGGGAAAATCGTGTAGAACCCTCTTTAATGAAAGTTGAGTTATCAGCTTCAAGATCCACAGGAGATCTTTTGGCCATTCTCTTCTTCCTCCCACCAGACTTATGGATTTCCCCAGAGGGAGCATTTTCAGTTTGAATATTTGTGGTAAGGCTTGAAGAGGCGAGAGGAGAGTTAGATGGAACACCTTCACGTAGTGCATTCATCTGTGAAGCATCTTTATTGCCCTTTATGTTTTTATTTACGAGATCGCTTCCTTAACTCCGAAGTTTCTTGTGTGACAACGATTGCCACAGATGAAGTGGGGCAGATATATCAGTGCTTGGAGAATTGGTAGATGGTTCAACGAGATGGACCCTTGTCGATGAAGAAGCAACTTGAAGTTGCTTGACGAGAATATTGGAGATAATTCCTTGGTGGAGCATCATCGGACTTGAGTCTTTTGGCTTCTTGAGCAACTTCATTCTCGTAATCCTTCTCAAGTTGGTAGAATGTGTTGAAGATGATGATTTGTCCTCATGATCGATTATATTTATAAACAGGACATGATCGGAAAAGCCTTGACTTGTTTCATTGTTAAGCGAGTTGTACATCGAGCATTGATTTTTCACCACCATTCTCATTTCGACTTTAGTAGGAGGTTTCTCTTTGTTCTTCCGAGCTTTGATGGCTCTCCTTTGCGCAATAGCTTCTTGCTTACTTTGTCTTCGAGCCATCATTTGCTCCACATAATTGTCACCGAGGAAATCTCCACCTAGTATACTTTGAGCAAGAGAAGGTCTTGAAATGACTTGTCGAGTTAGAACATCCAGTGTTCAGCAGCATCCGAACCCGCATTGCATCCAGTTCTCTTCTTCTCTCGGGAGTTAAAGATGAAAAGTCCTCTGTTTTAAGTTGATGAGCCAATACTTCACTTTCCTTTGACTTCTCAAACTCGGCCTATCTACTTGCTTGACCTAGTCTTTCCTCCTCACTTACAGTGTCCGGACCAAGCTCATCTTCGATTATTACATCTTTCCCTTTATCATCGGGCTTCTTAGCACACTCATCTTGATTAAATCAACGCGGGAACCTCGTTAGTAATACCCAGTCAACATGTTGATGCAGTTATCAACTGGAGTGGTCATGGCAACAACATCGAAAGATCTGCTGAAGGTGAAGGGCCTGTTGTTTCTTAAACTGATGAAGATTGATTAGGATCCGAAGATACATCTTCCAATTGTATATCAGCAGATGCAGCCTTGTCAACACCAGGTTCCTTTGAAGCTTCAGAAGAAACCTTACTTAAATAAGATTTCTTTCTTCTTTTGTAAAGAACAGGTTCCTTCTTCTTTGAGGAAGCAGCAACTAATGATGAAGGATCATTGAGAGAAACATCAGCCAACATATCCAGAGACTCAAAATGAGGTACTTCTTGTTCTTCATCAGAAGAAACCACAAGCTTCCTTTTGGAGCCTCCTTTAAGTTTGTCCTCTAATTCCTTGACTTGATTCTGTAGTTCTTCAATCTTATTACCAAGAGAGGACTTGGTCTGCGCAAGCTCCTTTTTCAGACTAGACACCTCAAAGACATACCGTTGACAAGAGCATAGACGGATGAGAGTGCAATAGGGTCCTCGGCTCCACCACCCAGTTGCTCGTGGTAAAGGGAGCTTCATTGGACCTTCGGAGAATTAAGGTCATGCTCAAAGTGAGGAAGATCTTCATTGAGAGGATCCTAACGGGACTTGGTGTGGGTAGTCTATTAAGATCGGACTCATCATGAGTAACTAGTGTGGGTGTTGGATGGGACAAGGTGGTGGTGCGGAGCAACATGAGTTGCTTCAGCAGTTGATGAGGGCCTCATCTATGTTAACTAATGGATTACCATCGGTAGCAACGGTGAAGAAGGAGGATCATGAGCCGCATTCTCCTCATCGCGACCTCATTACCTTGAGGCAACATGGCTGCTAGCAAGGGATGATGTTCCCCCTGAAAGTTAGTTCTCATGGTTGCAAACAATTTAGCAGTTAAAGTACCTATGGGATAAAAAGATTGAGCTTGGGTAGTGGTGTCTAGAATCATTTGTAGAAACCTTGGGTACATTAAAATTTTGGCCTTTTTCTTTTGAATATTTTCAACCATGTTTTCAAAAATATACTTAGAAAAATTGAAAGTTATCCCTTGGGAAAGACACACAATACCATATCCCAGTTGAGTAGAGAACTGGTCCCATCCTCCTGACTTGTTGCTTATGCATTGAAGCAGTGTGTGAACCAAGAACCTCCACTTCGGGCAAAGTTCCTTTTTCAGCCACATATCAGTCCTTGTACCACGATAGCCAATTGCCCTTAGCCCTGTAAGTACGTCTTCCTGATTAGAGTGAAATGCTCCATCAGCATCTTCCAAGTGAAGCTTCCTTCGAATAAGGTCCTCTGACACTATGTGCTCTGTTCCGTCAATCACAGCCCTAATCTCTATCTCATTCCTTTCTTCAGCAGATTTCCAAAACTGAGTAACTAGTGATTCATATATCTCATTCGGAGAATGAGTTAGAGCATAACAAATCTTGGACCTTTTCAAGAATTCCACCATTGGTTCGTACAATTCATATCCCTTACCGTTTCCCAGAAATGCAACTTTGTTGTGATCATGTTTAAATCCAAGAACCATGAGAGATATGAGTTTTTAGGGTTATGTTTCTTGAAGTGGTGAGTGTTTGTGGATGCAGGATGAGAGGGAATTGGATTGATTTGAAGAGAGTGATGGTGGAGTGATAGTTTTTTCCCAAATTATAGTCAAAGAAAAATGGACCATTTGGTTGACCGTTCTTGGCGTGTATTGCATCTTTGACCCAACCTAAAATAACACTTCAAGAAACACAATCTCTTTGAAGTTATAACTTCAGCAGAAACCATCAAAGATACGAATATCTTCGGTAAGTTTCTAGAATTACTGTGCCACCCACTTGCATTAATACTCATTGATCCTCGAACCCGTCTATAAAATGATCCCAATGCCACTTATCTCTTCATCAAGATCCCTAAATTTTTACCACAAACCCTAGATGTCAAAGTAAACCCCAATTAACCAAATTGTACCATGAATACCAAACCTGAGATCATAGATCTCACAACCTCATCATCATCATCTTCTTCATCATCATCAAGTGGTGAATCAAACCCATGGCTACATTACTTTCCTCAACCCTATCCACGACCAAATAAATCACCCTTTCTCCCTTCTTGAAGATGATAGTGTAGTGAATCCAAGTGAATCTGCTGATGATTCGATGACTCCTATAAGGAGGAACATCATACTCCCAACCTCCAAGCACCTCGGCCTTAACAAAGGCATCGTGCGAGAATCCGCCACTCCCAAAGATGAGAGGTGGTTCTTGGTCTCATCGCGCCATCAATTGGTGCATCAACACATCGTATAATAGAAGGGCTTAGAGAGGTGGATGGATTGCATTTGGTTGAAATGCATAGATGAAGCACACAGAGAGGCGTTATTTTCTCCGTCATCATGCGTGGTCATCGTCATCATCAACGTTGTATCAATCCATCCTCCATTTTGGTCCTTAGCATCTTCGTCGTGCTGGTCATGCATATCCAGCCATCTAGATAGACGGAATGGGTGGTTATGCAAGACCCACAAAAGCAAAGCCAGCATCTAACGCATATCCAACATTCACTTAGATGTTGGAATGGATGATATGCACTAGATTAGGATTAGCTTAAGTGTACAGCTCGTATCTTGAAGATGCATTTGTAGTAGGTTGACTTTATGTAATGGTAAGTCGTAAACTGCTTTCTTGAATGAATGAATGAACAATTTGACTTCAATTTCTTTTCTTGATGTTATAACTTCGGTGGAATCAAATTGTTTGCTTGATGCTTTTGATTTCAGAAGAAACAAGCAACAATCTTTTAGCTATTTTGACCATATATTAATGAACCACACTTGATGAATCTGATCTTGATCATGGGATAGGCAGACTGCAGTCCAGACAAGGAATAGACAAAATGCAATCCAGACAACTGCAAAATAGACACAAACAAAACACACAAGAACAACACAAAGACTAACAAACTATAGAATTATTAGACAGTTAGTGTTAGAAAAGAATTATGAAAAACAGAGGTTTAAATGCAAATTAAAAAGATAAAATATATTAAATAAACGCTATCACTATAGGCAAAATGATGTTTTTACAAACCTAATGATATAAGAAAATTTATAGAAAAAGGAAAACTATTTATTGAAAAATATGACACAAAAATATCAGAGTTTGCACAAATCCTCCCACAGGCATATGCCTCCCCGAGGCCTATGCCTCCTTTAAACTATGCGGTCAAGGGTTTAACATTCCAATATTGACCACGAGGTGTTGAAACCTTGGTCCATCAAACGCTTTTGTTAACAAGTCCGCCATATTATCATCAAGTATGAATTTTAGCCACTTTTATCAAATGTTTTTCATATCGTCTCTTATAAAGTGGTGCACGATTTCAATGTGTTTTGTTCGACTATGAAAAGCGGATTTTTGACTATGCAGATGGTACTTTGATTATCTATATGAATTGTAGTGTTCATGAAGTTGTACCCATAGTCCGAAGAATTGGTTTTGAATCCAAAGTACCATCACGAAATTTGCGTGACAACATACTACCTTGATGGTTGAGGCGGCCACAATGGTTTGTTTCTTGCATTGCCAAGAAATCAACCTCTTGCCAAGAAATTGGCGCCTCCAGGTTATGGATCTTCTATCCGGTTGCACCGGCATAATCAACGTCACTATATGCTTCCAACTTTAAAGGAGACTCTTTGGGTACCAAAGGCCTAAAGAGGTTGGCCTTTGAGGTACTTAAAGATCTTCTTGACATTGAGATGGGAAGTAAGTGGAGTGACTTGATGTCGAGAACAAACACTCACAAAAAGCGTAATATCGGGCCTTGAAGGCGTTAGATACATCAATGAACCAATCATGGACTGTCATGCGGATGAACATTCACAGTAGATCCGGTTCATTATTTGCTTTAGTCTTTGAAGCTTCATAAGGTGTTGTGAAAGTCCTAACACCTTCCATACCAACTTCTTCAAAATGTCCTCACATATTTATCTTGTGAGATAAAATGCCATCTTGTTTCTCTGAACTTGGAGACCCAAAAGAAAGTAAGCTCTCCCATAGCACTCATTTGAAATTCACCGTTCATTAGTTCCTCAAATTCCTCGCACCAAGCTTCGTTTGTGGAGCCAAAATAATGTCGTCACATAAACTTGCACAAGAATGATGTCCGAGTAATTCTTCTTTAGGAGCGAGTTTTATCAATAGCACCTCTCCTATAGCCATGCTTGTGAGGAATGATGAAAGCCTAGCATACCAAGCTCTAGGTGCACGATGTAAGCCATAGAGAGCTTTAACAACCTTGTAAACATGATGTGGGTGATCGGGTCTTCAAATCCCTTGGGTTGAGTGACATAAACCTCTCTTCAATCTCACCATACTGAGAAAAGCACCTTTAACATCCATCGATATACCATGAAGCCCATGTAAGAAGCATAAGCCAAGAAAATTCGAATGGCTTCAACTCGCAACAGTGCAAACACTTCATCATAATCAATCCCCCTCCTCTTATCGAACCCTTGAGCCACTAATCTTGCTTTGTTTTGATCACAACTCCCGAGCATCTCTCTTATTTTTGAATCCACTTTGTCCCAATGGCATATTTGCCATCGTGAGTGGAACCAAGATCCAAACCTGCTTGATTGTGAAATTGTTGCATTTCTTCTTGCATTGCTTCTAGCCACTGAGTCGTTAAGAGCTTGAGAAACACTTGTTGGTTCCACTTGAGAAAGAAAACAAGCAAGCAGACAATGCTTGAAGTCGTGTGATTGTCTCTTTCTTTGGTTGGAGACATAAGAGAGAAAAGCAATCTGTTCAAATTGAGGACTTGTTATAGCCCTTGAGTTCTAACGGTGCGGAAGATCACCTATGATGTTGGATTGAGGATGAGCAATGTTGATCCTCCGAGTAGCGGAGGGCTAACTTCAATGGATGAATCAAGATTAGTGATAGTTGGTTCAAATTCAAACATCATAAGAGGGTGAAGTGAAGATGCCACTTTGGGTTGATGATTTCCAAGATCGAGGGTTTTGGAAAGCGTGTGTGAGGTTCTCCAAAGTCGAAGACACTTGAGAAGGAACATGAGAAGAAGCAGCATAGCCTTGAGATTTGTGGATGGTAGGTGTGGCGAAACATCTTCAAGAGAAACACGGTTTCTCTTGACTCCTTCATTAGCAACCTCTCCATTCGGTTCTCTACTTCAAGCTTAGCGACAAATTCTTGAGTCGAAGCCTAGCAAGGTCCTCGACATAATGGGATTCATCTTCATCACTCGTATCAACAATATCCTTGGAGGTGGTACGCAATATTGTTAGGGAGAAAGAAGGCACAAGTATAGGTTGCTCATCATCTTCAAACTCATTTTGAGTCATCATCTAAGGAACTGCATTGTTAGTGGGAGGCGCTGAGGACCTGCATTTTGGTTAGCCAAATGTCTAGTGTAACCCAAAGAATCGTTAAGTAGTCAAGGTCAAAAGACCACGTATGACCACATCCTTGAACATTATGCTTATCTTCCAAAATCTCGGGTTCAACGTCTCCTCTATCTTCTTGGCTTGCAAATTGTACACCTGTATGCCTTACTATGAGTGAATAACCCACAATATAACCATCATCGGACTTTTCATCAAACTTTCCCAACGGATCACCGGTGTTCGAATGGTCACTTGACAACCAAAAGGTTTTAGGTAGTGAATAGCGGGAACCTTCCCAAAGAGAAGTTCATATGGTGTTTTGAGTTGTGGTCTTGTAATAGAGACCTGTTTAGCACATAGCACTGTGCCAACGACTTGATCCGAACATAGTGGGCGGTTTAGAGTCGCAAGCATTGATCTTGCGGCCTCTATTAAGGTCCTATTCTTTCTTTCAACCACCCCATTTTGTTGTGGGGTTCTTGGATTACTATAGTCTCTTTTATACCTTTTGACCCACAGAGGTCTATAAGAATAGCATTTTTAAACTCTGTCCCATTATCACAACGAATTCCTTAACGTTTTGTTCAACCGATTTTCAACGAGTGATGAATTCGATCAAGACTTGAGATGTTTCATCTTTGGTTACGAGAAAGAAAACCCAACAAAATCTGCTATAGCCATCGGTGATAACCAAATGAAGTACTTATGATCAATGCTTCGACTTGAGTTGGACCAAACAGATCCATGTGGAGACAAGCGAAGAGGTTCGATAATGATGCTCATAGCATTGATAGCTTTGTAAGAGGCTACGTGTTGTTTTCCTTTGTTGCAAGCGACACAATTATGATCATTGGTGAAAACTTTGGAGGAAGACCTTCAACAAGACTCATTTTAGAGAGTTTGTTTATGGTCTTGAAATTCACATGAGCCATCCTCCTATGCCATTTAGTAGACTCATCAAGAGATGCTTTAGCCACCAAACAAGTGAGGTCACCACCGTTGAACTTCATTAAGGTTGAATGTGTATAAATTGTGAGTTCGAGGAACTTTCGGCATAATTGAAGTTTCTTCGGGAGTTTGAAGTCTTTAGACAAAGACAAGACATTCATTCTCGAGAGAGAACTTTGTTCTTAGTGTCATGATTTGTGAAGCGGAGAACAAGTTGAAATCTTGAAGTTCCTTAACATAGTACACATTTTCAAAATCGAGATGAGGTGTCTTTATGGTCCCTTTCCTGTGATACTCCCATCACTTCCTCCAAAAGTCACATTGCCACCTCCTTCTATAGGAACAAAATTGTGCATCATATCTACGTTTCCGGACATGCTTGAGGCGACCACTATCAACAATTCCAATATTCTTATGCTTAAGGGGATGATCCTACAAACAACAATACAATATATACATAGTTAGTATTCACGAGAGGTTCAAGTCATTCTTGACTTGAACACCTTATGGATCACGGTGTAGGCCATGAAGATTTAGAGGATCCACCATTGTTCTTGGTCCTCCATTGATGATTGGGTCCTTGCGGTCCAAGAACAACTCTTGAGGACTTCGAAGGTGCTCCATATCCCATCCCGGCATACATAGAGTCAACATATGTAGGCCAATAACTATGATTAAAGTATGGGCTAGTTGGTTGCACATAAGGCACGGCAATGAACTTCTCCAATGAGAGTCGTATTAGCTGCTCGTGGGACATAAGGTGGAATATTATCAACATTGGTCCACTTAGATTTGTGTTTACGGTGAGTAGCACATGCACCCAATCTTTGCTCATAAAAATCACAATCCTTAATTAAATGAAATTTACTTCCACATACAAAACATGTCTTCTTCTTGGAAGATTTATTCAAATAGGGAGATGTTTGATTACATGAAGAAGTACTTAAATCGAAACATTCAAGGAATTGTTTTAACAGATGATTATTCAAAGATTTAAAGATAAGTCTTGAAGAAACTGTCTTGGAAGTTGATTCCTCGTGACTTCCTAGAAGGCTTGTAAGTAGGCGGGGTGCGAGGCTTGGGTGTAGGCTCGAGGCTTGGGAAGGTCGACTTCTCATTTGAATCACAACTTTCATAGGAAGTAGACCCTTGATCCGATGAATTGTCCTTTGTCGAGCAAGAGACAAAGTCATTAGATGAGGTATCGAGTCCAGCAAGTCTTTGACTTTACGCCATATAGATGATGTGATCCATCAAAGTCAACAGTGATGGATAGGTCAATGGGCATAAATTCACCTCTAATAGGTCCGAGGACGACATGCATTTCACCTTCTTTAACAAAGTTAGCTAACTTTCTTTGGTGTGGATTCGACCATCATACTTAGCTTCTACTCCTACATACTTTTGAAAGCCTAATCCTAAGCCGAGGTTCTTGATTGATATTATAGATTTCTCTAGCCGATTATCACCGAAATTAACCATTCCTTATGTCTAGCTATTTCCTCGACTAGTTTTCTTTAAGCTCTAGGTTCTCGATACGACTTCATCCTTTGCTTTCTCGACAGTTTTAAGTAATTATTTGCAACTTCTAGATCAAACCGTAACACCTTTATCTTTTCTTCATAAGCTATTTGATTCTTTTGAAACCATACTTTTGTCTTTCTCTTGTTTTAATGCTAGTTTATGAGCTTCATTTTCAACATAGCATTCATCAAACTTAGGTTTCATAGCATCATATTCTTCTTTAAGTTCATTGTATCTTAGACTACAACCAAATATACTGATTGTGTACACGAGATAGTCCCATCAAGGCAAACTGATCATGCCTTTCATCCAAGTACACCTTGCCCAACAATCCAAGCTTATCGGTATCATGAGCTTCCTCATTCATGTGTTCATGTGCGATCCAGTTGACTGTTCATCCATGGTAAGGAGCTGTGAAGTTCCGACTTCTGTTGTTTCTAGCGATAGGAAATGTAGTTAGCTCCATCTCCACTCTTCTGTCTTTGCATTCCTTGAGAAATGCCCCATCGGTGGCAAGTGAAACACTTGACTTTTCTCCTGTCAAAGCGGTGGTTCCTTTCCTTGAAAGCAAACTTCCTTCGGACTTCTCTTCAAACCTTTTGATATCCACCGCGGCAATGCCACCGCATTTTAGTTTCATCTCCTCCATTTCAAGTGGGTCCAATCGATCAAAGTCTTCATATGCAAGATCTTCTGAGTATCATAATCACCACAAATGAATGAAGAACATCTTCCATCACACTACTAGTCTTAGTTTGGGAACATGGTGGAGTGGGACGAGTGTTACGTGGTGGAGTGCAAGATGATGGAAAGTAGTTGGAACTAGGAGATTATGGAAAGTAGTTGGAACTAGGAGCATGTACCATCATGTTGGAGTGAGATGTCCCAACAAAAGCTGCATGGCCAGAAGAAGATGTACGGTAGGGAGTTCGACATCGTGTTCAAGAGTTACGAGTCATTGTATAGCTCATCAAAGGTGAGCATGTCCAACCCACCTTTAGCCTTGAGGGCAATACTTACATGTAACCATGATGGAGGCAAAGATCGAAGGAACTTTGAGTTGCAGTCATCATTATCAGGTTTTGCATTCAGCTGGTTTAGCTGACTCAAAATCCTATGGAACCTGTCGTATCCCTTGTGGATCGTTCTTCTTCGGAGATATTAAAGTCTTGAAATTGTTGTCTCAAGATAGACTTCCTCATTCTCTTCGATTCTTCATTTCCACGAACCTTGCTTTGAGAGCCATCCATATGTCCTTTGCATCATCCATATGGTGAAAATCGCACGGTGATCTTCGTGAATGGCTTGAAGCAAAATAGTTTTACTTTGTGCTCTCTGCATAGCCAAAGACCTCTTCGATTTTGGGAGGAGCCATGATAAACTTCCATCCTCGTCGGAATCATTTTCTTTAGACATTTCCTTTCTTCACTACCTCCCATGATTCCAATCAATATTGGAAATCCAGTTTTCCATCTTCATAGTCCAAAGATCATACTCTTCCTTTTCAAATAAGGAAATTTACCATTCTTGTTTGAAAGACTAAGTCGTTGCATGGAAGTGGTGTTGGTGTTGTTTGTGTTGGTGACTTGGTTTCATTATCGGATCCGGGCATGGTGAGTGAATGTTTGGTTGTATGGGGTGAGAATGGTTCTTAGTATCGTAGAGACTTTCCGAGGCTCGATACCACTTGTTGTAAACACTGGAGACCTTGATAGATCTTAAGCACTCGGAGATCGTTAGTGTTGCCTATGTAATCACAAGCAAACTAATAGAAGATCTCTACAACTCGTATTTTATAGCGGAAAGTAAATACAAGTTATAATAACTAAGAACTCTTTGATCCTCTATGGATCTTTTGATTATAGAAACTCTATGTTTAAGATATTTTACAAGACTTGAAAGACTTTTAAAACTTATCTATTACAAACTTTTATGGTTCCTTTTATAGGCAAGAAACCTCTTATTACTCACGGCGTTTACAATGTACGCCCTAATACAAACATAGACCAAGCATGCATCTAGACAACCATGCAACTAATCATATTGTTTTACTAATCATATTGTTTATTCGAGTAAGCTCTATACAATCACGGCGCCAACCTATCTTTCATACGGACCGACTTTTACTACATCTTGAGCTTATCTCTCTACGTGGATTCGCACTTTCGCAGTAAACACGATTTACGCTTTAACACTTCTCAAGTATAACTCGTCAGAATCCATTCTTCTTAGAAACTCTTGCGAGATACTCTTCAACAGATCCGGAGTTTCTAGTAATTCCCAACACACTTAGTTTTACCCATTTTAGTATACTTAGTTTAAGTATATGTTTAACCCAATATGTAAACACTAGTTGTTGTACATATGTATCTAAATCATAAAATCACTTATACTTGTTTTAGTGTTTTATGTGAAAGCGTAAGTGTGTTAGAAAACTATTAACTCAAACTATTTACGTACTCTATTTGTTTCGTTAAAATGATTTTATATTTGTTATCGACAAAACATTAGAAGACCGTAAAATATAAATAAACGTTTTCATGGCTTATTTGTATTAACAATCTCCCCCTTTTTGTTGATGACAAAACATAAAATTATTTTAAGTTAAAATCTAAAATTCGTAAAAGTTTGAATTTGTAGTTTTTTACTTTCTTCTACCCCTTTTTGTCGAAAAAAAAAGTGTTAAAAGAAACTAACACAATTTTTATAAGAGAAAAATGTAAAAATGTAAAGAGAGCAAGTGGCGGAATGGTACTGTCTTAACTCCCCTTGCGAGACCATCCCTTTGAAAGGCGTCGAGGACATAACGTAAAATAAACTAATTGTGTTTGCAATTAAGTTTGCAAATGGTTCGTCTAAGTGGCGAGAACATGCCCCCTTAAATATTGCAATGTTGCAATGGGGTGTCATGAAGTGTAACCCAAAATAGGATTAAGTTTGCAAATGATTTTGCAATGTCATTTGACACAAAGCTCCCCCAGCTTTATGGTGTCAATATCTTCATGTGTATTTTGAATAACTACAAAACAAAGGTTAGAAAAACAAGAGTATAGTGCATAATTTCTGCAAAAGAGACTCAAGTTAGTAGACATTTGTGCTTACATACCACGGATCCCACGGTTCCCTTCAAGGAGGATCCGTCTAGTTATCTGGAAGGGATCAGGCTATCATTCTGATTTCTTGCGGTGAAGAAAAGTCAAGAAATGCTATTTGATGGAATGAGATATATTTACAATATAGCAATCACAACACACATAATAATCATAGCATATAAGTATTCATTCAATAAAACAAGAGATACACAACCAAATCTCTAAAAACTAAGAGAATGAACTTTAGCCATATAAGTACTACTAATACTAATCTCATTTCGGGATTTAGAATGTGACAATGTGCTTAAGTCTAGGGATGGGTGGACTTGTTGAATTGATCCAAATTTGCAAGAAGATGATTGAACATGAAATGTATCTCATTTCGTACTTCTTGAACAAGTCCTTGAGTTTTAGACAATTTGGAAAATATTGTCTTGGTTTGGCCCGAAGGAAAAAGGATGTTTGAGGGGCTCAATGTGTTTGAGGGTCTTCATTTTGAGAAGTAGGAGAGGTTCTAAAATAAGGGTGGTAATGGAACTTCTTCCATATGATCAAGGTTGTTCCTTGTCTCCATGATGGGCTAGTTGGTGTTGTAGGTGGTTCCGATTCAATGAAAAGGTTGGTGAATGGGAGGTTCTTGGTGATGAATGAAACAATGAATATATGTTTGGATGCGGAAGAGGCTCATTCAATGAGTGTAGTCCATTCCCAATGAATAAAGGTTTTGATGGCTTGCTAGAACTATCCATGTTAGGTTTGGATCTAGATGATCCCTTTTCTAGTTGGAAAGATTTGATGCTAATCCTTGCGGTTCTCTTAGCTTTTGTTAGATGGGTTTGATGAGGTGGGATTCTAGAGTCATTATCTCTAATAGGAGATGTTTCGGTGGCTGAAATTTCATGGATCATTTGGCCCTTTCTTTTGGATGATATTATGTTTGAGGAGTTGTTGCCAAGGGCTTTAGTCATGGTGATGAAGGTGCTAATGTGAGCTTCTAATTTCTGATTTTTGAGAGGTAATTGAGGATGGTGCCATAAACCTAAGATTGTTTGGTTTATAAAGAGTAATTTGAATTTGGGAATTAAATTCTTGACCACTTAGAAGACTAAGCATGCTCTTGAGGTTTTGATCAGCTCTAGGAGAATAATTAATGTATGCTAAGAGTGGTTAGAGAACCAAAAGGTGACATGAGTTTGAATATAGAAGCTGGTTTATGCTCTCTGCATCTATGGATCTCGCGGATCCCTATCTGTAGGGATCCACCTGGTTAAAGACCAGGGATCTGGCTATCAGACAAGGTCTAGGTGAAATTATTATGCTTTTGTAAGGTTTGATATTAATGGATTACGAGGGTTTGACTTAATTTTGAAGTCTTTAGCTGTTGGATATCTCAAATCCTTAACCATAACAAGTAATGGTGCTTAATGATGGTTTTGGCCAAGAACATTTGACCTTGGGTAATCTAACTATATGTTTGACAATGATTCCATTTAATTTGATGAGGAGAAATGGTGATAACAAGTCCTAGAAGTCAGATGATGTCCTAATAGGTTTTTACTAAAATCCTTAAAAATAAGAAGAAATGAAAAGCTAATTTTTGACCCTAATTTTGATTAAAAAATGATTAAGATTAATTTGCTAAAATTGAAAGATATAGCTAACTAAGTGCTATCAATCGTGATGGATAATGTGTGAGTGTTGGAGCGGAAATATGGTGGGTTTTGACTAGTTGAAAAATCAAGTATATTTCAAAGATGTATCCTTGATAAGCCATGGATGAGAGTGAAGTTTTCAACTATAAGATAAAGACTTAGTTGGCTCTAGTATCTTGTGTTTGACTTGTTTGAGGTGATCTAGTAGATTATTTTGAAGTATCTAAATCTGTATTGTATATCAGATACCACGGATCCCACGGTTCCCTTCAGGGAAGGATCCGTCTAATATAAATGTTGGGATCCGCCTACTGCAGATCGAAGGCTTTCAAGAAATGTGCAATTTGCACTTCTTAGTAAATGCTTCTCGTAGTTGTTTCTATGGGGAATAAATGCAAGAACACAACTAATATAATTAATAACAAAGTAGGAGAACTAAAATTCCTAAAATGAGTGACGACCACTCCAAGAGGTCGTAAAATCTCATTTTCCAAAACACAAGTTAGGATGTTTAGTGCCAAGGTATGGCAATACCTACATACTACAAGTATAGTTTAAAGTGTTTACAAACCATTGTTTGAGATTGTTTATCATACACTAGATTCCTAAGGTCTTACCTTTCTTTTCCTCCTTCACTTCTTCACCCGTCCTCCACTCTTTATCGAACTATCTTCACTTCTTCTTCCTCAAGAAATTGGTGAAGCATTTGAAAATTCCCTTGGTTTGTTGCCATTCAGGTGATTCATTAGGGATGTTTGGCAATTGGTTAATGTAGTCCAAGGGGTCAAGATCGATATTTTCAAGTGGGTTGCTACTACTCCCTTCACCTCCACCTTCTCCTTGCCCTTCCCTTTCGTCCGAGGAATCCGTGGGTGGGTGTGGCCTCTTGCCTTCCACCATAAACCTTGTTGTTCTACCCTCGGTTAATGGTACCATAACCTTATTGCAGAAGCTATGATCCAAGGATTATGGAGAAGGGTCTAATGCAAAGATGAATTTTTCAAGACGGTTTAGAAGCATTGCATATGGAAGCACCATCTTATCCATGCTTCTTACACTTGCCATTCTCTTGATCTTGTAGTAGGCAATGTTGAAGTGGGTCTCGGTCACAAGACAATAGATCATGAAGCTTAGACATGCGTTAGGGTGATCCTTGTTTCCTACTAGACACACCACATTCTCCCTTATCACATCTTTCCATTTTCTATATAATGCAAACATCTCCGAAAGCTCAATTTGAAAAGGATCCCTATAGATCACTTTCGACTTTCTAGTCACCCTTGAAGGAGATTCTCTTGGCATAAACACGGTGTCCCTTACGGTGGTTGCTTCCGGGATTATTGTGTGATAAATGTCGTGATGATCAACCATAGAGTGTAGCTCCTGCAATGACCATTCATTTGAATACATGCAAACACCATCAGATGGAACCCCTATTATTCTTCCAAACTCCTCAAGTGAAAGAGTGTACTCATGTCCATTTATGGTGAATTCAATTAAGATGGACCCATCATCATTTCTAATTATACCCATAGTCTTGTAGAACTCAAGCACAAGACAAGGCAAATTTGTTCGTTTATATCCAATAAACAATCAAACCCATCAAGTATTTGCAAGAAATGATGGATCAACAACTCTACCTTCATGAAAGAGTCTCCTTCGAGCAACTTAAAGGCTTTTCTATCGTGGGACTTAAGCCATTTTCCTATGATACATGGGTATGTAGTGGGCGGTGTCTTGGTAATCTTGTTGCTTGTTGCTAGGCATGATATTCCTAAACAATACAACCCAATGTGGTGTTAATGATGAATAGTAGCCTAGAGGGTTTGATCACAATTTTCTCTCATCATCTTTGTTGAGTTCAAGAAATGTGTTTAATTTGTATTAACAATGTTAATTCTTTGATTTAGATTATCTTAGAAAACAATGTGGTGACAAATTATAATAAACCCATTTGAACCCAACTATTAAAGATGAAGAAATTGTAATTCTAAGAATCAAGGAATTAGAATAACAATGTAGTGAAGATTATACTTACACAAGTGATTGTTAGACTTGAGATGAATGATCAATTTGCTCCTATAAACAGTACCTGGGTTTTTGTTCGTGAGTCATTGAGGTGAGTATTATTGTGGAACATCCACAGTGATCATTCTTGATCATATACTGTCTTCTGTTGCACGGATCCTGCGGATCCCTCTCATTTGGGATCCGGCTAGTGTAAACCGAGGGATCCGGCATAACAGCAAAAATCAGCTCAAACATTCCTTGATAACTAAGGTTTGGGAATTCTAAAAAACCTAATGTTTTGGTGTTTAAGGTTCTAAAACTTGTGATTTGAGGTTTTTTGAAGAATCAGTACTATTCCTATTAGATGAGGTTCCCTTTTTAATAATTAGTCATAATTCTTGGGAACCTTTTCAAACATTATAATAAAATCCCATTTTATTATAACATAAGAAATTTCACATGAAAATTTATAGACATAGATGAAGTGTCAATAAATTCTTTGTGATGAATAATGATAATGGTTATCAGATAACCAAGATGTCATTATTACGAAATCATAGTGTAGTTTCTACAAATAAGTCGAAGAATACTATTTTTGATAATGACTTTAATATAGAAAACTATTAGAACAATTACTAATCAATCATGCAACTATGATTTCAATAATAAAATTAAAAGCAAGTGATTAGTAATCATACCTTGGCTAAATATTCTTTTTGCGAAAGGAAATATTTAGATAAGTTCTTTATTACTCAAGTATGGATAATGCTTTAAAAAAAATGTTAGAGCATTCTATCATTGTCCAACAATAAACAATATAGTGATTTTAAAATATGATGAAGATAATCCTTCTTTGTAGTTTTCAAATATACACGGATCGTATTGAGTCTTTAAAGTACGGTATACTTTAAGAAACTTGGTATGAAGCTACGATGCCAATTGTGGAAAACTAGAAGGGGGTTGAATAGTTTTACCAATTTAAAACTTCCTTTTAAATATTTAGATCGACTTATGTCAATCTATTTGATTGTTTATGTTGGACGTTGATAGATAGATATATAAACGTGTAATGAAAGATAAAGAGTAAGAAGCATCACCACGACACAAGTATTTATAGTGGTTCGGCTACAAGGACACCTTCCTTGCCCTACTCCACTCCCAGTCACCTACTCGAGAGTTCGTAAACACTTGCACCAACTCCTTATGGCGGAGAAGCCTTCACAACGTCGCTTAACCTTTTTCGGTACAAAGCTAAATACCGAGTTCTTTCACACCAAGGCGAACCACACCTAACACAACATCACCTACTGATATGTGCAAAGACACATATAATTTCTTTATCAAATATGACCCAAAATAACCAAGAAAGAGCCGTTTATTGCTAATATTTGTGTGGTTCTTGAGTTTTTGTATGTGCAGGTACGGATATGACAAAACAGAAAAAAAGAAGCCAAAACCGAAGAAAACCGAGCACGAGAGAGAGAGAAGAGTGCACAAAGCCGAAGCCAGAAAAGAAATTGCAAGATTGGATCATCATTTTCTCAAAATGGCAATTTTAGTCCTTGAAGATTCATTATTGGCATCAATGGTCCTTGGAATCTCATAAATTACAACCTTTGAACTCAAATATTAATTTGGGTACACATCTTAACCAAGCCCAAAACATTACCCATTTAACCCCAAGCCCAACACCAAAATAATCCAACCCGCCCAACAATATAACCCGGTGACAACTTATTCTCACCACACGGTCAACACTTAATACCCGGTCAAAATAAAAATAAAAATCCCAATCCACCCAGATCGCGCCCAAAGTAACCCACCATTCTTGTTTACCATATCTCTCAAATATTACCCCGATTCACGACCATTTACCCGTACAACTTAAATCCCTTCTAGAAAGTGCGGCGGCGTGTCGAGAATGTGCGTCATTGGATAGCGGGGTGGACAAAGGCGACACCTCATTGGTCAAAACACATCATCCAGTGATCGAGGGCTTAGAATGAATGGGATGACAAAAGGAAGATCAAAGGCGTAATTAGATCTCGAAGCTTCCGAATGGAATCCGAGCTTCTTCATCGAGCTATAAAAGACTCCTTCACCACGGTTGTGATTCGTCCAATTTCTCAAGCATTTAGAGGAATTTTGATCATTATTGTTTCTGTCAATTTACATGTTTTTAAATAGTTAATTTAGATGTAGTTTCAGTTTTATTATTGTAATTTCATTTGAATAAATTCAAATTCGGTTTTTCAGTTTAATTCCATTTGGTACCTTTTCAAAATTTCTGTGTTAATTAGTCTTAAAATTTTGTTCATTATAACTCACTTAAGCTTTTATAAGCTTAATTGAGTTTCTTAACCTCTCAATTGTTCTAATTTCTAGTTTTTCAATAAAGTCAACTAAAGTCAACGTTTCCAAGTAAAATCATTTTTGAGCTAAATCTGGTTTTAGATGTTTTGAAGTTGAGTTTCGAGATTGTTTGATTGTTTCAAATTAGTTCCATTCGGTTTACATTTAAATTTCAAAGTTTTATTGCATTTTAGAGATCTAAAAGGGTGTTTGGATTATGCTATTTTCATAAGTTCGATTTAGTATTTTAGTGGAATTTGATGCAAGTCATTTGAAACATGTCACGATGTTTTCTCAATCATAGTTTCAAAGTTACCAAGTGCGCATTACATTTCCATTTCTTTGAACTTTACTCATCCATATCGGGTTCTTCATAAGCTTTTATATGTTTATTCTCTTGATAATATAACTTGAGATTTGATATTTCTTTTAGCTTATTGCCCGGTTTTGAGGTTTGAATTGCCTTAGAATCCCTTAGTAGCTTTTAGGTTAGCGAATCTTAGCCTGCATCTGCTTATCACTCCTGTTCTGTATCAGCCCATTTTTGTCCCTAAGTGCTTATAGTTTTGATTTTTAATTCATTCAATTTAGGTCCTAATTAGCTGAAATTTAGGATTTAAGCTCTTTGGTTGGTTGTGGACATCATGGTCATTTTAGTTTATTTTTAGGAAATTTTCTAGCTAGCTTAATCTAGGCTTAAAGTAGGGGATTAAGAGCCGTTTGGATATTGAGATTTTAACGTGAATTTGTGCTTAGTTGCTTTCTGCTTGTGCTTTTTGGACTCGAATCAGTTGGAATCGAATCAGTTGCTGTAGGTTTATTTCAAAAAGTCATAAAAAGTATTTTTTCTGAATTTTCTTAGTTAAAATAGATTTTCTAGCATTTTAATTAGTTTTAACTAGTATTAAATTCATAATAAATTGAGAAAAAGTCAAAAAAATGTGATTCCAGTTTATAAAATTCTTTTTAGTTATTTAAGATTTTTAAAAAATATTTTTGTAATTTTCTAGCTTATTTTCCTAATTTTTAGTATTTCAAGTCTATTTTAAATGTCTTAAAGTAGTTTTTAATTCGAATAAATCAAGAAAAATAAAAACAAATTAGTTTTAAATTTCAAATAATTTCAAATTTCATTTTAATTTGTAGAAAATAGTAGTTCATTTTTACGAGTTAAAATTAGAGTAGTTCCATTTTATTCGCGTTTTATCAATTACGTTTTTCGCATTCTAGTTTAAATTTGCGTAGTTTGTTATAATTTCCTTTATTGCACCATAGATTCTATAGTTTTACTTGCTTTCCCTTATTATTACTTGCCTCGTAGATTAGAAATCCCCCAAAATTCTTTGTTTCCTATTCGAATCCCGAATCACGCGACGTGAGTTATAAACTCCATTCATCCCTCGTCGGGAAAACGACCCGGGAAATACATACCTTTGTATTTTTCGGAAAATATCTTAATGTCTGAAAACGACAAAATCAAAATGGCGCATTGCCGGGAGGGCATGTAGCGAGTTTTCGTATTCCGTCTCGATTCGCGGTTTTTGAAGATCCTTCCTCGTGAAGTTACCGTTTTGTTTTTGTACATATTACTTTTATAAAAACCCAAAAATATTTTCCTTTTCAAAAATTTGTTTTCCTTTTTCTATCTTTAAAAACCCAAAAATAATCTTCGATTTCCTCTATATGTTTAATTCTTATCTCTTTACCCTCTATATTGTTTAATTCTCCACAATGCTCGACTTCTCACCCTTTGAACCCCATGATCCTCGGACCATGGAGGATTTCTATCGTCCGTCACTTATCGGTCGAGGAGGACCGATCGTTCCGGGAACTAAATTTAGATTGAAAAATCGTATGGTTCGTCTTCTTCGACAGCATTGCCAATTCCATGGATTTCACGACGAAAATGCTAACGAGCACTTGAACAAGTTTTTATCTATCACTCAATCCATGAAGCAACGTGGCGTTTCTCAAGATGATATCGATTGAATCTCTTCCCTTCTCTTTAACCCATGAAGCCGAATCTTGGTTTTATACCCTTAAAAGCGTTCAATTCATACTTGGGAAGAGATGTTTATAAGTTTCTTTCAAAATACTTTCCATATTCAAAAACGATGCAGCTGAGGAAAGAAATTCTTAACTTCCAGCAATTACCCAAGGAAACCGTATTTGAAGCATGGGAAAGATTCAAAACATTATTACAGAAATGTCCCGATCATAGAATTTTCTTCTTGATCAAATCTTAACCTTTTATCATGGTATCACTATGATTGATCGAGACAAAATCATGTTGGCACTGGTGGAAATCTCATGCGGAAGACACCTCAAGAAGCGTATGATTTGATCGAGAATATGACACAACATCATTATCGATTGGGATCTTGGCGTTCCTTACGATTCTACCACTATGTTGAGTGATCATTATTACGAGAAAATTTCCGTTATGAGTGCACAAATTGAGGTCTTTGGCAAGCAAGAAAGATATATATATCACCATTATCAACAAAGACCAAGTCATTCACCCACCTTTTACTATTCCGACTACGGCGATAGTGATGACGATGAACCGTTTGAAGAAGAGAACGTAAAGATCGATGACGATTCTTCGAGTGGCAATCTCACTCCCATTTCTGATCCTATCATTTCTGACTCTTCCCCTTCACTCACGCCGGTTGAGAGAAGTGACGTCATTTTGGAAGAAGTTGATGATCCAATTTCGCCAGAAAGTGTTGAAATCGATTGCGATCCGGGGGGAGATTTTCCTTTAGAAAAGATGTTATACGTTGAACCGTCACCTTTTATCCCCCCGAAGGAAGATAACGTTGAAGAATTTAAGCCGTCAGATCCTCCGGAGCTCGAGCTCAAGGATTATGTTCCCGAATTTGAGAGTTTTATCTTTGATACGGCAGAGGAGAGGAGTAGCAATCCCACTTCTCATCCCGATCTTTATCTTACGACTTATGAGTCATTTTTCTTTGATATTGATCATACGGAAGAGGCAGTCGTGTTGACCACTTCTCATTCTTATTTCTCTCTTCCGAGTATGATTCGTTTTGTTTCGAGGAGTTCTCCGGTGAACTCTCATGTCATATCTCCTCCAAAGTACGATCATTTCTACTTTGATCATGAGAAAGATTTTAGTTTGGAGGAAGAGCAGCTCTCTCAAAGAGTTTCGCTATTGATGACATCACCCCACCTCTTCCTCCCGATATTTTTGAAAATCACCCAACGAGCTTAAATGATCAAATTCAAATTAAAGATTATATTAAATTTGCTTTTGAAGATGAAGAATGGATCCTTATCATTATCAAAATCTTTATTCCATTTCTTCCATATAATGTGATTTCTCCTCTTCTTCACTCTTGCGGGAGTGAGGATACCATCTTTGACCCCGGTATCACCGTTTAGAGTTTTTGCTAACCGTGGGTATCTCATCGGAGTGGAACTTTCTTATGTTTCAATACTTATCCAAACCTCTTGAACGAAAGTCCGATGGAGATTATCTTTTCCACTTGCTTCCCCAAGGACAAATGAATTCGGGGCGGGTCAAGCTAACGACTCGATAACAAAACAAGCGTTTCTATCTTCTTTCTATTTTCTAATAAGTGACATGAAGGGGTTAGCCTCTTCGATTTCTCGTGTTTGGTTGTTTGTGATGTTTTGTCTAGGATTTTCCCGATATGAAGACTCTCGTGCTCGAAGTTTGTATTTTCTCCACTCGAGTTTCATGATCGATGCTGATGAAAATCCGATATCCTAATCTTATCGACTAACGTTTATATTTGAGCATACTTAATAAACGGCTTTTAGATTTTCGTTGATACCCTTGCCTTTAAACATTGAGGACAATGTTTCGTTTTAGTCTGGGGTGGGTAATCTTCGATTTGATTTGACCGCACTTGCTTGTTTTTGTCGTATACTCGCAACCCGCTTTTCCGTAGAAAATGAAAAAATTGTGCAAAAATGAGAAAATTTAAAATTTTTGTAAGCTTTTGCTAGTTTTATGATCGAAAAGTTCTTGCTAGTCTCTTAGAAGTTTCTTTAAATATCGTTTTCTTGAAATAGTCTTTGCTAATTGCTTAGACAAGAGGCTATAAAATGCGATTCTAGCTCACAAGGCCAAGAATTTGCAAGTCTCCCTAGGTGATTTTAAATATGCGAAGCTTAAACAAGAATGTGCTAGTTTCTAATAAGTGACTTTAAAAATGCGAGACTTGAGATTATTTTACAAAGCATTTGCTAAGTTAATATATGTTTTGACACCTTGTTGACTTTCCGCTGGTGAGAGTGGGAATAGAATTCTGACTTGACCGGGCGTGTTGAGCCCTAGCTTGTTCCTTTAACCATAGATAATTTAATTATCGGCTAAGCATCCGCGGATCTCATTATTTGGGATTTTAAATTTGCGGAGATCGAGGAATGATAGAGTTACTTATGAGTTTAGATGCTAAGCGTGGAGTAGATGGTTCTCTTTAGAGCCCATCGAAGGTACTTATGGCTTTTTGTTCCCACAAAATTGTTTCACCCCATATATGTTTAATAAATAATTAGAGATGTTGAGTTTTTGGCGATAGTTAGTTCTTTATCTTCTTAAAAGAATCTTTGTTTTAAAAATTGGGTACACATCAAGGACTCGTAATAAGTAATAAGTAATAAATAAAGTTATGAGTTGCGGTTCGAGATCGGACCTTGGATCTCTAGCCAGGATTGGGTGAGGTCTTGGTCTAACTCACTGGGATCCTCATTTCATGAAGCCTAGAGTCTTGGAATTACCCGTGAAGCTCGGTGGTTCATAGCTCATATAAGTAAAAGTATAACTGCAAAAAAAAAAAAAAAAAAAAAAAAAAAATGAAAAAAAAAATGAATGATAAAAAAAAAATGGAAAAGTCAAAAATATAAGTGAATAAAAATTCCTTGATGTGGACCTCATTTTTGAGACAATGGTTCTTGAGAGAAGATGGATAACTAATTAGCGACATAGCTTCATATCTTTATCGGAATAAAAATTATCGAAACGAGAAACATGAAGAAATTCATTTCTCACAAAAATAAAATAAATAGAGGAAAATAGGAAAATGGGAGAAAAATGTAATTATACAAGTAACTTCCATGGGTAGTGTTAGCATCTAGAGTCATATTTAACAATGATTTCGATTTTACGCTTAGTTTGGGGACTTGTGAAAAATCGGGACGATGTATTCTATCCGTATGGTCACTTCGTATGTGTTGTGTTTCCTACTCCGTGATCCTAACATGTCGTTTGAAAAATGTTGGAGTTAATGATCGACATGAAAGTTCAACAAACCGTCACTCATAACCGGAATGTGCTTAATCGTAATATCTATATGTGAAATAAAAGGTAAACGGGGCGTTTTTAGAATTAAGGGTTTTTAATTTCTTTTGAGGAATCTTTGCTACTTTTCATAGGTTTAGTAGAAAGAGATTGAAATCCTAGGTTTTAGAAGCGTGAGTTGATTGCATTGCGTTGGGACACGACAATGGTCTCGTCTGGGGTATTTTGATATGTGCAAAAACACATATAATTTCTTTATCAAATATGACCCAAAATAACCAAGAAAGAGCCATTTATTGCTAATATTTGTGTGTTTCTTGAGTTTTTGTATGTGCAGGTACGGATATGACAAAACAGAAAAAAAGAAGCCAAAACCGAAGAAAACCGAGCACGAGAGAGAGAAGAGTGCACAAAGCCGAAGCCGGAAAAGAAATTGCAAGATTGGATCTTCATTTTCTCAAAATGGCAATTTTAGTCCTTGAAGATTCAATATTGGCATCAATGGTCCTTGGAATCTCATAAATTACAACCTTGGTCCTCAAATATTAATTTGGGTACACATCTTAACCAAGCCCAAAACATTACCCATTGAACCCCAAGCCCAACACCAAAATAATCCAACCCCCAACAATATAACCGGTCAACAACTTATTCTCACCCACACGGTCAACACTTAATACCGGTCAAAATAAAAATAAAAATTCCCAATCCACCCTGAAACACGCCCAAAGTAACCCGCCATTTCACTGTTACCATATCTCTCAAATATTACCACGATTCACGACCATTTACCCGTACAACTTAAATCCTTCTAGAAAGTCGACGACGATGTCGAGAATGTGCGTCATTGGATAGCTGTGGTGGACAAAGGCGACACCTCATTGGTCAAAACACATCATCCAAGTGATCCAAGGGCTTAGAATGAATGGGATGACAAAAGGAAGATCAAAGGCGTAATTAGATCTCGAAGCTTCGAATGGAATCCTGTGCTTCTTCATCAGCTATAAAGACTCCTTCACCACGGTTGTGATTCGTCCAATTTCTCAAGCATTTAGAGGAATTTTGATCATTATTGTTTCATCAATTTACATGTTTTTAAATAGTTAATTTAGATGTAGTTTCAGTTTTATTATTGTAATTTCATTTGAATAAATTCAAATTCGGTTTTTCAGTTTAATTCCATTTGGTACCTTTTCAAAATTTCTGTGTTAATTAGTCTTAAAATTCTGTTCATTATAACTCACTTAAGCTTTTATAAGCTTAATTGAGTTTCTTAACCTCTCAATTGTTCTAATTTCTAGTTTTCAATAAAGTCAACTAAAGTCAACGTTTCCAAGTAAAACTGCTTTTGAGCTAAATCGGTTTTAGATGTTTTGAAGTTGAGTTTCGTGATTGTTTGATTGTTTCAAATTAGTTCCATTCGGTTTACATTTAAATTTCAAAGTTTTATTGCATTTTAGAGATCTAAAAGGGTGTTTGGATTATCTTTGTTTTCATAAGTTCGATTTAGTATTTTAGTGGAATTTGATGCAAGTCATTTTGAAACATGTCACGATGTTTTACGAATCATAGTTTCAAAGTTACCAAGTCGCATCTGTTTCCATTTCTTGAACTTTACTCATCCATATCGGGTTCTTCATAAGCTTTTATATGTTTATTCTCTTGATAATATAACTTGAGATTTGATATTTCTTTTAGCTTATTGCTGGTTTTGAGGTTTGAATTGCCTTAGAATCCCCTTAGTAGCTTTTAGGTTAGCGAATCTTAGCTCGCATCCGCTTATCACTCCTGCTCGTGCATCGACCCATTTTGTCCACTAAGTGCTTATAGTTTTGATTTTTAATTCATTCAATTTAGGTCCTAATTAAGTTTGAAATTTAGGATTTAAGCTCTTTGGTTGGTTGTGGACATCATGGCCATTTTAGTTTATTTTAGGAAATTTTCTAGCTAGCTTAATCTAGGCTTAAAGTAGGTGATTAAGGGCCGTTTGGATATTGAGATTTTAACGTGAATTTGTGCTTAGTTGCTTTCAGCTTGTGCTTTTTAAACTCGAATCAGTTGCTATAGGTTTATTTCAGTTATTTTAAGTTAGTTTTAGGCTGTAGTAGCTTATTGTAGCTTTTAGAGGCTTTTAGCTTATTTCAAGTGCTTATTTTAATTAGATTCATGCCCAAATCATAGTTCCTGTGATCTTTATTCGTTTATGTTATTTTTCCCTGCATCTTAGTATTGTTTTATATTATTCTGGAAGTTTTCATATTTTTCCCTTTTCATTTGCTATTTTTCTACATTTAATTTCAATTTTAAGGCTTTTTAATTAGTATTTAATTCAAATAAATTAGAAAAAATATCAAAAAAATACAATTTCAATTTTCTTAGTTTTAGAATATTCAAAAAGTCATAAAAAGTATTTTTCCTGAATTTTCTTAGTTAAAATAGATTTTCTAGCATTTTAATTAGTTTTAACTAGTATTAAATTCATAATAAATTGAGAAAAAGTCAAAAAAATGTGATTCCAGTTTATAAAATTCTTTTTAGTTATTTAAGATTTTTAAAAAATATTTTTGTAATTTTCTAGCTTATTTTCCTAATTTTTAGTATTTCAAGTCTATTTTAAATGTCTTAAAGTAGTTTTTAATTCAGAATAAATCAAGAAAAATAAAAACAAATTAGTTTTAAATTTCAAATAATTTCAAATTTCATTTTTAGCTGTAGAAAAATAGTAGTTCATTTTTACGAGTTAAAATTAGAGTAGTTCCATTTTATTCGCGTTTTATCAATTACGTTTTTCGCATTCTAGTTTAAATTTGCGTAGTTTGTTATAATTTCCTTTATTGCACCATAGATTCTATAGTTTTACTTGCTTTCCCTTATTATTACTTGCCTCGTAGATTAGAAATCCCCCAAAATTCTTTGTTTCCTATTCGAATCCCGAATCACGCGACGTGAGTTATAAACTCCATTCATCCCTCGTCGGGAAAACGACCCGGGAAATACATACCTTTGTATTTTTCGGAAAATATCTTGTGTACGAAAACGACAAAATCAAAATGGCGCCGCTGCCGGGGAGGGCATGTAGCGAGTTTTCGTATTCCGTCTCGATTCGCGGTTTTTGAAGATCCTTCCTCGTGAAGTTACCGTTTTGTTTTTGTACATATTACTTTTATAAAAACCCAAAAATATTTTCCTTTTCAAAAATTTGTTTTCCTTTTTCTATCTTTAAAAACCCAAAAATAATCTTCGATTTCCTCTATATGTTTAATTCTTATCTCTTTACCCTCTATATTGTTTAATTCTCCACAATGCTCGACTTCTCACCCTTTGATCCCCATGATCCTCGGACCATGGAGGATTTCTATCGTCCGTCACTTATCGGTCGAGGAGGACCGATCGTTCCGGGAACTAATTTTAGATTGAAAAATCGTATGGTTCGTCTTCTTCGACAGCATTGCCAATTCCATGGATTTCACGACGAAAATGCTAACGAGCACTTGAACAAGTTTTTATCTATCACTCAATCCATGAAGCAACGTGGCGTTTCTCAAGATGATATCCGATTGAATCTCTTCCCCTTCTCTTTAACCCATGAAGCCGAATCTTGGTTTTATACCCTTAAAAAACGTTCAATTCATACTTGGGAAGAGATGTTTCGCAAGTTTCTTTCAAAATACTTTCCATATTCGAAAACGATGCAGCTGAGGAAAGAAATTCTTAACTTCCAGAAATTACCCAAGGAAACCGTATTTGAAGCATGGGAAAGATTCAAAACATTATTACAAAAATGTCCCGATCATAGAATTTTGCTTCTTGATCAAATCTTAACCTTTTATCATGGTATCACTAAGATTGATCGAGACAAAATCATGTTGGATGCTGGTGGAAATCTCATGCGGAAGACACCTCAAGAAGCGTATGATTTGATCGAGAATATGACACAACATCATTATCAGTGGGATGCTGACGTTCCTTACGATTCTACCACTATGTTGAGTGATCATTATTCTGAGAAAATTTCCGTTATGAGTGCACAAATTGAGGTCTTTGGCAAGCAAGAAAGATATATCAGTCACCATTATCAACAAAGACCAAGTCATTCACCCACCTTTTACTATTCCGACTCTGACGATAGTGATGACGATGAACCGTTTGAAGAAGAGAACGTAAAGATCGATGACGATTCTTCGAGTGGCAATCTCACTCCCATTTCTGATCCTATCATTTCTGACTCTTCCCCTTCACTCACGCCGGTTGAGAGAAGTGACGTCATTTTGTGAGAAGTCGATGATCCAATTTCGCCGGAAATTGTTGAAATCGATTGCGATCCGGGGGGAGATTTTCCTTTAGAAAAGATGTTATACGTTGAACCGTCACCTTTTCTCCCCCCGAAGGAAGATAACGTTGAAGAATTTAAGCCATCAGATCCTCCGGAGCTTGAGCTCAAGGATTATGTTCCCGAATTTGAGAGTTTTATCTTTGATACGGCAGAGGAGAGTAGTAGCAATCCCACTTCTCATCCCGATCTTTCTCTTACGACTTATGAGTCGTTTTTCTTTGATATCGATCATACGGAAGAGACGAGTCGTGGCAGCACCACTTCTCATTCTTATTTCTCTCTTCCCGAGTATGATTCGTTTTGTTTCGAGGAGTTCTCCGGTGAACTCTCTCATGTCATATCTCCTCCAGAGTATGATCATTTCTACTTTGATCATGAGAAAGATTTTAGTTTGGAGGAAGAGCAGCTCTCTCAAAAGAGTTTCGCTATTGATGACATCACCCCACCTCTTCCTCCCGATATTTTTGAAAATCACCCAACGAGCTTAAATGATCAAATTCAAATTAAAGATTATATTAAATTTGCTTTTGAAGATGAAGAACGGATCCTTATCATTATCAAAATCTTTATTCCATTTCTTCCATATAATGTGATTTCTCCTCTTTTTCACTCTTGCGGGAGTGAGGATACCATCTTTGACCCCGATATCACCGTTTAGAGTTTTTTCTAACCGTGGGTATCTCATCGGAGTGGAACTTTCTTATGTTTCAATACTTATCCAAACCTCTTGAACGAAAGTCCGATGGAGATTATCTTTTCCACTTGCTTCCCCAAGGACAAATGAATTCGGGGCGGGTCAAGCTAACGACTCGATAACAAAACAAGCACTTCTATCTTCTTTCTATTTTCTAATAAGTGAAGGGGTTAGCCTCTTCGATTTCTCGTGTTTGGTTGTTTGTGATGTTTTGTCTAGGATTTTCCCGATATGAAGACTCTCGTGCTCGAAGTTTGTATTTTCTCCACTCGAGTTTCATGATCGATGCTGATGAAAATCCGATATCCTAATCTTATCGACTAACGTTTATCTTTGAGCATACTTAATAAACGGCTTTTAGATTTTCGTTGATACCCTTGCCTTTAAACATTGAGGATAATGTTTCGTTTTAGTCTGGGGTGGGTAATCTTCGATTTGATTTGACCGCACTTGCTTGTTTTTTGTCGTATACTCTCGCAACCCCGTTTTTCCTTAGAAAATGAAAAATTGTGCAAAAATGAGAAAATTTAAAAAATTTTGTAAGCTTTTGCTAGTTTTATGATCGAAAAGTTCTTGCTAGTCTCTTAGAAGTTTCTTTAAATATGCGTTTTCTTGAAATAGTCTTTGCTAATTGCTTAGACAAGAGGCTATAAAATGCGATTCTAGCTCACAAGGCCAAGAATTTGCAAGTCTCCCTAAGTGATTTTAAATATGCGAAGCTTAAACAAGAATGTGCTAGTTTCTAATAAGTGACTTTAAAAATGCGAGACTTGAGATTATTTTACAATCATTTGCTAAGTTAATATATGTTTTGTCACCTTGTTGACTTTCCGCTGGTGAGAGTGGGAATAGAATTCTGACTTGACCGGGCGTGTTGAGCCCTAGCTTGTTCCCTTAACCATAGATAATTTAATTATCGGCTAAGCATCCGCGGATCTCATTATTTGGGATTTTAAATTTGCGGAGATCGAGGAATGATATAGTTACTTATGAGTTTAGATGCTAAGCGTGGAGTAGATGGTTCTCTTTAGAGCCCATCGAAGGTACTTATGGCTTTTGTTCCCACCAAATTGTTTCACCCATATCATTTAATAAATAATTAGAGATGTTGAGTTTTTGGCGATAGTTAGTTCTTTATCTTCTTAAAAGAATCTTTGTTTTAAAATTGGGTACACATCAAGGACTCGTAATAAGTAATAAATAAAGTTATGAGTCATGGTTCGAGATCGGACCCTTGGATCTCTAGCCGAGATTGGGTGAGGTCTTGGTCTAACTCATGGGATCCTCATTTCATGAAGCCTAGAGTCTTGGAATTACCCGTGAAGCTCCGTAGTTCATAGCTCATATAAGTAAAAAGTATAAGTGCAAAAAAAAAAAAAGAAAAAAAAAATGATGAAAAAAAAAAAAAATGAATGATAAAAAAAAAATGGAAAAGTCAAAAATATAAGTGAATAAAAATTCCTTGATGTGGACCTCATTTTTGAGACAATGGTTCTTGAGAGAAGATGGATAACTAATTAGCGACTTAGCTTCATCTCTTTATCGGAATAAAAATTATCGAAATGAGAAACTTGAAGAAATTCATTTCTCACAAAAATAAAATAAATAGAGGAAAATAGGAAAATGGGAGCAAAAGGTAATTACACAAGTAACTTCCATGGGTAGTGTTAGCATCTAGAGTCATATTTAACAATGATTTCGATTTTACGATTAGTTTGGGGACTTGTGAAAAATCAGGGACGATGTATTCTATCCGTATGGTCACTTCACGATGTGTTGTGTTTCCTACTCCGTGATCCTAACATGTCGTTTGAAAAATGTTGGAGTTATTGATCGACATGAAAGTTCAACAAACCGTCACTCATAACCGGAATGTGCTTAATCGTAATATCTATATGTGAAATAAAAGGTAAACGGGGCGTTTTTAGAATTAAGGGTTTTTAATTTCTTTTGAGGAATCTTTGCTACTTTTCATAGGTTTAGTAGAAAGAGTTTGAAATCCTTGGTTTTAGAAGCGTGAGTTGATTGCATTGCGTGGGGACACGACAATGGTCTCGTCTGGGGTATTTTGATATGTGCAAAAACACATATAATTTCTTTATCAAATATGACCCAAAATAACCAAGAAAGAGCCGTTTATTGCTAATATTTGTGTGTTTCTTGAGTTTTTGTATGTGCAGGTACGGATATGACAAAACAGACAAAAAGAAGCTAAAACCGAAGAAAACCGAGCACGAGAGAGAGAAGAGTGCACAAAGCCGAAGCCGGAAAAGAAATTGTAAGAGTGGATCATCATTTTCTCAAAATGGCAATTTTAGTCCTTGAAGATTCATTATTGGCATCAATGGTCCTTGGAATCTCATAAATTACAACCTTGGTCCTCAAATATTAATTTGGGTACACATCTTAACCAAGCCCAAAACATTACCCATTTAACCCCAAGCCCAACACCAAAATAATCCAACCCGCCCAACAATATAACCCGGTCAACAACTTATTCTCACCCACACGGTCAACACTTAATACCCAGTCAAAATAAAAATAAAAAAATCCCAATCCACCCAGATACGCGCCCAAAGTAACCCACCATTTACTGTTTACCATATCTCTCAAATATTACCCTGATTCACAGCCATTTACCCGTACAACTTAAATCCCTTCTAGAAGGTACTGACGACGTGTCAGAGAATGTGCGTCATTGGATAGCCATGGTGGACAAAGGGCAGCACCTCATTGGTCAAAACACATCATCCAAGTGATCCAAGGGCTTAGAATGAATGGGATGACAAAAAGGAAGATCAAAGGCTGTAATTAGATCTCCCAGAAGCTTCTGAATGGAATCCCAGGCTTCTTCATCAGGCTATAAAAAGACTCCTTCACCACAGTTGTGATTCGTCCAATTTCTCAAGCATTTAGAGGAATTTTGATCATTATTGTTTATGTCAATTTACATGTTATTAAATAGTTAATTTAGATGTAGTTTCAGTTTTATTATTGTAATTTCATTTGAATAAATTCAAATTCGGTTTTTCAGTTTAATTCCATTTGGCACCTTTTCAAAATTTCTGTGTTAATTAGTCTTAAAATTCTGTTCATTATAACTCACTTAAGCTTTTATAAGCTTAATTGAGTTTCTTAACCTCTCAATTGTTCTAATTTCTAGTTTTTCAATAAAGTCAACTAAAGTCAACGTTTCCAAGTAAAATCTGTTTTTAAGCTAAATCTGGTTTTTAGATGTTTTGAAGTTGAGTTTCAGGATTGTTTGATTGTTTCAAATTAGTTCCATTCAGTTTACATTTAAATTTCAAAGTTTTATTGCATTTTAGAGATCTAAAAGGGTGTTTGGATTATGCTATTTTCATAAGTTCTGATTTAGTATTTTTGTGGAATTTGATGCAAGTCATTTCAGAAACATGTCCTGATGTTTTCTCAATCATAGTTTCAAAGTTACCAAGTTTGCATTCTGTTTCCATTTGCTGAACTTTACTCATCCATATCAGGTTCTTCATAAGCTTTTATATGTTTATTCTCTTGATAATATAACTTGAGATTTGATATTTCTTTTAGCTTATTGCCTGGTTTTGAGGTTTGAATTGCCTTAGAATCCCCCTTAGTAGCTTTTAGGTTAGCGAATCTTAGCCTGCATCTGCTTATCACTCCTGTTCTGCATCAGCCCATTTTTGTCCCTAAGTGCTTATAGTTTTGATTTTTAATTCATTCAATTTAGGTCCTAATTAGCTGAAATTTAGGATTTAAGCTATTTGGTTGGTTGTGGACATCATGGCCATTTTAGTTTATTTTTAGGAAATTTTCTAGCTAGCTTAATCTAGGCTTAAAGTAGGTGATTAAGGGCCGTTTGGATATTGAGATTTTAACGTGAATTTGTGCTTAGTTGCTTTCTGCTTGTGCTTTTTAAACTCGAATCAGTTGCTATAGGTTTATTTCAGTTATTTTAAGTTAGTTTTAGGCTGTAGTAGCTTATTGTAGCTTTTAGAGGCTTTTAGCTTATTTCAAGTGCTTATTTTAATTAGATTCATGCCCAAATCATAGTTCCTGTGATCTTTATTCGTTTATGTTATTTTTCCCTGCATCTTAGTATTGTTTTATATTATTCTGGAAGTTTTCATATTTTTCCCTTTTCATTTGCTATTTTTCTACATTTAATTTCAATTTTAAGGCTTTTTAATTAGTATTTAATTCAAATAAATTAGAAAAATATCAAAAAAAATACAATTTCAATTTTCTTAGTTTTAGAATATTCAAAAAGTCATAAAAAGTATTTTTCCTGAATTTTCTTAGTTAAAATAGATTTTCTAGCATTTTAATTAGTTTTAACTAGTATTAAATTCATAATAAATTGAGAAAAGTCAAAAAATGTGATTCAGTTTATAAAATTCTTTTTAGTTATTTAATATTTTTAAAAATATTTTGTAATTTTCTAGCTTATTTTCCTAATTTTTAGTATTTCAAGTCTATTTTAAATGTCTTAAAGTAGTTTTAATTCAAAATAAATCAAGAAAAATAAAACAAATTAGTTTTAAATTTCAAATAATTTCAAATTTCATTTTTAATTGTAGAGAAAATAGTAGTTCATTTTACGAGTTAAAATTAGAGTAGTTCCATTTATTCGCGTTTTATCAATTACGTTTTAGCATTCTAGTTTAAATTTGCGTAGTTTGTTATAATTTCCTTTATTGCACCATAGATTCAATAGTTTTACTTGCTTTCCCTTATTATTACTTGCCTCGTAGATTAGAAATCCCCCAAAATTCTTTTTTTCCTATTCGAATCCCGAATCACGCGACGTGAGTTATAAACTCCATTCATCCCTCGTTGGGAAAACGACCCGGGAAATACATACCTTTGTATTTTTCGGAAAATATCTTGTGTACGAAAACGACAAATCACCTACCCTTTATACGGTGCTAGGCTAACCACCGAGTTCTTTCACACCTTAGGAGAACTAATCCTTCACAACATCGCCTACCCTTTATTAGGTACTAGGCTAAGCACCTAGTTCTTTCACACCTTAGGTGAACTACACCTTCACGACACAACACCTAATCTCAAGGAGATCTACTCCTTGTTACAACACCATCAAGGATATCACCATCCTTGTATGTAAACAAATACATATATGTATAACGATGCACCTCATCGATTATACGACCTAGGCATTCTTCCCAAATGCTACTTGATTTGATTCTTTGGCATCCTTCACTAATGCCTTTGACACAACGCTTGGCACCCTTCACTAATGCCTTCGCCTTGACACCTTTAGCATCTTTCACTAATGCTTTCATCTTGACACTTTGGCATTCTTCACTAATCCTTCAACCCAACATCTATGGAGAAAGGAAGAACTATCAACAAGATAACCTTAGTAGTCTTGATGATGACGAAGCATGGCAACTCATGGACTTTGAGCTTGCACGTCTTCCAGAGGTGGTGATCTTTCCTTTAAGAGGAACCTAGTAGATCACACAAAAACAAAAGACAAACTACATAGATCACTTAGATCTGAGGTTAGAGGGTTAGAATTCTTTGGGTTAAACATAGAGAGGAAGAAATGGCTCTCTATTTATAGAGGAAATTATCTTCTGTTTCCCCGGATCCCACGGATCCCTACCACAAGGGATCCGGCTAGCACAAAGCTAGGGATCTGTGGTCCGCTCCTCTTTGCCCATGGGTATTTTTGGTTAAGGGTCATGGGTCATGGGTTATGGGTTGATCCATGGTTTTCTTTCTAGATACAATGTATCTTAAGGATACAATGAACTTGGTTAAGTGGTATATATAAAACCATGGGTTATGGGTCAAAACCATTTTCTAGTATTTACCCATTTAGTATATACTTGTATTTACCCAATTTAGCGTACACTTAGTTTTTACCCATTTTAGTATACTTAGTTTAAGTATATGTTTAACCCAATATGTAAACACTAGTTGTTGTACATATGTATCTAAATCATAAAATCACTTATACTTGTTTTAGTATTTTATGTGAAAGCGTAAGTGTGTTAGAAAACTATTAACTCAAACTATTTACGTACTCTATTTGTTTCGTTAAAATGATTTTATATTTGTTATCGACAAAACATTAGAAGATCGTAAAATATAAACAAACGTTTTCACGGCTTATTTGTATTAACATATATCTTCAATAAACTCTCCAAATCCGCGTCTCTTTAGCTTCAATGCTCGTAAATTACCTGAAAGTGAAATATAGAGGAAAAACAAGCGCAAATCCCTATAAATGATATAAAATATGAGCATTATCGGGGGAAATTGACACTTAATATTCAGGACTATTTGATGCTATCAAATATCCCCCACTGAACTCTACTTGCCCTCAAGTAGACCTTATTAGATAAATTTCTAAAAAGATATCTCCCATTACCTGGAAAATATAAGTTTAAAAATCCCTTATGCTAGAATAAAACAAAGCCGAACACCTCACGAAATGGGAACAAAACAGTCAAATCTCTCAACTATTCTAAGTGTCAATTTCGGGTGATCACTCAACGCACAGTCATAGCATGTATTCTATCATAAGCTTGGCAGTTACACAAATCTCCATCACTAGAGTTAAGGACTAAACAATTTTTGAAGGAAATATGGATAGACACGACGAAGGTTAAGGGTAAATCGTCATTACTAAAATGTCACGGTGAAGTGGAAAAAATCAATGATACATGACCAAATCCATGGCCAAGACACTAAAGATTGCTCACTTCATCACCTAGACACGCTTCATGACTAAAGGGTAGGATAAGACATGTGATATAATTGGTGTAAAGTAAAAATAACAAGCAAATAGTCTAAACCTGTAACCAAGTCATCACCGCTTATCGTTCATCCAAAGTTCAAGTTTCAAGGCTAAGAAACCGGATCATGATATACCAAGTTGATGTGCCATTAGAGGACATGATGAGCACATTACTTTTTCTTCAACTGTTGGCGCAATGATTGCCAACTTCTTTCTTCAAATGTGACCGAGGTGGCCTCCTCGATACTAAATCAATGATGAGCACATAAACATAGTGCTTATAACTTCGCACTTTACAATCAACAAATAACTATAACTACTGTCTTTTCTTTTTTTTTTTTTTTTTCTTTTGAATCACATTTTTTTACATAACAACTAAACATCGCATCCCCCTACTTGAGATGAACAATATGAGAATTTTGGGTGTCTTCAATGATCTTCAAAAATATGTCTTTGACAAAAGCGTGATTTCTGAACCTTTCCACTTGAACCTTGAACTTAGGAAAACAATGAATTCCCGATCACAAATAAAGACTACATGGTACGCTAAGGTGTATGGGTGTTGCAGGTTTTACTGACAAGTTTTAATATTTATATTGTCTCGTTATACCTATGGTCTACCCTAAGGCACTAACGGGCAGTGTACCCGATCGTGTGTAGTGTAGTATTCGGTAAAACCGAGGTCGTCCCAAGAGCTATGTGTGAGGATTTTAACTAAGTCTAGGTGTCACAGATTTTAAGGTTGAAATGATTAATTAAAACTAAAGACAAGGAAAATAAATGATAGCAAGTAAAGGCAGGGGTTGTGATCAATAGAGGAGACGTGTGCTAGCTTAGTTAATCATCCTATCAAGCTAAGTTCATGTTTAATTACTTCCAGTTGCTTCAAGTGGGGTGAAAGTCGCTAGGACATCATTTGGTCAGTTCGTCCTAACCTATCATCAAAGGTTTCCACCAGAGATCGCAGGTGACCCGTTGAAAGTCCAGTTTTTTTAAGTCCCCTAAGCCAAGTCATTAAGTACCGCTACATGCAAGATTTGTAACAATGAGTACCCGGGCGCAAGCATCTTAAACACTCATCTCTAACTTCTTAAGTTCATCCAAACGGTAGGTGATCAGTTGGTTAAATTGCACAAGCGAAGAAGGGTCGTCAGTTGGTCAATTCTTACCTTCCCACTCAGTCTAATTACTAAGGGTTAGTTGGTCATATCTCCTAAGTAACTAGCCACTACCGCCATTCAAAACTACCGAAACAAGGGTAGCTACCAACAAACTATGCATGCATACACTAGAAACAATTTTACAAAAGCAATATAAACATAAACAAAACAATTAAGGAATCATAACTAGCCTAGCACCAGAGGTGCTTAGCCGCTCATATTAACTAAAACAATCGATTCAATATTTAACATTACGAAAGACATGAATTGAAAGTAAAGAAATGATAAAATGCTAATGCTTATCGTATAGGGGTGATTTGTCTCTTGGAGATGGCTCCGTATGCTCCCTAAGATCTGCCTTCAATATTCTACTCACGTTCTCTGAATTGGTGTGTGAAATGGATGATTAGAAATGATGGAATTTGGGTGGTATTTATAGGCCAGATCTTGTTACGACGTAACTTAAGTTAAGAGTTACGCCGTAACATCCATTTCTTCGTAATTTGCTCTGTAAAAGCTGGTTATGGCGTAACATCAGGAATGAGTTACGCTGTATCTTTAATATATGGTGGTTATGCCGTAATTGTGGAATTAGTTACGTCGTAGCTTGCAGCGGCGCGGAACCTCATTTGACCTAATAAGTTATGACGTAATCCTAGGAGGTAGTTACGCCGTAATCTTCCGTTTAGTTGGTTTTCTGAGCCACGCTTCTGTTACGACGTAATGTGAGAGAGGAGTTACGTCGTAACATCTTCAAAATGAGCATACTATCAAATATCTTCAATAAACTCTCCAAATCCGCTTTTCTTTAGCTCCAATGCTCGTAATTTACCTGAAAGTGAAATATAGAGGAAAACAAGGGTAAATCCATATAAATGATATAAAATATGAGCATTATCGGGGGAAATTGACACTTAATATTCAGGACTAATTGATGTTATAAAATATCCCCCCACTTGTACTCTATTTGTCCTCAAGTAGACCTTATTAGATAGATTCCTAAAAAGATATCTCCCATTACCTAGAAAATATAAGTTTACAAATCCCTTATTCTAGAATAAAACAAAGCCGAACACCTCACGAAATGGGAACAAAACACTCAAATATCTCAACTATTTTAAGTGTCAATTTCGGGGTGATCACTCAACGCACAGTCATAGCATGTATTCTATCATAAGCTTGGCGGTTACACAAATCTCCACCACTAGAGTTAAGAACTAAAAAATTTTCGAAGGCAATATGGGTAGACACGACAAAGGTTAAGGGTGATTTGTCATTACTAACATGTCACGACAAAGTGGACAAAATCAATGATACATGACCAAATCCATGGCCAAGACACCAAAGATTGCTCGCTGCATCACCTAGACACGCTTCATGATTAAAGGGTAGGATAAGACATTGGATAAAATTGGTGTAACAAAAAATCAAGCAAATAGTCTAAATCTATAACCAAGTCATCACCACTTACCGTTTGTCCAAATTTCAAGTTTCGAAGATAAGAAACCGGATCATGATAATACCGGTAGATGTGCCATTAGAGGACGTCATGATGGGCACATTTTCAACTCCATTCTTCAAATGTGACCGAGGTGGCCTCCTCGATATTAGTCTATAGTAAGCTCATAACAATAGTGCTTATAACTTTGCACTTTACAATCAAATGAATAACGATAACTATGCTTTTTTCGTTTCTTTTTTTTTCTCGTATAACATCATAATTTTTTTTAATTTTTATTTTATTATTATTATTTTTTTTTGACTATCATAACAACTAAACATAACACCCCCCCACTTGAGATGAACAATATGAGAATTTGGGGGGTCTTCAATGATCTTTAAGAATATGTCGTCGACGAAAGCGTGATTCCCGAACCTTTCCACTTGAACCTTGAACTTAGGCAAATAATGACTTCCCAATTACAAATAAAGACTACAGGTAGGCTAAGGTGTAAGGTGTAATGAAACAATATGTTGGGTGAACAAAATGAAAGGAATGGCTCGGATGGGTGTATCTAGGGGTATCTTGCACTAAAGGTGAGTGCAACAAAGGGTTTAACATGGGGTCGAGAAGTCAAGGTGACTAATCGATAGACACACAATGATAGGATATTTGGGACATAATCTTATAATACTGCCTTCTTAAAATGAAAGGTCCAAGTACATCGAGCTAACACAACATACCTCGTCTACGGTCTGGAAATGATGTAAAGGCCAAGTTCTAAAGTTTACAAGCTATCGGCACACTCATAATTTGGTAGATTTGGGGTAAAAATTTTGAAACGGATAAGGCTAATCTCATCATATAATATCAAGGGTTATAATGTGCTCGACTAAGGTCTAATCTAGTTAGGTGAAGAAAAACATGTCAAAATTTTAAAAATGGCATAATTTTTCAAAATAAACTAGAAAAACGAGGGCAAAATAAAGTTCAATAGACAATTCTACTCCCGTCCCCCCACTTGAAATGTACAAAGTCCTTTTTGTACTAAGCGTTAAATAAAGGTGAAGAGAAAAGTAGAATTTGAGTGAGAACTTCCCTGAATTTTGCTCCAAAAAAGAAAGAACGCTCACGAAAGGAATCGTGCCTTCGCATAAGCATCCACGAGCAAACTTCAATCCCTGAAATCATACTACCGACAAGCATAATTCCAAAAAAAGCAAAAGAAAAATGAAAAAGAAACCTAACTCACTTTCGTAGGAATCACGGTTGCATTTAGCGTATGCAACAAGCCTTTTCAACCACTTGGTGTCCCAAGTGGACGAGTGTAGTCTCGTGAGGGCTTACAGGGAAAATACCCACAAAGTTCATTTAAAAACTAATATAAGGTTATTGTGTTTAAAAAGAAAGAAGTGTCACAGAGGATAGTTACGTCGTAACCCCTATAAGGAGTTATGCCGTAATTAGTGCAAAACCTGGCAGACGCTACAGGAATGTAGCTACGGCGTAACCGTTGTATGGGATTACGCCGTAATTGGTAATGCTCTAAGAAGAAGTTATGCAAAAATTATGTTACGGCGTAACCATAAGAATGACTTACGTAGAATGTGATGATCGGGTCCCTGTTCAAAGATGTTCTGAGAACTTTTCTCCGCTTTCCGCAAAATGGTTAAAACACAAAACCCAATGTAAATGGAAATAAAACAAATGAAAGGGATAATTCGGGTTGTCTCCCCGAAAGAGCACTTTTCTTTATTTACGAGTCTTTAAGTTAGACTCAGAGCCTCGGGGCTTTATGGTGGCATTCGAACTTGGTCAACCTCCTATATATCCTTCATCAAGTTATGTATGACCCAGGCAACATTTGCAGCGGTGCGGAGATATTCCTTAGTCTCGATCTTCCGAATTTTGCAAAACTTCTCGTCCAGCCTCAAGTGGTATCTAGTGAACTCATACTTTTCTGCTACAATTGGTGGCGGTTTTTTATATGGAATGCCAAGAAGCTTGCACCTTGATGACGTACCCTCTGATCGGTCGAAGGACCCCCCCTTCGGCCTCAGTCGAACTTGCATTACGAATACCCAAGTCTTTCTTCATAAGTCATTGGTGGCGTAAAACCATTCATCATTGACATGGTTACGGTTGAATTCACCACCAAGGCCTATGCCCTTCGTGTCTTCTCTGAAGATGCCAAGACAAAGAAGAACCTTGACTTGGTCTTCCCCACGTCCCACTATTTCCTTAGCTTCCCGCCAAGTCCGAGATAGTGGGATGAAGCCCAGCGGTTACCACAAATCAAGGGACGCCCCATGATCTCCTAAATGTGTGCTAACACTCTCCAAGCTATTTTCTTCACCTATAAATAGGTTGGATGAGTCATTTCAATGGTATGTGTTAATACAAATAAACCGTGAAAAGCGTTTATTAATATTTTGCGATCTCTTTGTGTTTTGTTGATAACATATATAATGTTGTCTTAAGTATAATTATAAGGATACATGTTATTTTGTAAAGCATTTACATATAATCTTTAAATACAAAATGTAGTAATTAAGCATTTGTTGTAATAGTTTATTAGGATGGGTAAAACCATAACCCATGGATCTTAACCCATACCCAAGAAGACTAGATACAATGTATACTTAGATACATTGAATCTAAAGAAAACCCATGGACCAACCCATAACCCATGACCCATAACCAAAAACCCATGGGCAAAGAGGCGCCCACGGATCCTAGCTTTGTGCTAGCCGGATCCCAAGTGGAAGGGATCCGTGGGATCCGTGAGAACGGTGAGGAAATTTGCCTATAAATAGAGAGCCATTTCTTCATTCTAACTTACCCTCTTCTTACTAAATCTCTCATACACTCTCATTCTCTTCTAACATATAGATCACTAGATCTAGAGTTGTTCTTCTTTTCTTTCTATTTGTGATCCTCATATAGGTCCTTCTCTAAGGCGAGATCACGAGCATTCTACAAGTCATCCAAGCAAGGGTCCTTGATTGATTTGTCACTCCGCAAGATTTACTAGCGAAGATCTTGTATTTGATATTTCACATATTTGTTGTGTAATAGTTGTGTTGGTTTGGTCCACCGTACTACGGACTCGTATCTAGCTTTGTACCGGAAAAGTATAAGCAACGTTGTGAAGGCTTCTCCGCCAAGTGAAGGAGTTTGTTGACATAGTGCTTGAACTCGAGTAGGTGACTCGGGAGTGGAGTAGGGCAAGGAAGGTGTCCTTGTAGCCGAACCACTATAAATCGGTTGTGTCATTTCTATCCCTTATCTTTATTTATTTGCTTGCATTATCATTAGATCTATACGTTCTCAACATCCATACGATTTCACATAATATCGAATCTAAAGTTTTGAAATCAACTTAAAATCGACAAAACTATTCAACCCCTTCTAATTTTCCACAATTGGCATCAAGAGCTAAGTTTATAAAAGTTTTAAAATAAAATTGTATTTTAAAACTTTTCGATCACTATGGGTTCGAAAATTATAAGGAAGGGCAATCTATGCAACGACCACCACTACTTGAAACTAATGGTTTTATATATTGGAAAATAGATTGAAACATATGTGAAGTCTAAAGATATTGATCTTTGGTACATTATTGTTGAAGGTGATTTTGAGGCTACCTCAAATGATGATAAAGGAAATTTAGTTCGCATACCTCATGATAAACTAAATGATGAAATGAAGAAAAGCTTTCTAAAAATAGTGAAGCAAAATGGTTTTATATAATGCTTTACCGAAAAGGAATTCTAAAGATTTTCTATGCTTAAAACCTCTAAAGAAATTTGGAATTCTTTAGTTGTAACTCATCAAGGCAACCAACAAGTTAAAATAATAAAATTGATTTATTTGTTCAACAATATGAACAATTTTCAATATCGGATGAGGAAACTATAGATCATTCATTTGCTAACTTTAATACTATTATTACATCTTTACAAGCACTTGATGAATCCTTTTCTAGCCGTAACCATGTTAGGAGATATCTAAGGCACTTCCATCAAGTGGAGATCCAAGGTGACGGCAATCAAGAGTCAAAAGATTCGACAATCCTCACCTCGATGAACTCATAGGCAACCTAAAAGTCTACGAGCTTGTCCTTGCTAAAGATTCCAAGCCTCAAAAGTGAAAGAAACACAAATCTCTTGCCTTAAAGCCAAAAAGGCTTTGAGCGATGAGGAGAACTCATCTTCAAGTAGTGACGACAAAGAGTACGCTTTGCGATGAGGGACTTTAAAAGTTCTTTAGAAGAAAGGGTAGATACGTCAAACAACCGTATGACGATAAGAAAGGCTTCGGAAAAGCAAAGAGGACGAAGCCAAAGGATGATCGATTTGCTTTAAATGTGGGGACCCAAACCACTTTATTAGTAAGTGTCCCAAACGGGATGATCAAAAGGCATTCGTGAGCTGCACGTGGGGAATGAGCGACGAGGAGGACGAAGAAATTTGTCTCATGGCAAATGACGAGGTGTGCTTAAAGGTCGACCTAGACCCCGATGAATGGGTCAAGGATAGCGGGTGCGAGGCACATGACCGCAATAGGATCTATTCTCCACATATGAATCCGTAAATGGAGGTAATGTGGTGTTTGGAAATAGCAAAGTAGAATCATCAGTAAAGGTACGATTTCTAACAAATCTCTAACCATTAACGATGTGTGTCACGAGAAAACCTAAACTTTAATCTCTTAAGTATAGGACAAATATGTGATAAAAGTGCAATGTACTTTTACCAAACCGTAGTAAGATACTTAAAATGGCATAACCATAGGAAGAGGAATTAGGAAACATGGAGTCTATGTCATTAAAATCGGTAATGAACCTAAAGACAAACTATGTCTTACCTCTATGGATGATACTTCGACCTTATGGCATCGAAGATTGGGTCACGCCAACATGCGACTTCTTCAATCGCTATCATCTAAAGATCTAGTAAGAGATCTACCTAAGTTAAAATATGAACATCATTTTTGTAATGCTTGTAATATAGGAAAACAAGTTCATTCGAGTCATAAAGCTAAAAACATGGTGTCCACAACTAAGTGTCTAGAATTACTACATATGGATTTATTTGGTCCATCCGCTATCCAAAGTTATGGAGGCAACTACTATACTTTGGTAATAGTGGATGACTACTCTAGTATACATGGACAAAATTTTTAAAGAACAAAGCGGAAAACTTTAATTATTTTGAAATATTAAGCAAAAGATCCAAAGACAACTAGGAAGTTCTATAGTGTCTATTAGAACGGATCATGGTAGGAATTCGATAATGAAGTGCAATTTGAGTCTTTTGTGACGCTAATGGTATTACTTACAACTTCTCGGCTCCACACTCCACAATCGAATGGGGTAGTAGAAAGAAAGAATAGAACCTTCAAGAAATGAGTAGAACCATGCTTAACGAACAATCCATACCTCAAAAATTTTGGTGTAATGCTGTTGATACTTCAATGTACATACTCAATCGAGTCTTAATTAGACCAATCTTAGGCAAAACTCCATATGAGTTACTCCGAGACAAAAATCCTACTTTAAATCATTTTAGAGTCTTTGGAAGCAAATGCTTCATTCTTAACACTAAAGATTACCTTACAAAATTTGATCCTAAATCAACCGAAGGTATCTTTCTAGGTTACTCGCCAAATAGCAAAGCTTACGTCATATTAACCAAAGAAACAATGAAGGTAGAAGAGTCATTAAACATAAAATTTGATGAAAGTCCACCCAAACCCTCTCCACCTCTTGTCGATGGCGAGATCATAGAAAGTGAAGCTATTGTAATTAAGAAAAAGATAAATGAAGAAGAAGAACCTTCAATTAGTGAAATCACAAACATTAAAGAGTCCAAAGATCACCCGTAGATAAGGTCATAGGAAAGCTAAACGAGCTAACATTAAGGTCTCAAGTTCATAACCAAAGTAGCTTATTTTGTTTTGTTTCAACTATAGAACCTAAGAACACACAAGAAGCCATAAAAGATGAAAGTTGGGTAATGGCTATGCAAGAAGAATTAAATCAATTTGTTTCTAATGATGTTTGGACACTTGTCCCTCCACCTAGTAATCAAACCATAATAGGAACAAAATGGGTGTATAAAACAAATTAGATGCAAACGGAGTAGTATCTAGGAACAAGGCTAGACTCGTTGCCCAAGGGTATAACCAACAAGAAGGAATAGACTTTGATGAGACCTATGCCCCGTGGCTAGATTAGAGTCTATAAGAATACTTCTTGCGTATGCTTGTGCTAATGATCTAAAGCTTTATCAAATGGATGTCAAAAGCGCTTTTCTAAATGGTCTTATTAATGAAGAAGTATATGTAGCTCAACCTCCGGGCTTCATCGATTTTGAAAACCCAAACACGTTTATAAATTAAAGAAATCCTTTATGGTCTTAAACAAGCTCCAAAAGCTTGGTATGATAGACTCAAGTCCTTTCTAATTAAACATAACTATACCATGGGGTTAGTTGACAACACACTTTTACTAAGAAAAGGAGTCACACATAATCATAGTACAAATATCGTAGATGATATTATATTCGAGATCCACTTGTCAAGACATGTGATGATTTCTCTAAAATCATGCATGACGAGTTCGAGATGAGTATGATGGGAGAACTTAGTTTCTTTCTTGGTCTACAAATTAAACTAGTAGAAGATGGTATCTTCTTCAATCAATCTAAATACATCAAGGAGATGTTAAAGAAATTTGGTCTAGAAGAGTGAAACCAATTAGGAAACCCATGTCATCCGACACCAAACTCACAAAAGATGAAGGCAATGAATCCGTAGATAATACTAAATATCGTGGCATGATAGGTAGTCTTCTCTACCTCTGGCAAGTAGGCGGATTACATGTTTAGTGTGCGCTATGTGCTAGGTTTCAAGAAAACCCCAAAACTTCACACCTAGAAGCCGTAAAAAGAATTTTTAGATACATTAATGGTACAACACAATTAGGATTATGGTATCCTAAGGGCACGGTGTAGAAACAATTGTATATGCTGATTCGACCATGCGAGGATTACATTGATAGAAAAAGTACAAGTGGGTATGTACTTTCATGGGATGTTGTTTAACATCATGGTTTTCTAAGAAACAAGCGGCTCTAGCAATATCAACAACCGGCCGAGTACATCTCACGTGCAAAGCATGCCAACAAGCACTATGGATGAAACAAGCGTTAGTAGACTACGACATTCATCTAAGCGACATAGCCATTCTATGTGACAACAAAGGTGCCATCGACTTAAGCAAGAATCCGGTATTGCATTCTCGCACTAGCATATAGAGATTCGTCATCACTTAAGAGACAATGTTCAAAAGGAACATTTCTATTGAGAAAGTAGCATCCAAGATAACATAGCCGACGTCCTCACCAAACCGTTGAAGGGAACAATTCAACCTACCGTCTTGGTCTTGGTTTAATGGAACACACATCGTAATTTATTTTGACTCTACAAGGTATGTCAACACTAGCCTTCTTCCTTCCGAGTCTAGGATCTCTATTTCACGCACAACTCACAAACAATACGGAATTTTCAAAACCCAAAGATAAGTTTTTTCACTTATAGCTTTCCTAATTTTTATATACACATTTTCAAAGAAAACCTACTTTCACAATGTTTTCTAAAAGGATGATACCTTCCAGATCAATTTCACAAAAGCAATTTCTCGTCTAGGAAAATCGCTTTTCATTATTAATACAAAGTAAAACCCGTTTCATTGCATCTCATGTCTTTTGAATGCTAAAGGGACACATAACTAATATGTGTTTTGGTACATTCATTTAAGCTACAATGAATTAGGAGCATTGACAACACAAGATTACGTACTTATGTACTAAATATGTGTTTTCGGGTTATCTCAATAGGATACTTTTATACTTCTAGTTTAGTTTTATTTCTTTTTAGGGTCGAGATAACGCAACTCCAAATAGTTTGCATATAGGCACACAATAGGCAAAAATATTTCCAAAAGGAGAATTTTTCTTTGCACGAAACACTGACCCACGGATCCCGGCCTTCATCTCGGACGGATCCCTCAAGGAAGGATCCGTGTATCTGAAGCTTTTCAACTTCTATTTTGTCACTTTGAAGTAAAATCCACATTTGCTTCATTTTGGGAGTATGCCATTTAATGCTTGTGTTCTCATGATCACATGACTTGAATTCATATCTAATCATTAGATTTTAATCACATTTTGGGTCAAGCATTCATTACAATGTGTTGGTTTTCTATATATATAACTCCCAAAATGCTTGCATACTCCATCTCCTTCTCACAAACACACTTCATCATGTCATCCAAAACCCTTTAGGAGAAACATCTAGAACAAACAATCATGATATCCAAACCTTTGTACTTCCATCATCCAAAATACCACAATCAAATGCTAGGATATCCGCATGCGGATTAGTATCCGATCTTGTTGTTTAGTAAAACCAACCTCAAATGATTCATCCTCAAATAACTCACCACAAGATGCTTCCATTATAGCACCACCCTCATCACCAACAAGTACACCAACTTCATCACCACCTAAAATAACTCTTTTGGAACTCCTTAGGACTCAACAAGATCTACCCAACCTAAAGAAAAAGAAATAGTCTTTTCCACACCCCACATCACCAAATACTATTTTCAAGATCTTGAAACATCACCACCTCAAGCTCCCATCACATTACAAGAACATCTAGGTTCTTTTCCACCACCACGTCTAAACATTCCGATTTTGATCCATATTTTCCTATTTTCCACCACAACTTCCATATAACTCAAATCAAAACAACCGGAAAACTTCCGCACCCATTACCCACATCATTTACATTGTGAACATTGCCAATCCACTAGGGAAATTGCAATAGAAGTTAGGGAAGAAATCGTTTATACTCAACCTCATCCTTGATCGCATCAATACCATTACTCATCAAAACCTCCACCCATAACCTTATGCAAGCATGGAAGGAATCTCTACTACTATTTCTCACTTTTAGTATTAAAACTAGCGGGTTAACCCGCGCGTTGCGACGGGAGTGCGTTGCCCTCGATTATTTTATTTACGGGAATGAATTTGCTAAATTTTTTTTTACTAAAAGTACTGTTCATGCGCATGTACTGTTCATGCGCATGTACTGTTCATGCCCCAATGAGTTTTAGTATATATATATAATTTTTTTTTGTCATTTTCAAGAACAAGTCTTGTTCTTATTTTTACATGCTTGTAAGTGGCTTAACTACCACTACAATTTGTCGTTTTATTACAAGGCCTTGTTTACATACCTTGGCTCCCTATCTTGATTCTCGACAACCATAAGATCATTTAAGCATGTTACTAACTTTCTTTGTAGGATTTTTTTTCTCTTGGCGCCCCAAACTAGGGGAGCTACCGTCAAGGGGAGTAAGATCACGAGACTACTTTTTCCTCCAAGGGTTAACTTTTGTTTCGACAAAAGGGGGAGAAGAAGTAAAACTTAGGAGCTTTCAAAACTTACATCTATTCTTAAGTTTTACTCATCATAACATTATATTTTGTCATCAACAAAAAGGGGGAGATTGTTAATACAAATAAACCGTAAAAACGTTTATTAATATTTTGCGATCTCTTTGTGTTTTGTTGATAACATATATAATGTTGTCTTAAGTATAATTATAAGGATACATGTATTTTTGTAAAGCATTTACATATAATCTTTTAAATATAAATATGTAGTAATTAAGCATTTGTTGTAATAGTTTATTAGGATGGGTAAAAACCATAACCCATGGATCATAACCCATGGATCTTAACCCATACCCAAGAAGACTAGATACAATGTATACTTAGATACATTGAATCTAAAGAAAACCCATGGACCAACCCATAACCCATGACCCATAACCAAAAAAACTCATGGGCAAAGAGGAGCGTTCCACGGATCCCTAGCTTTGTGCTAGCCGGATCCCAAGTGGAAGGGATCCGTGGGATCCGTGGGAACAGTGAGGAAATTTGCCTATAAATAGAGAGCCATTTCTTCATTCTAACACCCTCTTCTTACTAAATCTCATACACTCTCATTCTCTTCTAACATATAGATCACTAGATCTAGAGAGTTGTTCTTCTTTTCTTTCTATTTGTGATCCTCATGTAGGTCCTTCTAAGGCGAGATCACGAGCATTCTACAAGTCATCCAAGCAAGGGGTCCTTGATTGATTTGTCACCCATAAGATTTCGTAGCGAAGATCTTGTATTTGATATTTCACATATTTGTTGTGTAATAGTTGTGTTGGTTTGGTCCACCGTACTACGGACTCGGTATCTAGCTTTGTACCGGAAAAGTGTAAGCAATGTTGTGAAGGCTTCTCCGCCAGTGAAGGAGTTTGTTGACATAGTGCTTGAACTCTCGAGTAGGTGACTCTGGGAGTGGAGTAGGCAAGGAAGGTGTCCTTGTAGCCGAACCACTATAAATCGGTTGTGTCATTTCTATCCCTTATCTTTATTTATTTGCTTGCATTATCATTAGATCTATCGTTCTCAACATCCATACGATTTCACATAATATCGAATCTAAAGTTTTGAAATCAACTTAAAATCGGCAAAACTATTCAACCCCCTTCTAGTTTTCCACAAGTATGTTCACTCAACACAGATTTCACATACTCCATATTATTTGCAACACATATCACATACTTACTCTCACGGAGGTGGTTCGCAGGCCCAACCCTGTGCAATCACTTAACGAAGTGTCTACTATTTCTTATTGCATTGAATACAAGTTTGGCGCAAGCATATCACCCTCATACCCTTCGATCACCATCAAGGCCCGGTTGTACAATTATTGTACAATCGGTGGCGCCATCCGTGGGACCCGCTACTATTGGTCTCGTTATTCCAAACTTACACCGGTCAATCACTCTCACTAGTTTCACGACATGAATCAAGGAAGAGAGGATACACCCCTCCCGGGTTTCTCGACCTTGACACCAATCCTACCAATGATCCTAACAACCTTCCTAATATAACCGCATCCACCTTTACCACACGATCTCACCGAAATAACTCCCAACAACCATGCTTCAACCTCGGCTAACCCTGAATCGGTAATCAGTCAAGCGTTTGTCGAAGCTAACATCGAAGCATTAGAATCTTTACTGAGGGCTCGAAGGAGGAAAGCTCGAAATGTGGAGATGCATAGGGAGTTAGAATACTCAAACGATGAGTATGACGAAGAGTTGGAAATGGAGGCTATGCCCTTGGCTCTTGGGGCTACACGCTCAGTGCTAAGGATAGGGTCTCCGAGTAGTCGAAGGCCGAGTGGAAGGTCGGTTGGTTTGAAGATGTTTGGAGGGTCTCCGGACAAGAAGGAAGGAGCGATGAAGGCTCCAATGGAAGGAGTCACGAAGGGATACTACGGAGGTTAATTTTCCACCACTTTTGGCGGCTCATCCGGGAAGAACCGAGGCGGGGTTCCATTGCGCCTTCTCACGCATCCGGCGAGAAGGCAATCCATCTCAATGAATGGAGGAGGAAATATTCCTCCTCATGGTATGTACCCTCCTTTCGTGCTCAATCTTACCCTCGCGGGTCTATCCCCACCTAATGGGCAGGCTAGCAACCCCGGCTTTACTCAACCATACGGAAGCATGCCCTACGGCAACCTATGGTATATCCTTCGCACTCGCCGAAAGTCATCCACCTTATATACCTACCGCTTACCCTCAATATGTTAACCAAAACCTCGTTGGAATACCTCCAAATCATAACCCGTATAATGCTGCCCTACCTACATGCCACCTTATAATCGCTTTTATTCGGAGCCCATGGGCTCCACAACACCCTTCAAGATGGATAGAAGACTACCTTTTCCGATGGGCTAAAAATGCCCGCACATATTGGTACTTATGATGGGAAGGGGACCTGGATAACTTCTTACACTTGTTGAAGGGGCTATCGAGAATCTGATGGGTTATGCCCGTTGCTTGCCACATGTTTACATATACCCTATGAGACTCGTCAGATATGGTGGAACAGGCAAAACCTGTAGCATTGTGAATTTGATGATCTCAAGGCCAAATTCAGATCACATTTTAGCCAATGTAAAAGTTTACAAGAATGCACCTAACAATGCACAACATCAAGCAAAAGGAAAACGAGAGCACCAGAGCTTTCATTACAAGATACACCGATGACACCTTACAAATAATGGGCTTACATGAAGACCAACGCATCTCAGGTTTCGTGCATGGCCTTCGAAATAGAAGTTTGGTTGAATTCCTCTCTACTGACCTTCCTGCAACTTATAAGGGTTTAGTGGAGAAGGCGTACACCTGGATCGAAGCCAAATAAGTGTCTACCAACGGGGCTCTAGTCAAAAATAAAGAAAGTCACAGCAAAGCCTAGAAGCATCCTTCATGGGAAGGGTCAAAGAACAGACACAAAGGAAGGGACAGGTTTACACCATACCATAAAAACATCAACCACGGTCTCTTGGCTAATCTGTCCAAATCTCCAAGGGAGACACTAGCTACGAAAAAGGCTGCGAAGACCTTTGATCCTCCTCCTCGCTTGGCAAATAGAGGAAGGCCCAGAGATACTTCCAAATACTGCTACTTCCATGACGATTACGGACACAACACCAACAATTGTAGAGAGCTCAAGAAACAGATAGAAGAGGCCGTGAAGTCCGGCCAATTGGGACATTTGGTGAAAGGTATAAAGAAAGGTAAAGAAAAGGTCTCCGACACACAGTTGGGGAAAGACACCACGCCTGCCGAAGCACCCATCCTCATGGTGTACAAAGATGACTCCGGTTTAAAGAGGAAAGAAGTAGAGGAGGCATTATGCGAAGTAGGAGATGTCACTTTTCCTTCAATCATAGGGAAAGTTCTTTCAAATGACCGTGGTCATCAAGGTCTTGATCTCCAGCAGAGAAGCAAATGGCCTACCTAGACGTGGTAGCTCTTATGAAGTGATCTCTGAAAGTCGCTCTAAAGCTCAAGCCTTCGATAAGGTCAAGAGTAGATTCAAGGTACCTTAGTAGGGTTCTCGTGGGAACACTCATGGCCCTTGGGAGAAGTCCTCAGAGGTTACGATTGGAGAAGGAAGGCTAAAAAGAACATAAACTCTGGTTTTCACGATCGTAAGGTCTGAATCTCCCTATAACCTATTGATAGGGAGAACGGAAATGCACAAGATGGGCATTGTTGTCTCTACTATACATGTCGCGGTCAAATTCCAAACACCTTTCGGTATTGGAACGGTTTTCTCCAGCTACAACACGAAGAAGCCTACGGAAGTAGGCAAAAGGGTCAAACAAGTTTCGGAAGAGCCTCCGAAAGATTTTCTCAGCTGCACTGATGCTAAAGAATGCATCGTAGTAAAAGATCTTTATCCTGATCAGACGGTGGTAATCGGAAAGCAGCTCCCTACCTCCTTTAAGGCCGAATTGAAAGGTCCCACGCCAATCTGTATGTCTTTGCATGGACCTACTCGACATGACGGGGTCCCGTAACTCTCACTATAGATGGAAAACCTTTGGCATCGATTGAAGCTTAATGAGTTCAAACATATTGAACCTATCAAGCAAAAGCGTCAAGCTCGGCTCCACGAAAGAAATGTCAAAGATGCAAAGAAGTGGATGAGCTCGTAAAGCGGCATACATCGAGAGGTGAAGTATCAAACTTGGGTAGCTAATCCGGTGATGGTCAAGAAGCACGACGGAGGGTGGCGAATGTGTGTGGACTTCACAGATATTAACAAGGCTTGTCCGAAGGACTGCTATCCTCTGCCAGACATCGATTGGAAAGTAGAATCCTTGTCAGGGTTTCGACTGAAGTGTTTTCTGGACGCTTATAAAGGTTACCATTAGATACAAATGGCGGAAGAAGACGAAGAGAAGACAACCTTTTTTACAGGAAAAAGGCGTTTATTGTTACAAAAAGATGCCTTTTGGTTTGAAAAATGCAGGTGCCACCTACCAACGTTTAGTGGACAAAGCCTTCCACAAGCAGATAGGTAGGAATCTAGAGGCGACGAGACGATATGGTTATCAAAAGCGAATCGGAGGAGGATATGCTCTCGACATCAAGGAAACCGACCAGCTTGGCCATCAAAATGAAGTTAAATCACAAGAAATGTTCTTTCGGTGTGGAAGAAGGACAATTTTTGGGACATCCGATCACCAAGCAAGGTATTAAGGCCAATCCTTGAAGGTTAAGGCCATCACGAATTTGCGACCTCCTAAATCCCTAAAGGAAGTGCAAAGTCCGAGCGACAAGCTAGCGACCATTTTCAAGACACTCAAAGGATGCACGGATAAAAGATGTTTCGATTAGGAGTATGACGCATGCGCCTTCCAAAGCTCAAGGATTTCATGGCTATTCTACCTACACTTACCGCCCAATCAAAGGCGAAGTGTTGTTTATGTATATCATGACCTCCTTTGAAAGCATCGTTGTGTTATTAGCGAAAGGAGAAGAAGCAAATCCTATATACTTCGTTAGGTGGTTCTACAGGAGTCGAGCTAAATTATCCAAAGATTGAGAAGCTAATTTTGGCCTTGGTCCATGCATGAGAGCGCCTGAAGGTACTTCCAAGCTCACCCCATAACCGTAATAATCGACAAACCCATCAAGCAGATACTTTTGAAGCCGGAGAAATCTGCCAAAATAGCTAAATAGGCTATCGAGCTAGGAGAGCACGAAATTGAATACAAGGTAGAAACTCGGTCAAATGGCAAATATTGGCGGACTTCTTAGCGAAACACCCTCGAACCAAAGCGAGAACACAAAGGTTCGAAAAGAAGCATGATAAAGCGGATTCAAGGGTGGAAACTTTATCTTGACGAGCCTTCACTCCGACGGTTAGTGCTGTGTCTCATGCTTGTTGACCCCAAAGGAAGGAATACACTTATGCACTGGTTGCGTCAAAACAACAAGTCAAATAGACTTAAAAGCAATTTTAAACACAAATGCAATTAAGATCGAGGAGGAATATAGGGAATTCACGGTCGTTAAGTCCCACGGAGGATGAATTGGTGTTAAAACACTTAATCGGATGGTAGAATGATCACTAAGGATAGTGATCGATAAGGTTTTCGATGGAAAATTATACCTAAAGAGAAAATCTACAAATTAAAGCGACTTAAATGCAAATTAAAAAGATTAAAAAGTTAAAATCTATTAAATAAACGCTATCACTATTTTTACAGATCGATGAACGTTTATAACTTAAAACTTAAAACTTACGTTTAAAATAATATTACGTCTACGTACAAAATAAAATGTGAGTTTTAAAAAAATAAAAGACCTATAATTATGAAAATGATATTTTTATAATCCTAATAATAAAAGAAAATTATTAGAAAAATAAAATTATTTTTACAACTATTTATTTAATTATTATTAATTAAAAACTATTTATTAAGTATTTAAAATGTACTAAAATACAAGAAAATACAAAATTAACCTAGAAAAATGAAATTATAACTTGGAAAAATCTAAAATAAGATAAAACTTATTTTAAAACTAAAATATATTTTAAGACTTATTATGTATTTATTATTAATTTAAAACTATTTAAAACTAATTAAAATGCTAAAAATACTTTTTAAACTAAGAAAATTATGGAAAATACTTTTAGACTATTTATATTTATCTTAACCTAAGAAAATTGAAAAATCATTTTTTGGACTTTTTATAATTTATTTGTATTAAAAGCTATTTAAAATACCTAAAAGCTTTTAATTAAGAAAAATAGCAAACAGTTATAAAAAATTATGAAAATTTCAGGAAAAGTCTATTTTAATATCCTGAATCTAGGAAAAATAGAAAAACATGAGCTTGTTTGGAGAAATTAGCAACTGCAGTTGTGACTGCTTATAAATAAGTACTTGAAAAAGCCAATTGTTAACCAAAGACCACCAAACCTACACAGAAGCTATATTAAGCTAAAAGAACTTAAATGGAACAAGTTTTAACAAGCTTAAACCTCTGAAATAACAATTAGCACAGATTTAAGGTTTGAGCTTAATAAGCAAAACAGATTTTTTGTATACTACTTTAAGCTATTGCACAGATTACAAGATAAGCTAAAAGTGAAAAGTAGAAATTAGAACTTGTACTAGACCTGGTTAACTACCTATAAACCAAAGATGATGTCCAGACAAGCTAACATGAGCTTGTGAGATGCTTTTTCAAAACCTGAGAACCCACTGATTTGAGACTCAGTTAATGCTGAGTAAAATGGGTCAAAATGATAAGCACTTGCAGCCCTGGTGAATAAGCTCCAAATTGAGATTTTTAACTTGGAACCTAAAGAGGACCAGGTTAGCTATCCAAAGAAACAAAAATCACAGGATTTGACCAAATATTAAGCTCTGTATGAGCTTTTGAAAGTGGATGTAAAAACTGTGCACAGGGCACTTTTGACTTTTCTAAAAATTGAAGGTTTGACTAAACTGAATTTTAACTTGATTCTATGAACTGATTATGATATATTAAGTTATATTAAAACTAGATTAAGCTATTCTAACAACTAATGAACATGGAATAATGATCATTGATCAAGAACATCCAACAGACAAGATATAAAATGGATTTAGAATCTATTTTGACTTTTGATCAAAGAAGAAATGGTTTCTTGGTTTCTTCGAGTTCTTTAGACCAAGTGAGTCATGAAATAAGCACAAACACAGGTCTGCACAATCTTTAACACAGATTAACAATAGAAACCAAACACTCCTTTAGAAACTGTTTTGGTACTTTTTCAAAGAGAATCATGGATTAAGACCATGGAACTTATTGCGAGACCTTGTAATATCATTTATTAACACTAAATAAACTTCAATCAATGACCATAACAACATACAACTTCCTAATAATGATTATGCAATTTATCATCAAATTAAGATTTTAACAAAATACAAATTTAAAAGAACAAACTATCGATTTTATCACTTATTTAATCTTAACTATAACTAATAAACATTTAAACATAAAGATTTGAGCTAAATACTATTTGCACAAAGAACAAACCAAATTGGATCAAAAGATGCTTACAAATGACTTGAGGTCACAAACTGAGAACTAGGACCAAATAACCAATCCTATAGCTTACCAATAAGCACTATACCCAAGACCATCCATTATATATCCTGCTCCAACCTGCTAGAACCTTGAACCATGGATTTTTATTTTTAAGCTATTTATTTGTTATTTTTGTGAATTTCTGACTTTTGCTAACAAGCTGCTTTTTAGAGTATCTAAAAGCTTTTATAAGCTTTATAAGGAGCTTATATGAGTTTCTAAGTCCAAAATAACCACTGCTAACAACATTTCAACATTCATGATATTTTTGAAATTTTGAAAATGCATAAACTGATATTGAAACTTGAAACTTCAAATTGATACTTGTAAAAGGTTTATATATAATCGGAAACTTGTAAAACAAAGCTTGAAAACTAAAGCAGATCTGAAATTTTAATTTAAGCTAAAGCGACAATGGAAATTAAAAATTATTCTAGATACTTTCTCTGCCTCCTTAACGATATTTATTGACTTCGCATCTCTTGTCGACCTCTTGAGTCTTTCCACCACAATTTGACCATTGGATTAGGCGGATCATTGAAATTGCCACTTGTCGGTTTGGCGCCAAAAATGTCTTGAGCGGGTTTTTCTTATTAATTGGCTTTGGATTGGTGTGGAGGTGGAAGGGAAAGGTAATCGAAGTGGTGTAACAAATGGAATTGTTGAAAATGAGGAAAACCACCACCGGGTTTGGCTAAACCAGATGTGGGAGAGATGAGGAAGCTACGATGGCGGGTATTTTGAATTTAAAATATTGGGCCGGGTCAAGTTTGTGGATTGGATTTGGGCTTGTTTATTATTAAAGGGTCCGTTTGGTATAGAAACTAACAACAAGGACTAATCATGCAATTTAGCCAAAGTTGAAGGGTTTATCTTGAGCATTTTCCAAAGTTCTCACAAGGGTAAAACCTGCCAAGTAAAAATAGTACAAAGACCATAGTTGAAAATTTCCCTTTTACAAATCCAGGGACCAAAACTGCCAATTTAGAAACTTGAGGGACCAATATTGTAATTTTCTCCAAAGTTTTATCATAAGGACCATTTTTGCCATTTATTAATAGAACAAGGTTAAAATTTGATAATTTTCACTTTTTAAATTAACCAAGGACTATTTTTGACATTTTTAAAGTTCGGGGACTAAAGTTGTCAATTTGTGATTTTAAACTTGGAAGGGTTTATTTTGACAACTTTTGAATCTCAAGGACCTAAAATGATATTTTGCAAGTTTTGAATTACGAGGACTTATTTTGACAACTTTTGTAACTCGAGGGACTAAAAGCGCCAATTATGCAAACTTGATACGTTTTCATCGATTTTGATGTTTTGCATTTAAAACATATAAAACACTTGTTTGTGATATTTTATCATTTTGATGTGTTTCTAAGTGTTTTCATATGTTTTTGGCATTCTTACTGATATAAAATGATGAGTATTTAGACACTCATCAATCCCACATTAAGATATTGCTAGTCCCTAGCAATGATTTGAGAAAATTTAATGGATTTTATCTCTTACCAAAAGCCATTACTTCGGAGTAGCCAATTGTTTTAGTTCAAGTAAGAACCTGGTACAATGATAACCCAAATGATTTTGAGCAAACATAAGTCGTCAACGGATTTGATTAGTCTTTACCGTAAGCCGTTTGCTTCGGACTAGCCAACTCTTAGATAAATTATCAATATTATCTTTGGTGAGCCGATTACCAATTATGGATTTTCAATGCCTTTACCACAAGCCATAAACTTGGGCTAGCTAACTCTTCACTTTTTAGGATATGGTGGTGAACACCATACAATTTTAGGCAAATTGCAAAGCCATAAACGGATTTGAGATATCTTTACCAAGAGCCGCTTGCTCTGGATTAGCCAATCCTTATGTGGGTTAGACATGGCGGATGACATTACCATTTCGGTAAGTGAAAACACTTATCTAAAAAAAAAAAATTTGGCCAAAACGGAATTGGGTGAAATAATTACATGAAATTCGTGAAATTCCCCCACACTTAGAAATGAATATTGCCCTCAATATTCAAAGTACCGCGGTTATGAAACAAACAAAGAACATAAAAGGAAATACTACGGCCATTATTTTGTTTTGATATATACACATTTTTTTTTTTTTTTTTTTTTTTTTGAAACTTGATATATACAACGATGTGGGAAAAACTCCCCACACTAGGGTAATAGAAAGGGATAAGAAAGCGAAACATGGGTGAAAACCCATATTGTGTAAGCATTATTTTTGATTCCCGAGTCACTAGCTTGACTCGATCCCCGCATTCATTGGTTCATGGGAATGTTTGTAGATCCGGACAACCATGTGGGGAATGTCCTCTCCAGTAATGCTTTAATCGATGACCATTTACTTTAAAATTAGGACCATCAGTTGAGATAACTCAATGGTGCCATAAGGATAAACCTTAGTGATAGTAAATGGACCGGACCAGTGAGGACTTGAGCTCCGAGAAAATCTTTAACGGAATTGAAAAGAAGAACTCGATCACCAACGTTGAAAACGCGGTTTTGATCTTGGGTCATGAATCTTCTTTGTCTTTTGCTTGTAGATCAAAGAGTTCTCATAAGCTTGATCACGAAGTTCATTTAGTTCATTCATTTGAACTTTTACGTGATCACCTACATGTCATATATCGAAGTTTGCATGCTTTAAGGCCGATAAGCCTTGTGCTCTAGTTCAATCGGAAGATGACATGCTTTTCCGTACACTAGCTTATATGGAGTACCCAATTGGTGTTTTGTGTCGTATGCGAAAAGCCCAGTGCGTCATCCGGTTTATCCGACCGGGATGCACGATTGTCACCCCATCGTCCTTTCAAGTATTCTTTTAATACCACGATTTGAAACTTCCACCGCCCACTTGTTCGGGGGTGGTATGATGATAGACGATGGGTAACACCATACTTTGCATGACACGATCAAATTGGTCATTACAAAATGTGTACCACGATCAACGATTATTGCGAGAGTTCCAAACACGGCAAAGAGAGCTTTCAAAAATTTCACAACTACTGGCATCATTTGTAGGTA